>JAOTQP010000955.1:1029000-1046277 GCA_026413545.1 Cichladusa arquata
TGTCCCTCCTCCCATCCCATCCCATCCCATCCCATCCCCGTCCCGCCGCTAACCAAACACGCTGTTGCAAAGGTGAACGCAGTTTAATAGAGGACCGATGATGAACATTCTTAATTGAAAAGTCAAAACCGTCAGGAAACGTTCATCTGCCGTTCCCCGAGGCAGCCGGGTAATTAAAGTTAATTTCTGATGCTGGAGGAGGACTTGGCACCGTGTCCAACCTCTGCCATGAATCGTTCTAAGGACACCCAGGTTCTCCCAGGGCTCTCACACCTCGGAACAGATGGTGCCATGGATACCTGGCATCAGAAATTCCTGCATTCTGGCAGGGAATGTGGAATTTAAGGCATGAAGAGGGCTGGTTTTTCACCTGAGTGTTCTGCTTCTGGTCTGGAAGAAATGCAAAGTATCCAACTCCTCCAAATGTCTCGATAGGAAAAACAAAAACTGTAACCCCAAAACTGTAACAGCCTGTAACTGCCAGCCCAGCCCTCTGGAAATCCCCCCAAAACTGGAGAGGTTCTGGGTGAGTTCCTCAGCTCAGAATCACAGCCCAAAGGCACTGGTGAAACCTTGGGGGGATGAATTTTCACCATCAGGACCAACCCACAAATCCCCAAATCCAAGGATTTCTGATCCCACACAAAATAAGTTTGGAATCTTTCAGCTGGGCTTCCTGACATTTTTAAAACACACTCCCATGGGGCTGAAAATGGAGCAAAAAAGATTCTTAAAAACCCAAAAGGCACGTGGAACATCCAACTGGGAGTGGAGAACTCAGATGGGCACCTAAAACTGCTCCTTGGGCTCGCTGAGCTTCCTCCTTTTGGGCAGCACGTCCTGGCTGGAGCCCAGCTCAGCCTGGTGCACCTGCCAAGGAAAAGCAACAGATGGAATTACAGCAGCTCTGTGGGCTCACAACAGGGCACAGCCCACCCTCAGCAGGACAGATGTGCTGGGCTTGCCTGCAGGAACAGCTGGATATTATTTCCTGGCAGAATTGAGCAACTGAAGGCAGGCTGGGATGAATTTCTGTTGGGATATATTCCTGTTGGGATGGATTCCTGCTGTCACAGCACAAGGAGTTGTGGGTTCAGATTGAAAGGAGGGAAATTGTGGTTGGAGATATGGGAGAAATTGTTTGCTGTGAGGGTGGGGAGGCCCTGGCACAGATAATTCCATGGCTGTCCCATCCCTGGAAGTGCCCAAGGTCAGGCTGGATGGGGTTTGGAGCAGCCTGGGATGGTGGAAGGTGTCCCTGCCCATGGCAGGGGTGGGATTTAAGGTCCTTTCATCCAAACCATCCATGATTCCATGATTCCAAGGCAAGGCTGGCTGTTCTCCTGCACAGTCCCATCCCAGGAGGGTCCTCAACACCCAACAACCTCCTGAGAGCTCTGTCCTGCTGAGTCTCCCATGAAAAGATGACAATGAACCTTTAGCTCCACTGTCCTTTTGATTATTTAAAGCAATTTTGTTTTGTTTAATAATTTTATTACCAAGTTCAGTAAAATCTCTCTGAAAAATTCACAGGGATTTTGCAATATACAGCAAATAATACAGCAGAACAACCTTTTCTTCTTTTTTTTGGCACATCACTGAGTAAGAAAAAGCACTGAATATGACTGGGACCCAAAGGTCAAATTCCAGCCTGGACACAACCTCTGCTCCAGCTGTGCCAGGTAGGAAGGATTTGGGTTCCCACAAGCAGCACTGCCTGCCAGACTGATCTGATTAAGCAAATAAAAAGGATTTTTTGTGGAATGAAGGAGTCACAGAAGCAAGGTTATCATTTTGGCCCAGTGTTTCCCAAGGAAGCATTTGGTGAACTGTGATCTCTGCTGGCACAAACTCCAAAAAGTTTCCTGAAACCAGCAGGAAATTTGACTAAATGCATTCCCAACAGGACATCAACTAAAACTAAGGAATCTTCCTCAACCTGAATTATCTGCATCAAATCAGCTTCTCACTCTTTGGGACAGAATTCTTTTTGACAGTGTTGAATTGAATGGGAATTTAGGAAGTGAGAATTAGGAAGTGATGAAAATTTCATTCTGTCAATAGCAAATGCATCCAAGCTCTGAGTTTTATTCACTGTTTGAAACAGAAAAAATGAGAACTAAAGAAAAACTGATACTAACAATGCAGCTTTGGAATATCTTCCCACTTCTTGTCCTGCTCTCTGACACAATCAGTTCAGATGTTTTACGGGTCAAATGATCAACCTGAAATCAGAAAACAGATTTTATCTTGTGAGAGCAGCAAAAAATACACACTGGAGACCAGAGCAGGGCTCAGTGCTGAAATATTCACTGTTCTGTGCAGTGCCTGAGCCAAAATTGAAATATGGGAGTATTTAAATGGTGCTAACCCATGGAAGTCACAGCTTTTCCAGCTGGTTTTATACAGTAAATCACTCACTTACCTACAGCTATCCTGTTTTAAGAAATCTTAAGGACCTGTGTGAAGCAGTCCTCCACGTATAAATGCCACCAATTTCTACATGCAGGGAATATAACCTGAGTTATAAACTTCAATTTTGAAAGTTTTAATTATCTTTTAAACAAGCTTTGTTAGAATTAGCAGTGGAATTCCTGTTAGGCAGTTTATTAACATGGAAATGACATTTCCCCTTTTCACTGGGTAACAGTCCCAGCATCTGTTTGTTTTGAGAGCTGTATTTCAGAGGAACAGCCTTTTGTCAGTGCTTTAGAATAGTTTTGGAAAACACCAAGAAGTAAAATGTAAATGAATTTTGTTGCTGGGAATAGTGACTGTGGGAAATAAGGTTTCATGAATCACTCCAAGGAGGGAAGTAAAAAAGTAAAAGCTGAAGATGACAGGGCAGAGTTTTCATACCTGAGGATTAGAAACACAGGGGGGAGTCTGCATCCCTCCAGCTTCCTCTTCATGAGCTGAATTCTTTTCTGAAAGAAGGAAAGAGTTCAACAAAGCTGTTAAGAACAGCACACCAACAACCCAGAGCAAAACCACCTGCTCTGCCCCAGGGAACATTTTCTAACTGCTGGGAACAGCTGCTTCCAGAGTTCTCCATGTCCAGCATGTCCTTAATTCCAGCAAACTTTGAATTTATTAACTCAGCCTCTTGCAGCCTCCAGCTCACTGCAGAGCCCATATGATCTCTGGAAAAGGGGGTTTGATCCCAGCTCCTTTCACACAAAAAAAAAAAACATTTGCCAATTCCCTAGGACAAGAAATTTGCTGGATTTTTCCAAGGTTTCACAATTTTTATGACTTTTAAAACAATCAGACACAACTTCATGTGGTTATTCCAGTTCTGCAGCCTACTAGCATTGTCAGGAGAGAAATTCTGATCTACATGTGCTGTTTCCTACACATTTCCACCATTATTTTTGAACAGCACAGAAATGGCAGCTGGTTTGGCAAAGCTGCACGTTATTTCTCCAAAAACCCCAAACCCAACATTTGAAATGTTTTCTGTACAGCAAATGGGTTCCAGATTGTCTGGATGCTTCTGTCCAGCCCCTCCAAGCAGCAATTCCTTTTTCAGATTGTTTGGCAGCAAAGCTGAGTCCTCAGGCCCCTGGGCTGAACTGGGCAATGTGGACACAAACCATCCTCTGCTTTTCCTCCTGGGTTTATCTAAAATCTGAAAAGGAAGCTCCTGAGGACAATTTGGTGTCTTGTTTTGAGTTGGAGGCAGTCTGGGTCCACATCTTGGAGCTCTGAATAAAAGTCAGCACATTCCAAGGCTGGAGGAGCCAGGACAGTTATTTACTGATTTTATTTACAGTGTTAGGAAAAACACTTGAGGAAAGTCACTTTTGTGTGATTCATACTACCAAAAATACTTTACTAGAACTTGTACTTATTAAAGTTGTCCTAAAAAGAAAGTTTGAGGGAGTTGGGATTGTTCAGCCTGAAGAAGAAAAGACTCCAAGGGGAGCTCAGAGCTCACGATCAGCTGGGAAAGGCACTCAAACAGGAAGCAGCACAAACAAACACAGAATTTTTCATAACACAAAACACATTTTGGTGGAGTTACTGCAAACCAAGAGCAGCTCCCTTTGGAGCTACCAGAACACAAAAAATTCCTCTGATGCTCTCAACTCCTCCACATCCCCAGGCTGAAGGTGTGGGGTGCACAGTAGGATTCCTGCTGAATTCAAGCCCAAAAAGCTGAAATTAAAAAAAAAAAAACAGACCCAGACCATTGGTTTTTGCTCAGAGAATTCTGCTTCCCACGTCTGCAACAATGAGCTCCAAAGTACAAGCTTAATGTGCAAACAAAGTGTTATCAAAAACTAAATAAATCAGTAATTATAAGTAACAAAAAGAGTAGAAAAAGCAAATAAAATTTATTTCTAAATAGTAACCTCACTCAATTTAGCTTATCTGATAAAATGGAACAGAAGATCAAAATTTTGAACATGAAAATATGTTAATCATGTTTTAGCATGTTAATTATAACATATTAACATTTGTTAATCATGTGCTTCACAGAATGAAGCCCTGATAGAAAATAAAGGCACAGTCATATATGTCAAGAAAATAATGAAAATTTGAATACAGAAAATGGAGGATTTTGTTTGAGTAACATCAGAAAAGAGGCACAACTCAAAGCCTTGAAAAATATCTACAAATATTACCTTGAGCTTCTGAAATATTCACATGATTCTTATCTCCCATTTCATTTTCTGAGACAGGATCCTCCTAGATGAAGAAACAAGTCTGTCACTGCAGGCACACAGGGAAGGAGGTTTCTACTCAGATGATTAAGGACACACTTATTTGTGGTGGAATAAACTGAAATAAATGATTGTGACATGGGATAAGAGGCTCCATCTGTGCCCTGTGCTGGGACACAGGGCAGTGTCCCCATGGCATGAGCTGTGCTCACCCTGCTTCAACAGTGTCAGGCTGCAAATTGGAGCAGTAAAATAAAGGGAAAAATGGATTTAAAATAAAGAAAAAAATGGATTGAAGACATATTGTCCTGCTTAACCATGTCTGAAAATAGAGGGGGTTATGGCTTACACACAGTGAAACAATAATGGCTTTTTTTCCAGATGATACACCACCAAAAACAAAATAAAAAAGCTACACAAAACAAAGTCTGTGCTCTCTTCTGGATCCCCTCTGCTCACTGCACCCACCTGGAGAGGCTCAGCAGTCTCCTCCTGCTGCAGGATGTCCTTATCAACATTCTCCATGCGCTGCTTCTCAGTGGTGATCTTCAGTTTCAGCAAGTGGAAAGATGTTGGCACTTCCCCCACATTCAGGTACATGGGCTCCTCCCTGAACAGCAGCCCCTCATCCTTGGCCTCCTTGAACCCTGGGGGTTGGTAATCAGGGGGAGTAACTGCAGACAAAATTCAAACGTGTTAGAATGAAACTTGTTCTTGCAAAACTCTTTCCCCTTTAAATACAGAGTTACTGCAAAAAAAACTGTGTGAGGGGAGGGGAGTAACCAATATTCAATTCGAGTAAATGTTTTCTCTTTGCACAACAGGAAAAGTCCAGTTAAAGCTCTTTGGAAGAGGTTGTAGATACAGAAAATAGAAGTTCTGATTTGCCATTGTAAGGCAGTAACTCTCCAAAAGCAGAGCCAGACATTTGGACAATCATCAAACTGAAATTATGCTATAGCCTAACATACTCTGGGAAACTCCAAGTGTTTTAAAACACAGCCAAATCCAATGAAATCAGTGCTAGGATTGTGTTCCTGCAGTGAGATCACATCCCTTCCCCCTCGGAGATTCCAAACTGCCCTAAGAAACAGCCACACGTGAAAAAACCTCATTTAACAAATCCCAGCAGCCACCAAGATTCTACACTGAAATACTCCTGGAGTGGTTTGGGCTGGAAGAGACCCTTAAAACTCATCCTGTTCCACACTGCCACAGACAGAGCAGACCAGGCTGCCCCAGCCTGGCCTGTTGCCATGTGGAAGTGATGGTCATGTCACTGTTTTTGGTGTGACAGGAGTGCCTGTGGCTGTAGGAAGAGCTGAACTGGAAGCTTGGGGTCTTTTCCCTGGGTGCAGGTGGCTCAAGGAAGGAACCACTCCAAAATTCCAGGTGCTGGTTTAGATGAGATACTAGGAAAAAATTCTTCTGTGAAGGTGGTGAGGCCCTTGCCCAGAGGAAATATGCAGTGGAGAGAGGATGAAACCTGATCAGCAGAGATCCAGACTTAAAAACCAGGTGGATAAGGACCTATCTCAGTAATTACAAAAAAACCACAGCTTGCTGTGCAGAGTGTGAGCAGAGCTGATCAATCACTGACAGGGCAATGTACCCTCATCATAGTAGAGCAGTTTCATGGTGAGGCAGACGTCGTTGGGCAGAGGGCTGAGGTTCTGCATCAGGACGAAGATCTTCCGGATGAGGAGGATGCTGGCCTTCTTGGTGTCTGCACAGGGGATGCTGGACTCTGACTTCTTGTCCTTGCTAAAAACACACACAGCAGCCAGATCAGTTTTTTATATAGCTGTGGTTTGGGTTGATGTGGTCAGAAATGTGTATTCATCACCATCTGGTAAGGTCTTCCACCATCTCTGTGGTGGAGGAGGGTCTGGATATGAAGCTTCACCCCCCACACATGGAATATCTCAAAGATCCACAGAGTATCAAACTGACATTGAGCATCACCTTCTGACTGGATATTAAAATTATGATTAGTTGCATTTTAGCAAGTCTAAGCTAGTAGTGCATGTTGATAAAATTAGTCTCAAGAAGCAGAATTTAAAAAGCAAACAGCAAACAGATCAAATGCAGAATTCTGACATTCAGGTGTGTCCCAGGGGCTGTACCTGCCAAAATCCAGGAGTGGCCCATTCTGGGTGTACTTGAACTTGAAGTGGTAACACTCTGTGACTGTCTGCAAACAAAGCCAGGAATTATTCAACTAATCCTAAACACTCCTGCAGTCATCTATTAATTAAAGAAAAAAACTACAGCCCAACTCCCATCCACTTACACCTGCTGAATCCCAATCCTCTAACAATTAACAGTAAAAATGCATAAAACTGTTTCAAACATAATAAAAATGATTATTTCCCAGAAATCACTACAATAAAATATTTTGAAATATCAGCTGAGGTTTCTAGCACAAAATATTCCAGTTTCAATCACTAGCAAAATGTTTCACACATGGAATAGATGTGGTGACACCCAGTGGGTTTTGTGTTTTCCACAAAAGTCCCATAAACTTGTTAGGCAGAGTCAGGATGAGGCATCTTTATGGACATCTCACTCTGCAATGACATTTTGGTTTCTGCTATTCCACACATGGGAATTCCCACTGACTCCAGTTATTTTTACACCTGGTATTTCAACCTGTTCTTTTTTTATAAATGTGCATGTTGAATATTCCTGCTTGTACACACATTTCATTACATCCCTATCACCATCACTCATCCCATGAGATATTCCAGATTTACCTGAGGATCTTCTGCCTGGGTATAGACCTACATTTTTTAAAGAAAATAGAGGAATCAGAATGAGAACTGCACATCCCTCAAAGAATACCCCCTAAAATTATGTCCTTGTATTCCAGAGATACTCACTGCTAGGACAATCTGTCTCAGCTGTCAGGAATATAAACAGGGAGGAAAAAAAAGAACATTAGATCTATTTCATTGCCCATTTCTGCTGCCCAAGTTGCTTTGTCTCTCTAATCCTGGAATCCAACACAGGCAAGTAAAGCCTGTTGTAAGAAAAGCCTCTTCACTCCTCCTGTGGGAGGAGAGGACTCAGCTGCAGAAGAAAACACCCCCAGATCTCTGCCTTTCTGTGCTGCTGTTTACAAGAATTTTTGCAGAAATGCCTGTGCATCCCACCCTGCAGCTGACTGAGCTCAGCTACTCCCTGAGCAGCCCTTCAACTACAGATAATGGACTGAAAGAAACATTTCAACACAACTGAAATGAGACTGGAGGACTTACATATTTCTTCTGCAAGGCATCATAGCATCCTAACATCCTGCAAAAATCAAATCATGTTGGCCATCCACTACTCATTTTCACTTGTTCCTCACTAAATCAAATAGCAGCAAAAAATGAAACTCTTGTGTTTACTCTTACTGTATTAGAGCAATAAATAACACTTATTCCACCATTTTATCTTATTAGCAGTGATACAAGCAATGACTATCTTTGTAACAGACCACCCCAACCTCTTGAAAGAATAATTAAAAATAAAATGTGTAGGTAAATCAATCAAAAATAAAATGTGGGGGTAAATAATTCAAAATAAAATGTGGAGGTAAGTCAATTCAAAATAAAATGTGGAGGTAAGTCAATTCAAAATAAAATGTGGAGGTAAATCATTGAAAAATAAAATGTGCAGGTAAATAATTTATTAGTAAAAACATATTGCAATACTTTAAACATCTTCCAATATATTTATTCATTAATCAGGGGAGCAGCTTGGTCTGGTTGCAGGAGCTCCTGGCCATGGCAGAGGGTTGGAGGAAGATGAGCTGCAAGGTCCCTTCCAACCCAAACCATTCCATGATTTCATCATAAATCAGTAATTCAGCTGAACAGCAACATTGCTGAAGCACAAAGGGATGATTACCTTTATTTAGATGCTGCCATTTCCTTTTTTTATGACATCCAAACAGGGAATCAAAACTTACCCTACTTTTTTTTTCTGATGTTCCTTTCAATTACAGTCAACAAACAAAAATTGGGTTGGGTGTGCACGTGATGCTGGGGCAAGAAAGGTCACTCACCTGTGAATTCCCAACAAGTACCACACCCCTTCCCAAAATCCAGAGAGCCTGTCCTGCTCAGCCTCCACTGAACTGCCCTCATTTGCTTTCCCTTAATTAAATCACTCCATTGACTAGGACACAAATGGGTAATGATGATAAACTTGGTGCCCAAAGGATTCTTGGCATCCAGCTCCAGCATTTCCATGTTCCCATTCCACCAGAATCTGACCCAAATCCCATTCACCCTTCTGTTTCCTCACTCATGGAAGATCCATGAGGAAATTCCAGCTAAAAAACAAGGAGAGCACCAGGAACAGATCTCAGAGTTACTGTGAGCACAAAAAAAAAAAACAAACCAGAATAAGCAGCTCAGCCCCAACTGTGGCAGTGCTCAAGCAGGCAGAGCTCTGGTTTTGAAAAAGAAGCCTGACAAGTCCCACTCTTACAAAATTTGTGAGCAAAATCTTAAAATTTAAGATGCAAAATGGTAGCATCAAGTCTCCTAGTCAACTAAAGATTATTTTTGCATTCCTGTACACCCATGAGCACCTAGAGAAATGAAGTATACATAGATATTTAGTATCTCTATAGTAAATATAAAGTATAGTCACCCTGCAAACAGAGATTTGTGCTCTCCTAAGCCCTGAGCTGAAAACACAACTGTTACATCCATGATATAAGAGAATTTTTGCCTTTTATCTGCAAACAACCAGGAAGGAACCTTTGAGCACTGACATGTTACCTGTGTGCTGGAATCAAACCTACCATTTCACCAGCTGGGTAGAGCCAGGACAGTTCTTGTCTTCCCTCAGAATTTTGACACAGACATCTCAAAAAAAACCCCAAGAAATACACACAGTTACTTAGGACAAAATGCAATGAGAAGTTCATTACCTAAAAGTAATAAATTTTTAGTAATGAAGTAATACCAAGAAGAAACTAAAATTAACATCAGTGACAAACATGAGTTAGCAGCAGCAATAACAAAATTTAATTAATTCATTAGTGAAGTTTTCATTACATGCACTGAAATGGCATCCATTCATTAAAAATACCAAGTTTAAAAACAACTCCATGACAGCAGTTTTTGCAAATTATCATGGAAACAGCTCCTTACCATCCATGTATCTGGTTCCATAGGCACTTTCAGGAAAGATTCCCCTCAGGTAGGTGATGCAGGACACTGCCACTGCCAGGAGCCTCTTCACCAGCATCAGGGATTGCTGCTCTGTGGCTATTTTCTTGGGAAATACAACTGCACTCTGAAAATCACAGAAAAAAATCAATTAAATCTACAGCAACAGACCCAAACAGGTGATTTATAAAGTTAAATTTGTGATTTATAAAGTTAAGCATATTCCTCACACTTGCTATTACAATATTTGTAGAACACAGCTGGTTTCTACCAAGCATGAGACAACACGGATCAAATTAGTTTTCTAATTTTTTTTTCTATATATTCCTTATTCATAATTAAAATACTGAATTAGCCTGCTGTTTTCACCTGAAAAAATATCACATGGCATCAGAACTCCCCCATTCTTCCCATTACTGTGCTGAAATACAGAAATAAAACCATACCACAGAATTCCTTTGCTTCTGAGCAGTTGCCATTGTGCAGAGACTCCTGTGCCTGTCAATGAAACACCTGCATTAGCACCTGGATGAGGAGAAAGCCCAGCCTGCAGCCCTCCAGCTTCTCCAGGGCATTCCTTGGATTTAAAAACATCTCCTGCACAATTTACCAGCTCCAACAAACCTGCAATTTTCACCAAACGGAGCAGGACAATTCCTCTAATCATCCCCAGTAGCAGATGCTTGATTTTCACAGGAGCACAGGCTTCCCCTGAGGCTAGAGGATGGATTAATAAGAACATTTATATCTGTATTTATATAAAATACAAACCTCCAAAGGCAATTCTTTTCAGTGCTAACTGGCACCCAACCTATGGGATTTTCAAAGGACCACATTTCATACTTGAGTTGGTTTTATCTGTAATTTAAATGAGTATGGGAGAAACAATTCTCACAACCCAGAGCCTGACTCCACACCAGCCTTCCCCCAAATTCAGGAATATCACAACGCACCCAGGCCATGGAAAACGCCTTTCCCAAGTTAGAAGTGAAGGGCACCGAGCTCCCCCTCAGGAATCCTCCATAATCCCCCCCTCCGCCCCGATCACAGCCCGCAGTGAGGAAGGAGCCGCTTCCCAGCGGCCTCAGCCCAGAAAACATCACCTGCTTCCTCAAGGCAAACGGAGGATGAAAGCGTGAAGACAAAACTGCGGGGCGAGTTGAGAAACAACCGAGGGAAAACCGCAGGAGAACGTGAGGGGAGAAGAATGGAGGTAAAAGAACCGCTCACCCTCAGCGCGCCTTTTCCCGCCCTCGCCCTCAGCAGGTTGGGCCGAGGGGCCGTGTGCAAACGCCGGGGGCGGGGCTCCCACAAGGCAAACTGAGGATGAAAACGCGAAGACAAAAGTGCGAGGTGCGATGTGAGCTGAGAAATAATGGAGGGAAAAACTGCAGAAGAATGTGAGGTGAGAAGAATGGAGGTGAAAGAACCGCTCACCCTCAGGGCACCTTTTCCCGCCCCCGCCCTCAGCGGGTTGGGCAGAGGGGCCGTGTGCAAACGCCGGGGGCGGGGCTCGCCCCCAGCCGGCGCCGCGTGCGTCCCGCCAAAACGGCGCGTGCGGCGCGCGCATGCGCAGCTCCCGCCCCGTCCGTGTGGGAATGTTCTGGGCTGTGAGGGACTCGCAGGGATTTTCCTTTATGTGAAAAACGAAGTGGTTTTTTTTTAGCAGATTTTTAAAAGTTTAATAAAAGGCAATAAGAGATAATAAAGGAAGAAGTTAAATTTGTTAAATGCATCAACCTGTTGCATGTTGTTATGTATAATTCAAAATCAGCCCCCTAAACCAGTAAATCAGTATTTTTACTTTTTATGTTTTCTTTTCCTGTAGCTCCTTCTTGTCAGTTTTATATTATATACTACATTGCATTACATTATGTTTTATTACACTGTAATGTGATAGTATATATTATATTGCAATTAATTTTATTAATTTTTAAAGCACATTTAGGCTCCCTTTTGGGAAAACAGCACAATACTTGGGATAATACACGCGGAAATTAGAGCGGGGTTGGACTCGGTGACCTTCGGGCCTTTTCTCCCCTCATCACTCCCTGACCCCGCCGTGCCACACCCGTCGCCATGGCAACAACCGGAAGCGACCGCGCCATCTCCATGACAACCACCGGAAGCGGCGCGGCGGGAGCGGGCCGGAAGTGACGCGCGGGAGCCGTGGCGGCCATGTCGGCGGGCGGCGGAGCGCAGCGGGACGCGGGGGCCGCGGGCGGGTGAGGCGCGGCGGCGGCGGCTCGGCCATCCCCGCTTCCCCTCATGGCAGCACCTCACACTCCTTACCTCACTCTCCGTGTTTTCCAGGCGCCGCAGTAAGTGGGATCAACCCGGCCCCGCACCCAATTTCCTCCTCCCCGGCACGGCGCCGCTGCCCGGGCGGCCGTTCCCCGGTGGGGGCGGCGATGGCGGCGCTGCTGTGGCCGGGTCCGAAAGCTCCGCCGCTCCCTCAGGAGCGCTGGATGCGGCTGCGGCCGTGGCGGCCAAAATCAACGCCATGCTGATGGCCAAAGGGAAGCTGAAACCGGCGCCCAACACGGCGGATAAGGTGGGTGGATGGACGCGAGGGTGTCTGAGGACCTTGGTTTGGCACCGATGAAACAGGGTGCAAGAAAAGCAGTCGGAAATAATTGAAAAAAAAAATATTTTTCAGCCAAACAGAAAGCGATGAATGGCTGTGAGGTCAGTCTGCTGTAGGGAGGTGGAAAACTTTTTATATTCTGAGTTGTTAGAGAGACACAAGGATCGAGTCCAAATCTTAAAGAGTTTTTCCTGGAGTGTTACCCAGAGAGAAAAGATGGTGTGTGAAACAACAGCTTTAAAATAGGGGCCCGAGTTATTTTGGTGCCAATAGGAGCTGAATGTCCAAGTTCCAAACAGCTTTTTCAGCCTTTGCTGAGCCTGATGAGCTCAGGCACTTGCACTGGATGATCTCTGTGTGTTCACCTCAAATAATCTCTGAGTTTTCTATTCTAAAGCAAGTGTAACTTAAAGCCACTTTTCCAGTTCCAGGCACAGTCTTGTCTGGCTCTTCTGCCTGTGCTAGAGCCAAGTTTAGAAGCTGTTTCAAGTTTCATGGGATCACAGGGTGGTTTGGGTTGGGAGGGACCTTCCACTGTCCCAGTCCCATCCAACCTGGCCTTGGACATTTCCAGGGATCCAGGGGCAGCCACAGCTTCTCTGGGCACCTGTGCCAGGCCTGCCACCCTCCCAGGGAACAATTCCTGCCCAAAATCCCATCTAACCCTGCCCTCTGGCATTTTAAAATCATTGTTCCATTACTATGTGCCCTGGTAAAAAATCCTTTTTATAAATCCTCTTCAGGCCCTGGCAGGGGCTCTGAGGTCTCCCTGGAGCTTCTCTTTCTCCTTCTCTTTCTTCTTCTCTTTCTTCTTCTCCTTCTCCTTCTCTTGCCCCCCAGCCTCCTCTGGACTCCCTCCCTTCCATTTTTGAGGACCCCAATTTCCATCCAAACCTGTTGAAATTAAAAATTAACAAGAAATTAGAATGCTGTTGTATTTCATTTTTTTTTCACACTCTGCCAGTCTGGGGTTTTGCCTTGCTGCTCATTTTGCCATGGGATTTACTCACAGATAAAAAATAGTAGAAAATTGCCACAAATTCTCTTTAATTGTTTCCCTGTCATTTCTGGGGCTGAAACCACCTCTGCAACCTTTTTCCTGTGTGAGATGAGCAGCAGCTGTTTCTTGGGGTGTTGCTGTCAGGAGTCCCACATGGAAATTATGGGATTTGCTGCTCAGTGCTGAAAAATCCACCCAGAATGGAATTCCCAGCTGGAAGGCCACAGGGCCTGGTTTCAGGGAACCTCCACAGTCACAGCCCATGGAAATAAAATCCATTTGCTGACTGGCACTTTGAGACATCCAAAAGTTGGCAGATGCTGGTGCTGTCTCATTCTCCCAGCTCTGTTTTTGTCACAAGCTCCAGTAGCACTCTGGCATCCTGTGACAAACTGTTTTGCTCTGGGAACCATTAACCAAGTAATTAATGTGCATTTGGAGTGCCAATTTTTATTGCACAGATTTTTTTAAATTTTTTTAATATAGTAACAAATGTATAAATTGTGTATCTAGTTCTTTCACTGCCTATGCTGGTTATGGTAGAACATGTTCAGTGAAGGCATTTTTAGAGTAATTAACTCTGATGACCTTTCAGGTTGTGAGGGAATGGAAATAAAGGAGCTGCAGGTTAATGAATGTACTTTTTTTTTTTTTAAGTGTGGAGAGAGTGGAGCAGTTTAAAGTCAGTTTAAAACCTCTGTAGCTGCTTTGTGGCTCTCCTGCAAATGCTTCAAGTGATATTTGTGACAGTGGATGGGTGATCCTGGAAGGTTCTTTTTTTTTTTAGTAAAGTCTTGTTTTACCTTTATGTCCCCACAATTAATTTCAGAATATTTAGAAGGCTGTAGATCTTTGTGGTAACTCCCAGTTCTTCCACTGTGTCTTCTGAGTCTGTGACTGTGGCTTTTTATTTCTTAGCCTGACACAAAATATTACACCCCTATCTTAAAAAAAGAGGAGGAGAAGTGTAGTGTGGATGAGTTCAGATCTTGAACAGAAATTCTAAATTCTGGTGAGAGGAGCAGGAGCTACAAACATTAAATGAATGTTTCATTGGCTTCTCAGATTTCTGTCAGAGCTGCCAATTCAAGTGTAAAATGAATTTTTACACTTTTGGTTTCTGTTCAAGCAGCTCTACAGCTCAGTTCCACATCATGTACAGAACAGAAACATTAATTATTCTGTTACTACATGCCGAATATAAAACTGGTGTGTTTATTTGGGCTCAGGGCTGTGAGGAGGCAGATCAAGATTAGGTCCAGTGTGCTTTTCACTAATCTCTGTCAAGATTTTCCCTTGAGAAAAACCAGAAGGACATACACCCCTTGAGCTCTGCTCTCAGTTTATTTTTCTCACATCACTTCTTTCCACCCACTGGTCTTTTGCAACCATTCTTGTTGAAGCTGCAGGCTCTGGGAAAAGGTCCAGCCACGAGTAAAAGCAAAGATGACCTTGTGGTGGCAGAGGTGGAGATCAACGACGTCCCCCTGACCTGCAGGAACCTGCTGACCAGGGGCCAGACCCAGGATGAGGTGAGTGCCATTCCCAGGGAGCTCTGAGCTGCCTTAACACTGTCCTGGCAGCTTCACTGAGGAGATCAGCTTCATCTGGAAGGTTTAAAGAACTTGCAGTGAACTTTGTTCAGTCCTTCTGGAAAACTGAAGGTGTTGGTTTAGTTTATTGGTTTGCTCAGTAAATCATTATATGATGACTTTAGAGCCAGCATCAGTCCCTTAGCATTTGATTAATGATTTCTGGAGGTTTTACAGCAGCGTTATGTAAACTCTGCTGTTCTGTGCTTTGTTTGTTACTCTGTGTCACTGGGCTTTGTACATTTTTTGCAGATCAGTCGCCTGAGTGGAGCAGCTGTCTCCACTCGAGGGAGGTTCATGACTGCAGAAGAGAAAGCCAAAGTGGGACCTGGGTTAGTATTTCTGTTTTTGGAGGTTCTGCTTCTTTTCTCCTGAGGTGACAAAGTGCTGAGGTTCCTGTTTGGTTGGTTCTCTATGAGCAGTGTCACCAATAAATTTGGTGATCATCACCCTAACAGATCACACTGTGCTCAGTCCCCACAGTGAGAAGACAAAGGACTCTGCACAATTCAATGTCAATCTAGCAAAAGTTGTTTATTTACTTCTAATATAATTTCTATTTACTTTTTATCTTTGATTACATAGTCACACATTATTTAATTGGTAGCTCTGCTTTGTCTATGCATCTCTTGATTGCTAGCTGCACTCTGTCCACGAGGCAAGCACGTGCCTTTTTCCTAATCTAATAAAGATTAATTAGATTAAGTATGCTTGACACTAAAAATGTCATTTTACTCAGGTTGACACCCCTGTGTTTTGTTAGTAACTTTCTTCTTCTTGCAACATCAGCTTTTTTATCCACAGAGATGACCTCATTCAGAAGGTTTAGGTTGGTTTATTTAGTAAATGTTCATTTTCTTTTAAATATGATCCTACACCACAGAACACTGCAACTTCCAAAACACAAAGTTCCTTTTTGCTTTTAGTTGGTGAACCATTTATGTTGGCAAGCCAATTAAAGTTGTCAGTGGTGTAACTTTTATGAGTCATCAACTCCTGAATCATATTTTCAGTGCAGAACTTTTCTGCCTAAGCACTGTGATACTCAAGGAATTTGTCTTCTGTTATCTGCAGGGCATTTGACATTTTTATGGAAGACTTTCTGTATGTAGTGACTGTAGTATAATTAGATTGGATTCACTATTATTGTGTTGTCTTTGTGTTTAATTGAATATTTGGATTTTTTTTTTCCAGAGATCGTCCTTTGTATCTTCACGTTCAGGGTCAGACACGGGAGCTGGTTGACAGTGAGTACAAAACATTCTTTCTGCTTTTCCTCTCCCTGTTTATGATAAAGAGTTTGTCTGAGTGGCTGTGTTGGATTTGAGCTCTAAACATCTTGGTGATGATAACAGACTCCATTCAAGCATTGATACTGAGATCTCTGCTCAGAAATCCCTGAGGTGCCATGTGCTGCATTCAGCAGGGAACCAAAACTTGGGATAGACTGCAGAGAAGGTGGGGGAGTGTGAGGTGCAGCTCATATCTCACTGATAACACACTGAACCCTCTGGGGGAAAAGCCTTTTCCAAAATCCAACCTAAACCTGGCCTGACACAGCTCCAGCCATTCCTGGGGATCCTCTGTGATCATCCTGGGCCCCACTGGAAGATTTCCACAGAATGTGGAGAGTGACCCTGTCATGTCACATTTGGTCACTCTGGGCAGCTGAATAAGAATGAATTTCATGTTGTCTCACCCAGGAGCTGTGAACAGAATCAAAGAGATCATTACCAATGGAGTGGTGAAAGCAGCCACAGGGTCCAGCCCCACCTTCAACGGAGCCACAGTGACTGTGTATCACCAGCCAGCCCCCATCACTCAGATAACTCCAGCTGTTGGCCAAAAACCTCCATTCCAGTCAGGGGTGAGTGATCCTTTGCTTTGGATTTCATTGAATATCACTGCTTACAACATTTACCTTTTACAAAGCAGACATGTCACGTACTTTTTTTTTCTTTTTTTTTTAAATAACAAACCTTCAACACAAAAGAATGAAAAAACACCCCAAAAAACCACCCCCATTTTGTGTTGTTGTCCTGGTTGGAAGGACAGGTGTCTGCCAATAAAGACAGGAGCTTTTCTTTGACATGGAGAATGTAAACCCTCATCCTCTAAATTATTATAATTTTGAAATTAAGGGGCTCTCAGGCAAAGATATGGGAATTAGGAATAACAGTTCCTTACTAGGAAAATTAAAATAGAAATACAGTATTACAAAGAACAATCCCAAAACACTGCCAGAGTCAGAATCCAAGCT
>JAOTQP010000955.1:1134024-1148620 GCA_026413545.1 Cichladusa arquata
AAAACCAGACCTTTCCACATCATCCCTGGACCTTCAGAGGAAAACTGCACCTTCTACAGGAGCACTGCTCCAGCTGATTTCAACCTGTGCTTTCCCTGGACTTCTGCACATACCAGACACAGACCAACAGCACCTGTGGTTTTCCATGGCTCAAACAAGAACAGGATTCCATTCCCAGCTTCATCCCTGCATGACTTTGGGCAGATTCCTTCACCCTCCTACATAATGTGGGTCATGTTTAGTCACTTGGAGCTTTGCTAATGGAAAGGTACACAAACTCTGATGAAGAATTTCGTGTTTGGTGGTTTTTTTAGTCCCATTTCAATGGGATTGTCTGGGGCAGGAGCTGGGGTGCACCAGGCTTTGCTGCTGAGTGACCCAGTGAGCCCAGGGAGGGCTGAGCTGGCCAAAAAGCTCAGGAACAAGTCAGAATGCCAGAGCCAGTTGCCTGGCAACCAAAAGGCAGGCACAGGACAGAGGGGACAATGGTGGCCATCTGGCCTGTGCTGTGCAATCCATGGAGACACGGGGTCACGTGCAGCAGATCATCTCCTGCTGCTGTTTCCATAGAGACCCCGAGGAATCAGCACTGAGAGGCTCCAATTACACAGGCAGCAGAAAAGCACCTCAAAGGCTCCTTCCATTCATTTATTGCCCTTCGTTTTGTGCTTGAGACAGAGAGTGTGAGGCTGGAATTGTGATGCTGCAGAGCTGTGCTGAGGTCATCTGGGGTGTGGTTTTTTTTATCCCCTTCACAGCCAGCTCAGGGAGGCTTTTCCAGGGAAAAAGTTGAAATTCATGGTGGCTGATGACAAGCTAAGGCACATCCCAGCCTCTGGAACACATTCTCGTGTGTGCAGCTCTGGAGAAGGGATCAATACCTGCTCCCAGGAGCTCTCTCCTGCCATGGCTGTTCCCTTGGATCCCTGCCTTAGGGCTGTGCACCCCCATTCCTGGAACAGCACAGTGCCAGGCAGCACTGCTGGCTCCCAGCACGGCCCTGGTGGCACCCAGGAGTGGCTGTGTCCCCAGCAGGGACGGTGGTGGCACCAGGACTGTCTGTGTCCCCTGGTGGCACCCAGGAGTGGCTGTGCCCCCAGCAGTGACAGTGGTGTCCCCATCAGGGACAGTGGTGGCTGTGTCCCCAGCAGGGACAGTGGTGGCACCCAGGACTGGCTGTGTCCCCTGGTGGCACCCAGCACTGTCTGTGTCCCCAGCAGGGACACTGGTGGCACTCAGGCCTGTCTGTGTCCCCAGCAGGGACAGTGGTGGCACCCAGCACTGTCTGTGTCCCCAGCAGGGACAGGGGTGTCCCCAGGCACTGTCTGTGTCCCCAGCAGGGACACTGGTGGCACCCAGCACTGTGTCCCCAGCAGGGACACTGGTGGCACCCAGCACTGTGTCCCCAGCAGGGACAGGGGTGTCCCCAGGCACTGTCTGTGTCCCCAGCAGGGACAGGGGTGTCCCCAGGCACTGTCTGTGTCCCCAGCAGGAACAGGGGTGGCTCTCACTCACCGGGTCGCTCTCGCTGGTGTGGAAAACTGCTCGGGGCCTTTCTGGGCTGGACACGGAGCTCAGGCCATCCCTGTGTGCTGTGTGCAGGGCACAGCCACGCTCCAGCTGAGGGGACAAAGGGACAACAAAGCTGTCAGCAGCCAAGGATTGCTGGAAAACAAGGCAGGAGCTCTGAGCTCTCTGGGATCCCGCCGAGGCACGTGCAACCCTGGGCTGAACTCTGATTGCAATTAGAATGAAAACTCAGCATTAGCATGGGAACTCATCATGAAAACCCACATGCTGTAGAACCAGATTTCACATTTAGATACTGGGGTACTGGGATTTTCAGCCCCAAACCTTGGGAATTTCAGCCCCAAAATCCATGTCATTTTAAGACCCAAACCCTGGGAATTCCTGCCCCAAAACCCCAGGAATTCTGGCCCCAAAAACCTGGAAATTTTGGCCTCAAAATCTTGGAATTCTCAGCCCAGAACCCTCTGAGTTCCAGCCTGAAAATCCTGGGAATTTTAGCCCCAAAATCTTGGGAATTTCTGCCCCAAAACTCCAGGAATTCTCGGCCCAAAAACCTGGAAATCTTGGCCTCAAAATGCTGGAATACTAAGCCCAGAACCCTGGGGATTCCAGCCCCAAAATCCTGGAAATTTCAGCCCCAAAACCCCAGGAATTCTAGCCCTAAAAACCTGGATATTTTGACCTCAAAATCCTGGAATACTCAGCCCAGAACCCTGTGAATTCCAGCCCCAAAATCCTCGGAATTTCAGCCCCCAAATCCCTGGAATTTTAAGAGCCAAACCCTTGGAATTCTGGCCCCAAAAACCTGGGGACTCCAAGCTTTGAACTCTCAGAATTTCAGCCTGAAAATCCTGGGAATTTCAGCCCCCAAATCCTTGGAATTTTAAGACCCAAACCTTAGAAACTCCTGCCCCAAAATCCTAGGAACTCCAGCCTCCATATCCACAGAATTTTAAGACCCAAGCCCTGGGGATTCCAGCCCCAAAATCCCGGAAATTCCAGCCCCAAAATCCTGGGAATTTCTGCCCAGAAATTCCAGTTTCTGCACTGAAACCATTCCCACCTGAAGCCACCTCAGTGAGCCAAGCCCTGCATCTGAGTTTTACCCCACAAAATTCCTTAAGATCCCACTTGAAGGCCTCACTGCTGGGAAGTGCCCACCACGTTTCTGCCTACACTGAGGAGTGGCAGCACCCTGAAAATTCAGGCTGTCTAGCAACCCATAATCACCTCAATTACTGAGGGATTAGTGCAGCTCTGCCCACTATTTGCTATTTATAATTACACTCCCTCACTGATTTCCCTGACTGTGTCCCTGCATCCAGACTCTGGCATTAGGATACAGACGTGGCTGAGAAACCAAAACAGCCAGCTAAGCTGATTAATTCATTTTTCCCCAGACAGACTGCTGAAGCCTGCCTGCAAAGCCCAGCCAAAACAGGCAAGAAAGTGAGCAGTGGCAGGACAAGCATTTTATTATGCTGTGGTGAGAGAAAACACAAACATTTGTCAATGATTTAGAAAGTGCATCCTCCAGACAGGCTCTGGGAGAAGCTGAGAGCCCCTCACAGCACTGACAGGGCCAGTTGCAGCTGAACAGAGCCAGCAGTTTCCTATTTGGTCTGTCTGGGTGAGAGCAGCAGAATGCAAAGCTCAGAGCCAGGGACGGCATGACACAGCTCTGCTGCCACCCCAGGGCTCCTCAGGGGGCCTCTGCAAAGCCACGAGGGCTCCAGTGAGAGGGGGATTACCCACATTCCAGATGCCTGAATCAGCATTTGGGCACCTGCCCTCCTGTCAGGGAAGGAATTAAATCAGTCTGGAACAAACAGCTGCAGTGCAAATAGGGAGATCACCCAGCACATCTTGTTCCCACCTTGCTCTTTTCCTCCTCAAATCCAAATGATCTTTTAAGATGGCTTATTTGGCTCTGTTTAGTTTAAAATCCATGGAGGTGACAATTTACAGTTTTGAGCGAGGCACAAAGATCCCAATTTAATACATGAATAACTACAGAAGGTGACTAGAAAATGCCAGCCTTAAGTCACTCCCAGCCTGGAATCAGAGTCCCTCTCATTTCCCTTGAACATCCTTGAACAGGGTGCTCACAGAAACTGCCCCTGGATCCCTGGAAGTGTCCAAGACCAGGCTGGATGGGGTTTGGAGCACCCTGGGACTGGATGTTGTGCAAGGTCCCTCCCAACCCAGTCCATTCTGTGATCCCACATTCCCTTCTCAAGCCCCAGGTGAGTGTGTGAGGGCTGTGAGCTTTGGAAGCTCCCTGCTCATCCTTTCCCAGGGGTATCACACAAATCCTTATCCCTGACCAGTGCAGTGGTGAAGGAAAATAAAGCAAGGATGAACTTCGTGCTCAGTGTTGATTTTAGGGATGTGGAACCTCCTGGTGCTTTGGAACTTGGCCTTTGTGGGCTCTGGGTGTGGAAGCAGCTCCCAAGCACCTGGAGAGAGGGAATCTCTCCTCTCTGACGTGCTACAAAGTCAACACAGGCAGTGAGGTGGAGTGCAGATTCCAGAGATACAGACTTGCATTTCACCAGTCACTGTTTCCATTTACAAAAATCCATATTTTAACGGAGAGAGAATCCACATTTTAATGCAGATGGCTCAGGGCACCCCTGCTGAAGCATTTTATACTTTGAGTTTAGAGCAGCAAGGTTCCCCTCAGTCCCTCCTCCTGAACAAAAGCTCAGCATCCATCCCTCGGCTTTGGAATGGCAGGAACACCCAGAGCTCCCTGAGCAGCCACCCCCAGCACCTCCATGGGGCTCTCCCATCTCCCAGCTCCAGATTTTGGGGGAGTTTCCATCTCCAAAGGACAGGAGGGGCCTGCCTGGGATCCCTGAAATGGCAGCAAATCATCACGTGGTGCCCGGGGATGAATCGGGAGTCCTGAGCCATGAGGTGGAGCTGTTCCTGCATCTCCCAGGAATCTGGGAATGCTGAGCTGTTCCTGCATCTCCCAGGGATCTGGGAATGCTGAGCTGTTCCTGCATCTCCCAGGGATCTGGGAATGCTGAGCTGTTCCTCCATCTCCCAGGGATCCTGAGTTTATTCCGGTGTGTTCCAGGGATCCCCAGTTTGTTCCTGTGTGTTCCAGGGATCCCAGGCTGTTCCTGTGTGTTCCAGGGATCCCCAGTTTGTTCCTGTGTGTTCCAGGGATCCCAGGCTGTTTCTGTTTTCTCAGGGATCCCAGGCTGTTCCCACATGTTCCAGGGATCCCAGGCCCAGGAAGGGAAGCACTCACTCAGAGCTGCAAAATGCACCTGCAGCCACATCTCTGTGCTGGAGGGGAAAATCCTGGAAAAGGCAGCAGCAAACACAGCTGGAACTCTTTTCCATCAGAAAACCATTCCAGACCAGCACCACGAGCTCCTGCTGCTGTCTGGGGTTTAAGGAGCCTCTCAGGATAACACAAGGCTGCTGTGAGTTTGTATCACCATGCTCACCCAAAGCACTGAGCCACTTTTTGGCTCAGAAAATGAAAAACAGGGAAGGTTCTTGCCCCAGAGGGTGCCCAGGCTCCCCAAAAATGGGCACAGTCCCAAGGAGCCTCTGGAGCTCCCAGCACAGGGTGGGATTGTTGGGGTGGCCAGGAGATGACTCATGATCCTTGTGGGTCCCTTCCAGCTCAGGATATTCCATGATTCTGTGATTTTTGGCAAAATTCTTCCCACTAGCAGCACAGGCTTTGTGTAAGGCTGGTGGCTTCTTCCTCTGGATGTTCCAGCCATGCAGAGCAAGTGGAATAATCCCTATTTCCTGAGAAACATCTGAATGCAAGGTGCAGGATTTCAGCATCCTGGTTTTCCTGCTCAGGAAAACGTGGAAATGCTGAACCAGCCCTTTCCTTAGCCCACAGTGGGAGTGCACACCCCCAGCTCAGAGGAACCACCAAGGTTTTAGCTGACAAATGTAAGAAGAATCTCACTTTTTACAGCTGTAAATTGTCATTCCAGGCCATGGGAAAGTTGAAATATTGGAAATAGCACCAGGTTCTTACAGAACTCACCTTCAGAGAATGGCAGATGAGTCCTCTCAGACTTCTCAGCATTTTCCTGCAGGAACAGAAGTGGATATTTTAATTGGTTTTGTTGTGCCTGATTATCTTAGGCTGGGAGAGAACTGTTTGTGTTGAAAGACCTTCATGACAAGGCACACAAATAATTCAGACCAAGTGTCAGATGCTCTGCAGTAACACAGACTGGTGATCAGCACCACTTGCCTAAGAAAAACTATAAATAAAATAATAAAATAAAAACCATGCCATTAAAAAAGAAAAATTACAAATAGTTTAAAAGAAAAATTATTCCACTAATTAAAAAAAAAAAAAAATCTAAAAAAGTGTAAATAAAGCTAATAAAAACTATTCCTTTAATTATGTGGCCTTTTCTCACAGACATGAACAGGAAAAAATACTTTTAAATACTTTGTAAATGAAAGTATTTAATTCTCCTAGTGAGGAGAATGTTGGGATTGACTGGGAAATGAATTTTGACTGCAGCTGTTAAAGAGATGTAAGAGCTGCAGCAGTGATTCTTCTGAAGGAACTGGAATAATGCAGAGGCTGAAGGTGCTTCTGTGTCTCCAGCTCCATCCCAATCATTTATCAGTATCTACTGCTCAGCCATCCTTGGTTCCAGCAGGAGGAAAAACCCAAAACAAAACACTTGAGCAGCTGTGATGCACAAATAAAGGCAAAGAGTGGAGAAAAGAGGTTTTGCCATCTCTGTTGGCATCTTTTCAGAGCCTGCCAAGGAGAAAACACTGACAGAGCCTAACAAGGATGCTTTGAGAATTCTGGGGTGCAATAATCTTCATTCAAAGGGAGTATTAATTACCTTAATTCCTCAGGAGGAGCTGCTGCCTCAGTGGAATTGGTGGTTACCTGCTGCAGAGCAAGACAAAGCTGCTTCACCTGCACAGAACAGCATTTCCACCTGTTACTGCAGGGAGTGGGAAAACAACCCCACAGGGGAGGGTGGGAACTCTGCTTTCATTCATCCAACTAAAATAAACACAGGAAAAACAACCCCCACTCTGCTATCTCAGGAATGAGTGAAGAGCTCATCCTGCAGAGGAATTTTTGGTCATTTTAGTGTGTGCAGAACAGCAGGGAGAAATCCTGCTCCACGTGGTTGGTTTCACACCAGTTTTGGCTGTAAAGAAAGCAGGGAAGGGGAAGCTTCTTTCTCAGGCACAACTAGGGAAATTAAGGAGTCACAAAGACTGAATTCTGTTCATACTTTAAAATTTCAAGTTGTGATAATTGACAAATGATTCGTGTTAATCATAGAAATTTTGGAGTTTGTATCAACCAGAATACTTAAAATAAAAAAAGAACATGGACCTAGATAAAGGGAAATATATGACTAAACCCACTCTGTTTTAACTCCCTCTGTTATGAATATTGGGTATATCAATTTGTAAAAGAAAAAAAAAGGTTTTTTTGCAGAATCAGATTTCCTGCCTTTGTGTAATCAATCCCAAACTATCTGCTAATGATCAGAATTCCCCCTTCTGTTTTTTATCTCCCAAGACCAGATGGTTCCATGACCAATTGTCCCAAGAGCTGTCCCACGGAAGTTTGGAAGTTTCTTTGACCACCACTGCTTACCTTGCAGAATTACTCCAACAAAACAATAACAATTATTGATTACTACATGGAAAACCAGACTATAAAAAGGGAGCTGCAAACCAAGTTCAGGCTGTGACCCCTCACGTTTTCCCCAGCGCTGCTTTGCTCTGTCTATATAAAATAAAGCAAAATTTGTATTAAATAAAGCAAAAATATTGCTAAATTTTGTTGAATATCGAGACTTTGTTTCTCATTCATAACAAAGACCAGAGCCTCCACCCTGACCTGGCAGTAGGGTTCTTGGGCTGGGCTCTTTTCTTTCCATTCCATGTGCTTTCTTTGGCTTAATTTCTGCAAAGTAACACAAATAAATAATCCACAGCTGACAGCAGGATTCTACTGCCTGGGGGTGAGACCAGTCTCAAGGAATCTCCACCTACAATGGAAAAAGAGAGAAACAAGGATTCCTCCCTCTTTCTCCACAGCAGGAGCCAGATCTTGTTCAAACTGGGTCCCTCCTCTCCCTGGCAGAGTCCTTGTGGATTTTCCTCAGCAGAGGATGAAGGGCTGCTTCATATTAGAGCTTGGGGTGGTTGAACCACTCTCTGCTTCTCTTTCCTAAATCCTAAAAATTTCCAAACCTGGACGCTTAGGAAGGAGTGAAAAAAATCTGCCAGGAAGATCCAAACCAATCCCCAGGATGATCTTTGGGGTCACTTCCAGGCCAAACTGTGACTCTGAGCACAAGGGAAGTGACAAGGAAAATTCCCATCTCCAATTTGGTTTCTTTTGGATTTGTAGAGGGGTTTGGTGGAGCTGTGACAGGAGAGGGCTTTGACACTGTCAGGAAAATTAATCCACCAACACCTGAGGTTTATGTCCAAAAAGGGGACAGAGGAGTGCTTTTTGCTTTATTTGAATAAAGGGAGAGGCCATGGGGCATTCCCCTGGGATATCTCGAATTTTTGGAGGATGCACCCTCCTTTTTATCCCAATTTTTTTCTCTCTTTCCCCATGGGCTGAGGTACTTGAGAGGCACTGACTTCCCAAACACCTGATACCTGAGATTCCCCTCTAATGTAAAACCCTCCCGTTTAATTTTTAATTCTTACAGAATCCATAGTTTTCCCCCATTGCTTCTTTCATCTTTGAATACCCAATTTCATTTGTCAGCAAACCTGCAGGTTGTTTGTAAAGGCAAATACCTTTTTCCATTCATCAATCATTGGAATCCATCAATCAGTGGAATCCATCCCATTGTTCCTTTTATCTCTTAGATAAAACCAGCACTACCAGCAGACCCACAGCTGGTTTGTAATGACAAATCCTTCATTTCTCTCACACTGTGACCCAAATTTGTTCGGTATTGCTACAGACCCCCCCTCCAGCCCTCACCCCCGTTCTGTCCCGTCTCCCCCAGGCTCCTCCGTCGCTCCCGGCCAAGAGCGGCTCCCGGGGGTCGCGCAGCCCCTCGGGCAGCGCAGCAGCGCCCGAGGCTCCCCCCTACGCCCAGGTTCACAAAGCCGCCGCTCTCCCCGAGCCCCCCGAGGCCAAGTACCAGCAGCTGATGTGTTTCCACGTCTACGCCGAGCCCCGCGAGGAGATCGCCCCCAGCCCGGCAGAGCCCATCCCCTTCTACGCCATGGCTCGGGGCTGGAGCCGCGGCGCTGCCCCCGAGGAGAATATCTACTCCGAGGTGGCGCTGAGCCGGCAGGATCTCCCCACGGCACCCCAAAATGCCTTTTCCACGCTGTCCCCACAAGCCCGGCCCCACCGGCGGCTGTTCCGCAGCGTTTCCAGCCAGGACTGCAAGAGGAGGCAGCTGGCGGCAGCTCCCGGCACGGGCAGGAGGGACAGAGGAGCTGCCAGCACTGGCACAGAGGTGGGTCCCCAAGGCAGGGCAGTGCTCTGGAGCTCAGCTCCAACACGATGAGTCCTCTCAGAGTCTGAGGGGTCAGGGTTTGCTCCACACCAGGAGCACAGGGGAAGCCTGGAATGGTTCAGGTTGGGAAGAAGCTCATCCTGTTCCACGCCCTGCCGTGGGCAGGGACATTTCCACCATCCCAGGCTGCTCCAAGCCCTGTCCAAGAGGACACTTCCAGGGATCCAGGGGCAGCCACAGCTTCTCTGGGCACCTGTGCCAGGGCTTCACCATCCTCAGAGAGAATTCCTTCCCAATAATCCCTCTGGCAGCGGGAAAACACTGCCCCTTGTCCTGTCACTCCAGGCCCTTGCAAAAACTGGGTCCTTGTACTGAGCAAAGCCAAGGGCTGGGGGGGGTAACATACCAACTTGGTGCTATTTCCTGGCTCTCAAATCCACTCTCTCCTTGAGAATTCCCTAGGTCACCCAGCAGCCTGCACTGGAGTTGGATGACCCCGTGTACAGCCAGAGCACACACAGGGACCAGCAAAGCAAGGCCATGGCTGAGAATGTGTATGAGCAGCTGCCTGGGGACTGTCCCTAAGGACAAGAGCTGGCTCCCAGGAGGAAATTCAACCTTCATCTCACTGCAGGAAGCCCCTGGCCCTGGGAGGAAAGGTCCAAGGCTGCTGTTGTGCCCAGCTGGCAATGCAAATCTGCTCTTCTGCTTCCCAACCTGTTGGACAGCACAGAGGGGAGCAGGGTTATGTCACCCATGAACACATTCCAAGAGACTTCTGATAATAAAATGAGGGGGGAGAGGCTGCTACAGGAAAAACAGGGATGAGTTTGGCACTGTTGGTGCATTAAATTGGCCAGAAACTGGAGTAATGCCACAGCCAGAGCTGAACCTCCCCAGCCTGGAGACAACAGTCCAAGCCCCTCATGCTTTCTCAGCCACAAAATTTGGGATGACACCACTGTCCCAGGCACAAACCCTGGCTGGAACTGCCACAGGGGTGCTGGCAGTATCAGTGGTGCTCCCAGCCCAACAGGAGCAGGGAGCCAGGATGGCCAAAGCCCTGCCTCAGAGGGAAAAGGAGCATTGTAGCTGTTTTCTCCGTGGAAAAATTCACTTCTGACTTTTCACCAACCTGAATTTTGTTGCTCTTAGAAGGCTGAAAGTGGAACATGAGCTCTTGAAACTCCCCTTGGTGCTAAACCTGAGCCATGACCCCAATGAGAAATAGAAAGGGGGACCTGGGAGTCCCAGCCCCCACAACACAGGCTGTGCTGCACACTGCAGACTCCCTGGGCACCTGGATGAGGATCCAAGCCCCTGGTGATGGAAATGGGGCTGGGTGGGTTCATTCAGAAGTATATTCCTTTACCAAATCTCTTCTGGGAGGATTTCACTGTAGATGCAAGATACGAATAAATTACTCAACAGTAGCTTTATTCTGATCATTCAAATACTCAAAACAGGCTCTGCAAAGTACTAAACATACAGGGAGCTAAACTAAAAATGAGATTAGTTTAAAATGTTCTAAGAAAAGACTTCAGTCATGGGGGTTTGCCTGTTTTTAAGAGGTAACATGGGAGAAAAAACACCTCTTGAGAGTTGTTCTTACTGGAATAACAAATATTGGCCATTTGAGCTGTGGTTACAACAAATAAAACCAGGAGTGGTGGGAATATAAGTTAAATAACCAGGCCAGCTCTCTGCTCCCTTCAGCATCATATGCTTTGGTGAACAAAGTGATGCCACAGAGATTTGGATCCGTGGATTGGGCCAGCAGAGCTGCACAGGATTTGCATCACCTCGACAGAATTCCTTAAATAAAAAAAGGTTTAATTTGAAGAAGTCAGGGCTGGGCAGTCTCCTGTTCCCAGCCAGGAGGGTAAAGTCAACACTTAATTGAAAGAGAACTGATACAAACAAGCTGGGGGAAAAAAAAGTACAGTTGGCAGCTCTCCTCTCTGTCCAGAGGAAACTGCAGAGCTCAATCCCAGCCAGCCACATGTGGCACTCTGGGATACTCAGTTTGATGAGTCTGAGAACAGTCTGGGGCAGGACAGTGGGCCTTGGGTTGGGGGAGGAGGAAAGAGGGGGGAAAAGGAAGGACAATATACATGCACACATGGCTCAGGGCATCCCAAAGCCCTGAGTGTGCCAGGCAGGAGACTCTCCCCTCCACGTGTGACACTTGCCCTGGCACAGGGGTGTCCCCTCAGCATGGCTCAGGCTGTGCTAGAGCAAAAACACCAACTTAAAAACCAGGATATCAAAATCATCAGCACGACAGGAGTGCTGGAGCAGCCCAGCTACGAGGAAACAGCTGTGAGGACGTCTCAAAGGTAAGGACAAAATCAAAATTCCAAAGCCAGGCTTGCTCTTGGAACTCACCGTGTTTTAGAAAGGGAAATGACACTCTCAATGCACAGCAAGTCCAAGAGAGGAGCAAAGTGGGAATTGGGAGTTTATTGAGCCTCTGCTGAAGGGTCTGTTCCCTCAGGAGGAGCTGCAGCCTCACAGCCAGCACGTTCCCTGCAGTGCTGTCCTTGCCTGATCACAACTTCCACGTTATCGTTTACAAGGAGGGGGGAAGGATTACAGGTGGAGTCTCAGGAGCAGCTTGCAATGACCCTACCTGCCAGGCCAGGGAGTGCAGTGTCCTCCCTCCCAGCCAGCAGCACCATCCTGGGGGCTGGCTGATCCCCCAGAGCCAGGACACAGCAGGGACACCAGCCAAGAAAGCAGGACAGATGTGTCAGAATCCATACTTGGCTTGAGTCTGTCGTCTGCTGAGCTTGTTTTCAGACCATGTGTTTTTCAGTTCCAGTTCCCTCTCCTTGGCCTGCAGAGATGGAGAGGATGCTGTTACCCTGTGTTTCAGTGACTCAGCAGCACTGTGGCCTCCTCTGGCCCTGCTCATGTGGATTACAGAGCTCTCCAGGCAGAAGCCTCGTTACAGGGGTTAGCACAATCATCCTGACAGAGGCCTGGATTAATTGGGATGCACAGGCATTTCATTGGTGCTGAAAAGCAGCTTCTCGTGGGGATGGGCTCAGCAGCTGCTCAGCAGCCCTGGGGTGGAATCCAGGACAGCATCCCAGGGCCTCAGAACATGTAGGAAGGGCAAAGCAAAGCTGAAAGCTTGGGGACCCCCTCAGGGCCAGGACTCAGGGGGTTCTTGGGGTCAGCCCCTGGTCCCCAGCTGCAGGAGGAGCACCTGCACCACCCCAGCCTCTTGTTGCAACCCTGCAGCTCTGCCTGGATCAGCTCACACACCACAGGGAGGCCACTCACCTGATGGATCAGGTATGTGATCTGGTGTTTTCTCCTTTGCTGTCCTGTGGGCTGATCTCCTTTTTTCTGGAAAGCAGAAAGAGGTGAAGTGTTCAGCCTGGACAGCAAACCAAGACAAGGGCCTGCACACAGCCATCCCAAGCAGCATTTGTTCCCTATTAAACTGCAGATTCCTTGGGATGAAACACTTCCTGACAGGCTCTCCCCACCCACCCACCATGTTCTGAGGAACTCTCCTGGTTTCTCACATGTCATTATTTACCAGCACCCTGTGACACAGCTCCAGCTGTGACTTGGGCACTGAGCAGAGGCTCCAACCACTCCTCACCCTCCACCCCACCTTGCTGAAGGACTTCATGGTCTTCTCCTCTGTCAGGGATTTGGTCAGCCACTGCTGGGCCCCACTCAGCTGGTCATCACCTTTGATGTCCACAAAGTTGATCTCTTCCCTCCCACGATTCCTCTTGCCTTGCAAACGCTTGAACTGAAGGAAGAACAGAAGAGCTGGAATTACACCCAACACTGACCTGACACAAGGCACAAGCAACAGTTTTCCAGCCAGGGTTTTGATCTTTTGGAGAATTTCTGCTTGCTGAACATCTGAGTATCTAAAACTGCTCAGCATGAAGGTTATCATCTTATTTTCCTATCAGAAAACAGCATTTTCTCCTGCTTCCAGGCTTGCTCAGGAGTCCTGAATCTCTCATTTTTAAGTGCTACAGAAGAACCTCAAGTTTTCCAACACATTCACCTGGTCTGCACCAGCCACAGTGTGGCCACCTGGCACTGCTGAGGCACCCTGGGGTCAGTTGACAAGAAAGGGATGAGGAGCTAAAGCATGTCCAGAGAAGCAGAGCTGGGGAAAGGGCTGGAGCACCAGGGGAGGCTGAGGGGGCTCAGCCTGGAGAAAAAGAGGCTCAGGGAGAACCTTCTGGCACTGCACAAGTCCCTGACAGGAAGGTGCAGCCAGGAGGGGTCAGGCTCTGCTCCCAGGGAACAGGGACAAGAGAAAATGGCCCCAAGTTGCACCAGGGGAGGATTAGGTTGGATAAAGGGAAAATTCCTACACCCAGAGGGTTGTCCAGCCCTGACACAGGCTGCACAGGGCACTGGTGAAGTCCCCATCCCCAAAAGGATTTAAAAGCCATGTGGGTGTGGCACTTGGGGACATGGTTGAGAGGCAGCCTTGGCAGTGCTGTACCTGATGGTCTTGGAGGCCTTTTCCAACCTCAACAATTGATTCTATCAATTAATAGAATAATTGATAATAAATATCAGGCCTGCAGACCCAGCTGGAGCAGGAGCCCAGCAGATTGTGAGAAGGACTCTACAAGTGTCCACAACACAGCATGAGGCCCCTGGAAAAACCCCCCAGCCCAAATCACTGGAAACGCTGGGGGACAGGGCCATGGCTGCCAAGCAGGTCCTGTGCTCTGGCAGAGCTCAGAGGCAAATTCCAGAGGGGGACAGACAGACAGACAGACAGACAGACAGACAGTGAAGTGCCAACCGCTTCGTCGTCGATGAAGGAGGAGTCAGTGTTGGTCTCCTGTGGTGGGGGCTGGGCTGCTTCCACCTCTGGGTAATACCCACTGCTGTAGTAATCCTGGCAGGGAAAAGGAAACCAGTTTGTCACGAGAGCAATCCTGGGGCTGATTCCATCAGAGGGACAAACCAACAAATGCTTTGAGGGACTTTTCATAAGGGCATGGAGTGACAGGACAAGGGGAATGGCTTCCCACTGCCAGAGGGCAGGGGGAGATGGGGAATTGGGAAGGAATTCTTCCCTCTGAGGGCAGTGAGGCCTTGGCACAGGGTGCCCAGAGAAGCTGTGGCTGCTCCATCCCTTGAAGTGCTCAGTGACAGGTTGGACAAGGCTTGGAGTGATCTGGAATAGTGGTTGGACTTTAGGGTCCCTTCCAACCCAAACCAGTCGGGGATTCTACAAATTATTAGAAACAACCTGGGCTCAGACAGCAGCTCCAGTGAGCCCTGACTCTGCACACTCACATCAAGGGCATTTCCACAGGAGTGCAGCTGTCAAACATCTGTCCAGCAAAGAACATCTGGAGCTCTCACACTGCAGGAATCCCCTTGTGCCCAGTGCTGTGGCTCCCTGTCCCAGGTATCTCAAGCTGCATTCCCTGCCCTGTGTCCCAGGTATCTCACACAGGCTGCATTCCCAGGAGCAGCCAGTAACTAACTTGAGTGTGTTGGGTTGATGTGGCCAGAAATGTGGATTCTGTCACCATCTGTTAAACCAGCTGGGGCAGTGACCCTTATCTCCTGGCACATAT
>JAOTQP010000955.1:1153197-1171359 GCA_026413545.1 Cichladusa arquata
GTTTTTTTTTTTTTTTTTTTTTTTTTTTTTTTTTTTTTTTTTTCCCAGTTGTTTTCGAAAGTTTAAACTGTCCTGGAGGATATAAAAAGCAGTTTTTTTCCTTAGTGGTAGAGACAGACATATTGGTAAAAATGGAATTGCTGTTTTCACAAGAGAAAAGTGACGATAGTGTAGTTACTGAATTAAAGGTATTTTTAAACAGATGCTGTTGTCTATGGGATTGTTGACTTTTTAAAAATTAAATTAATTTCTGCTGCTGTTGGAAGGGCTGGTGCTGTTGTAAACACATTCTCCCACTCCAGTGAGGTCATGAGTCCCATCTCCAGCTTGCAAAGGGAAAAAAATCTGTCATGAGACCTGTTGTGATTGTTCTGTGAAAGCAAAATCTGTGTTTGTCCCTGGTTTTCTGTCCATCACCTGTGGCACAGGTGTGGCACTGGAGTGGGTTGGGAATAACCAAAAGAATCTGTCTGGAGTTAAAGGGAAGTTCTGCTTTGCTGTGAGCCTTCTCTTTTACTAGATGGATAGAAAAAAATGGGTTTTGTCCAGAAAAATCCCCTGGAAGGCACTGGGTGCAGAGACCTCTCAGGGAGCTCCTGACTCACACTGTAGCAGATGGGATAATATTTTAGGAGAATTCCCAAACTGCTTTTCCTTCAGCAGTCAAAGCCTAAGGGTGGAGGAACCTTTGCTCCCATCAAACACGGCTTGGTTATGCAGATTTTAACAATTTTGCCTTGATTTGCATATGAATAGGGAACGGACAGAATTATCCTGAACCTCTAAATTCAACCCTGTGATTCCAGACCTGGAGTCAGGTTAAAAACCAGGAGAAATTCTATCTCTGTCTGTCCTCTGCCTTTCCTCCCACAAAACCTGGGTCCTGCTCTTTTCCCTGAGCCTGGCCTCTGCTCCCAACACTCCTGTGGAATATTCTTCCTGACAAGACAGATCCCCTGGGATTTCTGTCTTGTCAGAAACACATCCAGCAGATTCTGATTGGAAAACGTTTTATTTGTTACCTCCTGTAACAAATAAACAAAAATAAAGCAAAAACTCCTGATAAATGTCTCCATCTCTAAATATTTTAAGGGTGCTTGTGCAGGTGATCCAGGGAAACTCCTGTTTCCCCTGTTCAGGGATTGTGATGTAGAGAAATACTGTAAGGCTTTATCCCACTTTTTACTTCTTTTTTTCTGAGTGTGGAACTTGTCTTCCTTAGCAAAGAAAAGAAAACAAGGAATTTGAGAGGGGACTGTGGGAGACCACAGAGTTAGTAGTAATATTCTGAGATTTCTAACACTCAGCTGAATTGGTTTTAATGTCCCTTGGAGCTGAAGCAATAAAAAGAACCAAAAGAAAAAATACTCACCTTCCAAATATGACATGACAGTGTGTTTTCATCAACAAAAGCAGCAGCAGGAATGAACACAACATCCTGAATTGAACAGAGGGGGAAATCTGAGTTCATGTTGCTGGGGGAGTGTGGGGAAACATATCTGGGATCTGACAGGAGAATCAACACTTGGCATTTGCTTTCTGGGAAAGCAGAGGATCAGAAGAACAGAAATCTTAGCAGCTGATGGGCAGAAAAGGTTTGGGATGTGGGACCAGGGGAATAAAGATGAATGCCAGGTATTAAAACTGTGTCTGGCATTAGAGAAATCATTAATGAACACTTAGTTCCAGGTGGCACGTGTCAAAATGGATGTTAAAATGCTGCATAGTTAATTTTTTGGGGGGAAGAACAATTTCTGGAGGGATTTGAGATCTACAGAACCTCCTGGCTGAGGGGCTGGGAGTTTGATGTGATTGGCTTTGTTGGGAGGTGCTGAGGACATGTCTTGCTCATCACTTGAGAGGCCATGCAGGGATTTGGCTCTGAATGATTTTCCATCCAGCAAAAGTTTTGTTAAGCTAAGATCTCATAGATGTAGAATAATTCAGAGCAAGACTTGGAACTTTGTGCAACAAACAGAAAACAGAGACACAGATAAGTGCCTTACCTCACATGGTTAAATATGATCATTTTAGGTCTTTAAAGTCCCAAAGCATCAGATTTTTCAGGGTAAATTCATGCAAGTTTTTATAGCTGCCTCTGAACTGTGGCTGTCACCAGTTGGCTGCTCCTTTGCTTTGACATCCCCAAGGTTTTAAGGCACAACCTGCAGGAGGAATGGAACAGATCCTACAGCAAGTGAGGCACACACCGTGTGAGGAGTAGCAGAGAGAAAGTAAAGTGAGAAAAGAAAACAAATAGTGGCATCACTGGGGAAACAACTCTGAGGAACCAGGAGCAGGGAAGAGCCAAGGTACACTTGAGAACACCTTGGAGACAGTGACAAGAAGCTTGAACTTGATAAGGCAGGGAGGAAGCAGGGAGATGAGATCCCAGGGACTAATTCACATCCTGTAAATTAGTGAGGAAACTGGGGAACTGGGTGGAGATTATGGTGATTAGGGTCAGGATTGGCATTTATCAATGGATAAATAAATGTCCTACTCTGTGTTTGTGGGAGCCTTCAATTTAGTGACTTTGTTTCTGGATAGTTACTGATCCTCTTAGCACTGATCCTTGCTCTGATTCTCACCTTGCACTTTGGGTCTTGCAGTTTCTAAGGTCGGTGTGTGAGTCTTGCTGTTGGTTTTGTATTAATTTTATTTGTAAGGAAATATCTGAAATATTGTCACTGCTCTGCACCCTGGTCACTAGAGAAGGAAATAGTTGTGTGAGCACAAATTTGAGAGCTGCATGATGGCATATGGGATTGTCCCTTTTCTTGGACTTGAATAATACAAATTCTTTAGCTCAGAATTATTTTACCTGCTGGCCAGTTTTCCTTGCACACTGATGGATATGAAAAAGCTCATTTTTGGTGACAGGGTGAAGCCTGTTGGGCTTTGAACTGGACAGTGCCACTGACTCACTTTGTGCCCATGTCACACTGCTCTACCCTTTTTTTTTTCTCCTTGTAAAATGGAGATTTCATCTAATTACCTCTGGTCTTATGAGTAATAATAGCAGGTTTGATTTCTGAGGATGTGCAGAGCTGCAGATAGAAACCCTGTGAATAATGTGCACAGAACACATGGAAATAAGTTTGTTTTCTCTGAGGCTGTAGCCAGGGAAGCCTGGCTTTGTGCATCTGGTGTTCCCAGCAGCATTTCTTGTGTCCCCACTAATCCTGGCATCTGTCCTCCAACCTGTGGCTGCTGCAGTTGCCTTGGTGCTCTCTGGTGTCACCTTTCACATTCCTGATCCCTTCCCCTTTCCATGCAGTGCCTGAGCTCCAGAGCCACCCCAAAACCAGCTCCTTGCTGCTGCTTCCCCAGTTTGTGCCTGGCCAGGGGGCTGTGGCTTCCAAACATCCCAGAAAAATGCTGAGCTCCTTGAGACCTTTATTTGAAACTCATTTTCAAGTTCATGACATCTTTCCTCACAATTCAGCCTTAATGAGTGTAGAGAAGGTAAGGACAGAAGATTCAGGCTGTGGTTTGGTGCCTGTGATGCACTTTTCAGCAAATCAGTATTTTTTCAGACTTGTGTCTGATCCTTTTCATTTCAAAAATGATAAAGGTACTTAAGTGCTGAAGATATTTAAGCATTTTCTCCTTAGAATGCCCCCAGAACAAATATCTTTTCAGTACCTGAAGGGAGCCTTGCAAGAAAGATGGAGAGAGAATTTTACAAGGGTTTGGAGAGAGGACAGGGGGAATTTTTGGTGAGGACCTGGCACCAGAGAAACTCCAGGCCAGGTTGGACAGGGTTGGAGCACTCTGGGATAGCAGAAGATGTCCCTGCCTGTGAGGTTTTTGGACTTTTGGTGCTTTAAGGTACTAATTTTGGAGTTTTTAGGTTTTTACTTTGAGTAAAAGTAAGTTAATATACTTTAATCTATCTAAAAACTTGAATTCAATCCCTGCACCTTAATTCCTCCCTAAAAAATTCAAAAAATTCTCTAACTTACTAACTCCAACACCTGCCCATGGCAGGGCTGGGGTGAGATGATCTTTAAGGTCCCTCCCAGCCCAAACAGTTCTGGGATTTTGGGATAAACAACAAGCCCAGCTTTGGTTTGTTCTCTGGCAGGGAGGGAAGCTCAGAGCTCTGTGGTGAGCAGTGGGGACCCTCCCAAACTTCAAGCTTGACTCTAATTTACTTTTGCTGTAATTTAGAGGAAAACATCCCCTCTATTATTTTATATGAAATAGATCAATTCAATATTCCTGTCAGTGTCTGTGCTGCTGGAAGTGTGAATTCCCTCTGTGAATGTTTGGTGGGGTTGGCTTCTGTTCTCCCACCCTTCTTCCTGAATTGTGGAAAGTCCTTAAGTAACAAGTGGATTTTGTGGCGTGTTTGTAAACTGATGCACACGTGGCTTAGGCTCAACTTTCCTGGTGGCTCAGATAATTAAAACCAGAATATTTCTAGGCTTTGGATGCTTTCTCATGAGTTTCATTTTGCCTGCTCCTTCTTCAGATGCAGCTCTTTCAGTGGATCCAAAAGCAGGAAGACTGGGACTATCTGGGCTCTGTTTATAAATAAAAAAATCAGTTTGATGGTCAATATTAGAATCTGTAGCCATCATTTTAAGTGGATAATTTGGAAATTATAATATTGACATGCTTTTTATTTTTCACTTACCATTTAAAAGTGTTTTACAGCTAAGTTGTGGTGGCTGGAAGGGTTGGTGTCTTGGATCATCAACAATACAATGCAATACAAGCTTTTTGCTTGGTTTGGATATTAATTTAATTTCTGCTAGAAAATCCAAGTTTATTCTGTCTGTCTTTTCCTCCCACAGAGTGAAAGATGTTGACTGCCCATAGTGGAACAGCTCTTCTGAGGAACATATCTCTGTAAATCTTCCCTGAAAAATCACCTGAAGGCAAATATTCCTCCTGTGATGGACCCTCGGAATACTGCTATGTTAGGCTTGGGTTCTGATTCTGAAGGGTTTTGTGGGAAAAGCCCCTCTGTGGTAAACATTGGCACCTTGGTGGGCAAAGGGGAAGCAGAGCTTGAAGGCTGCACCAAGGAGGAGGAGGAAGGGAAGAAGAAGAGCAGGGAGGGGAAGACAGAGAGCGAGGCTCTGAGCGATGCACAGCAGTTCTCGGTGAAAGAAACCAACTTCTCCGAGGGCAACCTCAAACTGAAGATTGGCCTTCAAGCAAAGAGGACAAAAAAACCTCCCAAGAACCTGGAGAATTATGTCTGCAGGCCTGCCATAAAAACCAGCATCAAGCAGCCAAGGAGGGCTCCCAAGAGTGGGAAGATGACAGAGGAGAAGAGCGAGCACTGCCCTTCGAAGCAGGTGAGTGATGTGTGTGTGAGGTGATTTGCAAGTCATGCTACATTTATTTAAGTTGTGTTTAAAAGCTTCATCATCTCTGCAGCACTGTGTTCTGTTGGTTTTCTGTGTAACCTCTTGATACTGAAGTGTCTGGAGTTAGAAATGGTTTTATTTTGTGGCCATTAGCAGGAAAAAAATGCTTTTTCACAGTCTGCCAATTTGTTGTTTCAACAGCAGTGAAAGATAATTCCCATGTTCACTTGAAGTGGGTTCATTTCTGAGAAGTAATGGGGAGATTTTTAGTCTCTTTTCTGTAAGAAAGTGGAGGGATTTGGGTGTCTTGTCTCTCTTGAGATGGGGCTCTGTGCTGTGCTTGCCTCTGGTGGTTGGATTTATTTTTTTTCCTACCTGTTAAAACCAGTTATTTTGCTGTGTCTCACCTGTCACTGCCACGAGTGGCTCAGGCAAGGTCTGAAAAGTAAAATAAACTTTTCCAAATGAGTTAGAAAGCAGCCTGGTGATAACCTGCATGTAAAGCAGTGGCTGGAGAGACATGCCAGGGCTTTTCCAGACACCAGGAAGTAGCCCTGCCTCGAGGATTTGTTTTTATGATCTCCATGATGTAATCAGTGAGAGCAGCAGTAGCAGATAGGGGAAAATAGGATAAATGGCAAGGATTACAAATATAGTTGCATAGATGCTAAATTTTTGAAGGGTTTGATTACAGATTGCTCTTTTATCCAATAAAAATAGAAGTTTTGTTAAATGTTAGAATATACCCTTATGCAGTGCTGCCAGGTGATTCAGGGGAATCCAGGAAATCCCTGGAATTTGGAGTCTTTCCTTTGCAGGGTTTGTCTGCTCAGGGGGCTCCTGCTCCAGAATTCCCAAGGCTGAAACATTTCCATTCTGTGTCCTATTCTCAAATCTTCCTGCAGAAATCTGTCCTGGCAGATCTCCTAAGGCAGAGCCTGCCCAGGGGGAAGGAAAATTCCTCACCTTGTGCTGAGGTGATGCCTGTGTGAAATCCCCAGAGCTTTTCCTTTCCCCTGGCATACCCTGACTGGAATTGGCCTTGAGGAAGAGTCACCTTAAAGAGAAGTGAAATTTGGGGGTGACCTCATTGTGGCCTTGCAGTGCCTGAGGGGAACCTGCCAGAGAGAAACTCTACAAGGAGTGCCAGGACAGGGGAATGGCTTCTCACTGCCAGAGGGAAGGGTTAGATGGGATTTTGGGAAGGAATTCCACCCATTCTCAGGTGCCCCTGGATCCCTGGAAGTCTCCAAGGCCAAGCTTGGAGCAGCCTGGGATAGTGGAAGATATCCCTGCCCATGGGAAGGAGTGAAATTAAATCTTTAAAATCCTTTTTAGCCCAAACCAGTCTGGGATCCTGAGTAATAAATTATATGCTGACAAAAGTTATGTGTAAGGACTAAAATTGCCTTTTCCAGGGAAAGGAATCTCTACTCACTTTGGGGTTTTCCTCCACTGGAAGCAGAGGTGTTTTTAGTCAGCCTATTGAACAAGAAATTCTCAAGTGTACGTTGCATAACTTAAAATTTTGGCAGTGGCCTTTATTCTACATTCTTCCATTTCAGAACAAACTTATTATTTCTAATGATGTTTCTAACTTTGGCTTGAAAAACATTGGAAGAGTAGATCCCAGTTTGTTGTTACACTGATGATTTTCTTTTCTTTTTTTAATTTTTTTTTTGGTCAAGACTCTGTTGCAATGACTTGAATATTGAGCCAGTCTGGAATATTCAACCAGTGATTTCTCTTGATATCTGAATTGAGGTGGCCCCTGCAGCTGAAAATCTCTTATTTTGGGGGAGATTTAATGTTGAGTTAATTAAGGGATGTTTAGGGAATCAGGGAAAGGTTCTTCCCTCCCCCAGAGGGTTCAGCACTGCCCAGAGAATGGGCACAGCCCCAAGAGCTCCAGGAGGGTTTGGACACCAGGGTGGGGTTTTTGGGGTGTCTGTGCAGGGCCAGAGGTTGGACTGGGTGATCCCTTCCAGCTCAGGACATTCCATAATTCCCTGATTCTGCACTCAAAAGGCACCACTGTGTCTGGAGGCTTTCCCTTTGCATCAAGAGCTCGTGCCCTGGCAGGTTTTTACCAGAGAAAATAATCAATATTTGAATTCACATGGTGACATCAGGGATTCTTCATCCTTGACATCTTTGATGATACACCAGGATTTTTTTTTTTTTTTCCAGAGATCCATTCCATTTCAAATAGAAAGTAGAAAGGGAGTAAAATATTAGTGATGTTGTAGAATATTATTGATGTGGGGCATGACACTGTTGATACCATGTCAGTTTTAGATTGCAGCTCCTGCCTGGCAAGCAGCCCTGGGGTGTGATGCAGAGGATGCAGATCTGTTGCATTAAATTTGCATTATTTACAAGAGTTTCAAATCCCTGACTCATGATAACTCACTTTAGATCCTCTGCTCTGTCCTGAATTGTTCTGAGATGATGTTTAAGTCTGTCTGTTCCCTGCTGCCATTTTGGACTTTGGATTGTTAGAAATTACACTAAACAACATCCTGCTGATTCCTGAAGTGGGATTAGAAGTGTCTGTGTGGAAATAAATGGCAATGATGGCTAAAAACCATCACATGTTTTGAATATAATACCCAAGGGTTGCTTTTCTTGTCTTACTGCCATGTAATAAAGAGAGTTTTAGCACTGCAAATTACATTTCAGCAAAGGAAAACCATCCATGAATTTTTGCTGTGGATGCAGAGGAGGGGAAAGCAAACATGTGACCCATTCAGAGCCAGGTGTGGCTTTACTTGGAGCTCTGAAACAGAACTTGCTGTTCTTTTAAAGGAGCAAAAAAGAATTAGAATGAAAATTGAGCACTTGCAGTGTGCACAGTTAAACAGTGAAAGACAAAGAGAAGTAGTGGAATTCTTCTCTTGGGAATACCAGTGTTAAAATGAAAATAGTAGGAAAATCCTTTGCACTCTGACAGGTTTTTTTTTCCTCAAGTTTAGTGTATGAAAACAGGGTTTATCTCCAGTCTGAAAAGGGTGAGGTGAGCTGGAATCACAGAATCATTCAGGTTGGAAAAGCCCTCCCAGATCCTGGAATCCAGCTGTTCCCCAGGTGCCACATCCAAGGTTTTTGAGCCCTTCCAGGGATGGTAATTCCACCACTTCTCTGGGTCTGTCCTAATTCCTGACCACTCTTTCAGTGAAGAAATTTTTCCTGGTATATTTACAATTTATCCTCCAGAAATGTGTAGACATAAAAGTTCATAAATATTTTTTCTGACAAGAAAATCATGGAGTAGTAAAGGGAAACCCAGAAATGCCTGAGATTCCCAGGTTTTACCAAAAACAAAATGAGCAGGTTCTGCAGTAACCAGGCTCAGTTTGCTTTTTGACACCAATCATGGATTTAATTCTTTCAGAAATGTCCTGGGCCAGGCAGATACTGCTGTGCTAAACCCAAAAACCCAAACCTAGAACACAACTGGACATTTTAATTTTGTAGGATGGTGTGTAGGGATGGTTTTGCTGTAGTGAAGTGAAGGTTTAGCACAGAAAAGACAAGAAGTGACAGTAGCAGCCTCACTCTCATTTAGGGCAGCAGGTTGGGACTTGCCCTCCTGCTCCATCTCCTTATTCCTGTGAAAAACTGCTGAGTGCAGCATTTTGGAGCTCCTTCTCTTGCCTTTGGTCATGCAGGGAAGTTTGCTGATGAAATCACAGCCACCCAGTGAAAAAGTTTCAAGCAAAAAAAAAAGTTTAAAAGCTGAAGAATTGATTTGTTTTCTTTTTGGATAGCTCAAAATATTTCCTGCAGGATCTGGCACGTGAGTTTTTTGTCTTACACTGATTCCACAGGATTATTGTTTTCCTGGTAGTTCAAACTTGCTTTTAGAAAAATAAACTGCATTTTTATTTGGGGAATTGCATAGAATATGCAAAAACAACTACAAAACAATTCTTGTGATTCCTCAGAATGCTTGTTTGAGTTGTAGCCTGAGCACTGGCCTGAAGTACAACAAGCCAAAACAATAAATCTGTGTATGTGCATAAAAAATCCTTCTTGCTTCTGGAGAAATACCAAACAACATTTTCATTAACAGGCTGGTTTCTTCTGACTACTTCAGGTGGTGTGACCTGGGTTTGGTTGAAAAGTGTGACACCAGACTTGACAGATGTCCCTGTTCTCAGGAAAGATCAGCTACCCTTGAGCTTTTTGCAAATAAATTCCAATGATAATGACAGTAAATAATGATAAAACCTGATGCCCTTTTTAGAATAAAGTGTTTTTGTTTTTTTTTTTGCTGTTGGTGTCTGTGATGATTCTGGAATCACAGAATTGTTCTGTTTGAGAAGAACCTTTAAAATCTTTGAGTTCAATGTTCCCCCAGCACTGCCAAGACCACCACTAACCCATGTCCCCAGTGATTAACTATAAACTGTTAATAGTTTATATCAAAACAACCTAGAATTATTATTCCTCAGGTGAATGGTGCAAGTCAAGAAACTAGATATTCACATAGGACATACAGAATTTTCAGTTCAGCTCAGTGTCAAACTAAGAATAATACCAATTTTATGGAAATGTAACATGTTTTATGCAATTGCTTTGGGCAATATTTTATTGGATGGATTCTTAAAGCAGACAGTTGAACTAAAGATTGCACAGGAACAAATGTTGCAGTTTTTAAAGCACAAAATGCTTTTTGATGCAAAGTAATCTCACCCTTTTGAACAGCTTTGTGCCCAGATGGGCCATTTCATTCCATCTGACACCACAGCAACGTGGAGCAGGCCTTGAAATTTGGGCTGGAAAGGCACAGAATTCCAGGAAAACTCTTTTAGTCTATTTTTTATGGCATTGTCCATCTGATTGCAACATTGAGGCAGCAGAGAGGGAACTTGTAGAGGCAGGAGGAGAGAGCAGGTGAAACACTCAGGGGATGTTGATGTTTCTTTTTTCGACAGTCAGATTAAAACCTGACTTTGTGTTTCTCTGGAATAAAACTGCATTTATCCAAGTCAGGCAATCAGTGCTCAGGAGGGAATTACCTGATTCTGTGTTTCTGTGATATAAAACTGTACATTTGCCCAAGTCAGGCAGGCAGGGCTCATTTTTATTCCTGAAGTTGGGGGCTGTGCATGATTTTTGATTTTGGTATCTGTCTGCAGTACTCTTACTCTTCCAGTGGGATCCTCCTTAGTGGCAGCAAAACCTGCTATTCACTTGAACCAAAAATCTGAAATTTTTAATGATACAGAATTGCAAGAAGCTTTGACTCTGTGCCTGATGTTGGGAGTTTTTTTTTAATGTTTCTGCAGCCACTGCAACCTTCTCCAGAGGAAACATCTCAAGATGTTTCTCTTTGAAGTTACCAGATGAAATTTTGTCCCTAAAAATTTCCTTCCAAAATGTTTCTGTTAATCATGCTGATTATTAAGTAGATTTATGGCACAAAAAAATCAATAAATTCCCATATAAGAATTTTGGGTTTAAAAGTGCTGAAAAAAATCACAGACTTTTTTGGCATCTCACTAGATGCTTCCTGTTTTGCTATTCATGTTCTTTGGAATAATTTTCAATGTGCTTGGAAAACTCACTCACCCTTAGATGAGAAAGGAGCTTTCCAGGGCAAACTCCTTCAGCTTTCAAAGGATCTGTATTTGATGCTAAAGTCTTGTTTTCAAAATCCTGGCATCTTGCTCAGATCAAAGCTGGTGTTTGGAAGGGTTTTGTTAGTTATGTATTTATTATTTAAGTGTCTACTCAAACTTCCAAGCTCTTTGTTTGGAAATAGAGGTGAGCAAGGAAAAGCAGAGCCTGCCAAGAGGTGTTGGATACCCAGCAGTGGCACCACAGAACCACCACAGGGGGTGGCACAGCAGAAAGAAAAAAGAAGGAAGAGTGTGGATGAGCAAATAACAGGGATGAGAAGCTGAATTCCCAGATCAATATTTAGGTGGATTTTTGAAGGTGGATTTTTTTTTCCAAAGTTCTTGTCAGAATTTCAGGCCATGGAAAGGAGGATGCAGCTCTCTGAAGGCTGCTGGCTTTAATCCTTGTTAGTATGAAACTCTGGCACTCAGAGTGTGCCCCAGGGAATTCCAGGAGCGTGGCCAGAGCGTTGGATTGCAGGCTCAGGGTGGTGTCCTGCTGACTCAGGAGTTGCCATGTGGGTGCCAGGCCTGGGGGTGGGCAGAGAGAACCCCCCCTGCTGCTCTCCATCCCTGCAGGAAGGAGCAGCCCTGGGTTTGGGGAGCCTGGGGGTCGCTGCACAGGCTTCCCACAACTGCCTCTCATCTCACCAGTGCCCAGCTGGATCCAGCTCCAACCTCCTGGTTAAGTTCCTGCACAGAATCCCAACATCCCAGAATGGGCTGGGGTGGAAGTAACCTTAAAGTTCATCCAGTCCCACCCTCTGCTGTGGCAGGGACACCTTCCTGTCCTGTCCAGCCTGGCCTTGGACACTTCCAGGGATCCAGGAGCAGCCACAGCTTCTCTGGGCACCCTGTGCCCACCCTCCCAGGGAAGAGTTTATTTCATATATCCAACCTGAATTTCCCCTTTTTCCATCTGGACCCATCCCACCTTGTCCTGTCACTCCAGTTCCTGATGAATAGTCTCTCTCCAGCTTCCCTGGAGCCCCTGCAGATCCTGCAAGGGGCTCTGAGGTCTCCACACAACCTTCTCTTCTCCATCCTGAACATTCCCAGCCTGGCTCCAGTCCCCTCAGCAACTTCATTGCTCCAACAGTTCCATGTCCTTCTTATGCTGGGCACATCAGAACCATGGGCAGAATTTTCTCAGCAGGGGTCAGAGCCTTCCATCCCAGCCCCTGCTTGGAATGGATGCACTGCAGAGATGTGTTGGGCACTGTGTGCACAGAATGTCCTTCCAAAATGAAAGATGAATTTATTGAGATGCTCTCAATAGGATTTTTGAAGGTAGTGAGTATTGCAGTTTTGATTCTAACCTTTACAGAATCAATTTTGAGTTTGGTTAGGTCCAAACTGGAAATAAGTGTGAGTTTAATTATTCCATGTGTATGCATTATCACACCTCCCACCCCCCCATGCAAACAGAATAATTTTATTTATTTTATTTTACTTCTTTTGCTGACTGTCAGTGTTGTGCTGGGAGGAGAAGCTGTTGGTGCCGGGGCTGAGGGGATGTGACTGAGCTGCCAGCAGGGCTGTGCAGGGACAGGGTGACAGTGCCAGCACCATGTGAGCTCTTCAAGTGCTCTCACACTATAAATAGCCCAGCACTTTGTTGTTAGTGGGTTTTTATTAATAAACATCAACAGTATTTTTGGAGAGTATTTATAATAATTGGGGGACAGATTAAATGGTTTGTATTTCCGGACTGGGAGGGAGTTTGGGTTTCATTAACATTAGGAAAGCCACAGCATGTTCACTGTTTTAAAATTTTGCTTTAAATATGAATATCAGTGTTATTTGTTGAATGTGTTTATTTTATTATGACATTTTATTCTTTACATTCTTGATGTTATTATTGTTTGGTTTAAAATTAACAGTATCATGAAGCCTCTGTTTATACAGTAACCCTGTTACCAGAGCAAGTGTTAATCACCCAAACATAAAAAAATACTGTGTTACTCAAAGTGATACTTTGTACTCTGTTCCTAAAGACTTTTTTTGTTTGTTAACTCTTAGGACCCTTCCAAGTCTTACAAGAAAGCTGGAGAAGTTGCATCACTTGAGTTACACGTGGAAGAAGGTATCCAAGTAGAAACAACCCCTTTATCTAAGAAAGTTTCCCCATTGCATTCTGAAATGACAGATTATATAAAGTCATCTCCTCCAACTCTTATCAGTAGCCATAATTCTGACTTAAAGGATAGAACAGAAATTAATGGAGCAACAACTGTCACAGAAAAATTGGCTCAACTTATTGCAACTTGTCCTCCTTCCAAGTCTTCCAAAACAAAGCAGAAGAAGCCCGGGAGTGGAAGTGGAACCACGTCTGGTTTGGTGAAAGATTCTGGGAAGAAGCTGCCAGGAACCATAACTGCAAGTGGGTTGGTTAACAAAGATTTGGTGAAGAAACTGCCAGGCTCTGGGATTGCTGTTGGATTGGTGAACAAGGACTCAGGGAAGAAGCCATTAGGGATTGGCAGCACAGCCATATTGGTTAACAAAGACTCTGGGAAGAAGCCCCAAGCGATCAGCCCTTTAATTGGATTGGTTAGCAAGGACTCTGGGAAGAGGCCTCCAGGGATCAGCACTCCACCAGGGTTAGTCCACAAGGATTCAGGAAAGAAGCAGCCAGTCACCAGCTCTGCAGTTGGATTGATCAGCAAAGATGTGGGGAGGAAACTTCCAGGGATCAGCACTCCAACTGCACTGACTAACAAGGAGCCTCTCAAGAAGCCAGTAGGGATCAGCACTCCAGCAGGGTTGGTTAACAAGGATGCTGGGAAGAAGTTGTTGGGAATAAATAGTCCTACAGCTCTTCTTAACAAGGATTCTGGGAGGAAGATGCCAGGGACTGGCAGCAGCACAGTTGTGGTTAACAAAGACTCTGGAAGGAAGACACCAGGGATTGGCAGCCCGATGGGACCGGTTAGCAAGGACCCTGGCAGGAAGGTGCCAGGAATTAGCAGTCCTGTGGGATTGGTTAGCAAGGACTGTGGGAAGAAGCCAGCAGGGATTGGCAGTCCAGCTGGTTTGGCTAACAAGGACTCTGGAACTCTGAAAGCAGACTCCCTCGTGCCCTCCTCAGAGCCCTTTAAGCTTCCTTGCAATTCAAACCTCAGTAGCCTTGAAAGCCACGAGCCTGCGGATTTACTGAAGGAAAATACTACCAGCAAAACCTTTGAGAAGCACATTATGAGACAGAGCAAAGAAAGTATCTTGGACAAGTTTTCAATTCGGAAAGAAATTGCTGATGTAGGCAAAGAGATGTTCAGTGAAGCAATGTGTGTTCCACAGGATGCCTACTCATCCAGTGAGAAAGGGATTTATGAAACGTCGAAGCACGAGAAGCAGCCTCCCGTTTATTGCACTTCACCAGACTTCAGGACAGGAGGTGCCTCGGAGGTGTCGACAGCCAAGTCCCCGTTCAGTGCAGTGGGAGAGGGGAATCTCCCATCTCCTTCCCCCACAGTGTCTGTCCCCACCCTGAACAGGAGCCTCTCCACAGCCTCCTCCCAGCTGGCATCCAACTCATTGCACTTAAGTTCCACGGCAGAGCTCTTGGAAGGCATTTCAGACCCCGTGGGCAAAACACCGTTCTCGTCGGACAGCAGCCTCCTGAGTCTGAACAGGACATTGAACCACAGCCTCAGCACTGATTTTAAAGGTGCTGAGAAAGATTTAAGTGATTCAAAAGCATCTTATGTGGAAACTTCAAGAACAAGTCCTCCCACAGGGAAAAAACCCATTTTGGCAGCTGAGACAAGCATCCACGCTACTGTCACCCCTTCATCAGTAGTTAGTTTTACCAGCTTGTTTGGTAGCAAGCAGTTCCTCAAGATCGGTGCAATAGCTGCATCCGAGAAATCCTGCCAAGGAGCAAAAAACCTGAGCAGCACTCAGCAATCAAAACCTTTAAAGAAAAGAAAAGGAAGGAAGCCACGATGGACTAAAGTGGTGTCAAGAAGCGCGTGCCGACCTCCAAAGGGTCTGGAATTAGAAAGGTCAGAGCTTTTTAAAAACATTTCATACAGTGCACTATCGAGCAGTAATTTGGAGCAGGCCAAATTCCTGAAAAACATCGGATCCTCCTCATTTGTGGAGCACGAATTTGTCAAGCATCAGTTGCCAAAGCTGAATGAAGCTAATGGGCAGTCTCTGGCACTGCTGGCTGAGACTGACAAACAAACTCAGAAGTTCTACAGCGCTCACAAACAACCCTCTAGCTTGTGTTTGTCGGATGATTTCTTACCTGACCTCTACAAACCCAAGAGAGGAAGACCTAAAGCCAAGGAAATGCCAGAACTCGAAGGTCCCCCCAAAAGAACTCTTAAGATCCCAGCATCAAAAGTCTTCTCAGTGCAGTCGAAAGAAGAGCAAGAACCTCCAATTTTGCAGCCTGAAGTCGAAATTCCCTCCCTAAAACAAAGCTTATCGGGACAAGCTTTTCCTAAAAAGAGAGGGAGACCTAAAAGGCAGATTCGGTCTTCAATTAAAATGAAACCACCTATTCTGTCTGTGGCACCTTTTGTTGGAACAGAGAACTCGAGCAAGATGGGGCCTGAAAGTGAACAGCATCGACCTGGGGAGTTCTTTGAGAGGAAGGAGCAGCTCCGAGGGCCAGAAGAAGTCCAAAGCCCCAGTATTTGTAGCATGAGTGATTTGGAAGTAGACTCAGACAGAAAAGTTGCCAAGAGAAATAACGGACAGTTAATGAAAACAATTATTCGAAAAATAAATAAAATGAAAACTCTGAAGCGAAAGAAACTCCTGAATCAGATTCTGTCCAGTACAGTGGAACCAAATACCAAAGGGAAGATGCAATCCAAGCTCCACAACACCGTGTCAACTCTTGCTGCCACATTCGGTTCGAAACTAGGCCAGCAAATCAACGTCAGCAAGAAAGGAACAATTTACATAGGAAAAAGGAGAGGGAGGAAACCTAAAGCTGTCCTGAATGGCATTTTAGCCAGTAGTGCTGCCAGCCTGACAGTTCTGGAGAAATCTGCCCAGCAAGCTCCTGGTACGTCCATAGGACAAGTCCTGCCCCACTTGCTGCCCTCGGTGGGGAATCCCTCGGAGATCCTGCCGTCCCCGGTTTGCTCCCAGTCCTCGGCGGTGAGCGGGGAGCAGAGCCCGGTGAGCAGCGACGCCGGCTTCATCGAGCCCAGCTCCGTGCCCTACCTGCACCTCCACTCCAGGCAGGGCAGCGTGGTGCAGACTCTGGCCATGAAGAAAGCAGCCAAGGGGAGGAGGAGATTATCCCCACCCACGCTGCTGCCCAACTCCCCCTCTCACCTGAGCGAGCTGACATCGCTGAAAGAAGCCACCCCTTCCCCCGTGAGCGAGTCCCACAGCGACGAGACCATCCCCAGCGACAGCGGCATCGGCACCGACAACAACAGCACCTCGGACCGGGCCGAGAAGTTCTGCGGGCAGAAGAAGAAAAGGCACTCGTTTGACCACGTGTCCCTCATCCCACCCGAGACTTCCACCGTGCTGAGCAACCTGAAGGAAAAGCACAAGCACAAGTGCAAGCGCCGCAGCCACGATTACCTCAGCTACGACAAGATGAAGAGGCAGAAGAGAAAAAGGAAAAAGAAGTACCCTCAGCTCCGAGGGAGGCAGGACCCCGACTTCCTGGCTGAGTTGGAGGAGTTAATAAGTCGGTTAAGTGAAATTAGAATAACCCACAGAAGTCACCATTTTATACCCCGAGATTTGCTGCCTACCATTTTTAGGATAAATTTCAATAGTTTCTACACCCACCCTACTTTTCCTTTAGATCCTTTGCACTACATTAGAAAACCTGATTTAAAGAAAAAGAGAGGCAGGCCTCCAAAAATGCGGGAAGCTATGGCAGAAATGCCTTTCATGCATAGCCTCAGCTTTCCCCTGTCCAGCACCGGGTTCTACCCCTCCTATGGCATGCCTTACTCCCCTTCTCCCCTGGCAGCTGCTCCCATAGGATTAGGTTATTATGGAAGGTACCCTCCAACTCTTTACCCTCCTCCACCCTCTCCTTCTTTCACCACCCCCCTGCCTCCACCTTCCTACATGCATACAGGCCACCTGCTTCTCAACCCCACCAAATACCACAAGAAGAAGCATAAACTCTTGCGCCAGGAAGCTTTCCTCACCACGAGCAGGACTCCTCTGCTGTCCATGAGCACGTACCCCAGCGTCCCCCCCGAGATGGCCTATGGCTGGATGCTGGAACACAAGCACAGGCACCGCCACAAGCACCGGGAGCATCGCTCCTCCGAGCAGCCACAGGTTTCCATGGACACCATCGCTGCCAACAGCTCCTCCAGAACGGTTCTGGAGTCCTTGAAGCGCTACAGGTTTGGCAAGGAGGCTGTTGGTGAGAGGTACAAACATAAAGAGAAACACAGATGCCACATGTCTTGTCCTCACCTGTCACCTTCCAAGGGTTTGCTGAGCAGAGATGAGCAGTGGGTCAGGAGAGAACCTTCGGAGTCGAATTCTTTGGCGCTGGGCTTGCAGACACCTCTGCAGATTGACTGCTCTGAAAATTCCCCAGCTCTGTCCTTGGGGGGGTTCACTCCCAGCTCAGAGCCAGCCAGCAGCGATGAACACACAAACCTTTTCACAAGTGCAATAGGCAGCTGCAGAGTCACCAGCTCTGGCAGCACCAACGGACGTAAAAAGTTACCCGAGAGCCCGGGACTGTTCGGGCAGGACGCGGCGCTGAGCCGGCCCCTCCGCAAGGAGCCCGTGCCTTCCCTGGAGAAGGCCCTGCAGCCCCTGGCAGGTAAGGCAGCTCAGGCTGGGCCTGCTTTCCACCAGTCTTGATTGTTCTGTTGTACCAAACACGGCTGGAGCAAGGGGCAGGTGGGGATTTGGCTCTGCAGGGGTCTAGCCCTGCCCCTGCCCTCACCAAAGGTTTATTGTCTGACATGGGATCTCCCCAGAGCCACCCACAGCTGTCCCTCCTCCCAGCACACTCCTCTTGCTTCCTTACAGGCTGAAGATGCTTTCTCATGCTGTCCTGGTTTGAAGGACAGGTATCTGCCAATAAAGGCAGGAGCCTCTCTTTGAAATGGAGAATGTAAACCCCCTCCCTCCAAATTATTATAGTTTTGAAATTAAGGGGCTCCCAGGTAAAGATATGGGAATTAGGAATAACAGTTCTTTACTAAGAAAATTAAAATAGAAATACAGTATTACAAAGAACAATCCCA
>JAOTQP010000955.1:1184675-1199766 GCA_026413545.1 Cichladusa arquata
AAGATGATTGCCCCAGCTGGTTTAAAGCTGGCCCATTAGCAGATAATATGTGCCAGGAGATAAGGGTCACTGCCCCAGCTGGTTTAACAGATGGTGACAGAATCCACATTTCTGGCCACATCCTGTATTGTAACCCAAGACAGGAGTTCAGTGTAGAGGGAACCAACATGTCAGGGCCTTCCTCAGGTACTGAACTCACTCAGAAATGGGGACCTCAGGTGATAGAAAACTGTTGGTTCTGTACTTGTTGTGTTGGTGATGGATATGTTTATTTATGGACCTGGCAACAGGGTTACTGATGAGGTGCCACACATTGTTCCTTCATCCTGTGTGGAATAAAGAGCCCTGAAGTGTTGTGTGTGCCTGGGATCTACTCATGTAGATCACAAATGCTTACAGTCAATACAAGTGATGTGCAGCAGATAAAGAGCAAAGCTAAAGCAGCAGGGAGAAATTAAGGGATGCACCTGTACTGGTAAAGACACACACTAAAAATCTCTCTTTGATCTCATCTTCTCATGTTTGTCCCCAAAGTCATCAATAAACAGATCAAACCCTGTCAGGAGTTCTCATCTCCAGAAATGGGTGTTGTGAGGGTGCTGCTGGCACCACGTGCTCAGGAGCTGCTCTCCTGAAGGCTGAGGAAAGGGTTACCATGTGCTAGTTTTAAAGTGCAGAAGCAGAGAGCAAGAGCTGCCTTCTGAATTACTCAGCTGAGGCTCCAAGGGATAAACATTAGCAGTACAAACAACATTCTTTTTGTAATAATAATATCACCAAAAAAAAATCATACTCTTCTTATGATTATGCTTAACCCCCACTTGTTCATGATCATTGAGTTGCATTTTTTAAGTAGAGAAATTCAGAAACATGGACTTTTTCTGCTGACCAGCTTCAAGAGAGGAATAATTAAATACTGTGAGATAATCTTAATGGGAAGGTGATTTTTCTATCTCTACTTTTTCTTCCAGTTTCTCTGAGACAGTAGCTGAACCTCCCAGTCCACATGAGGCCCTTGGGAAACCACCTGAATCTGAAACCCCTGAGCAGCCTTTGCCTCCTCTAACCCAACGTGAGAAGAAAGCCCCTCGACCCCCAAAGAAGAAGTACCAGAAGGCTGGGCTCTACTCTGATGTGTACAAAACAACAGAGTAAGTAAAACAGAGCAAAACTGATCTCTGATTATCCAGGGGAAATTCTCCTTTCACCTAGAGCCATAAAGAACTGCCACTCATGAGTAGGTGAAATAAAACCAACTTAATTGAAGCCTGTGCATGGTAATTGTCAGAACCTGGCCCAGTGAGGATGTAAAATGTAACCCCAGTCAGACAGCAGCCTGGAGCAGTCTGAAAGTGTTTGTGATTATCAGCTTTGAAGAAAGGAAGAGGTTTATTCAAGAGTCTGAATGGTCCTGGCAATGCAAGTGCTGGATGTGTGCAGGGTCTGAGCAGGAGCTGAGCACAGTGTCTGCAGGGAAGGGCTCATTAGGTTCCTGTTTGCATTGGCTGAATGGTGACAACTGGTCATCTTCTGTGTGAAGGAATTTCAGATATGCACCCAGTTCATTTCACAGTTCAGTGAAGTTCATCTCTATTTTCTCTGAGATGTTTAGGGTAAAAAAATCCAGCGTTTCTTTGTTTTTCCCACTGGTTGGTTTGCAGCCTGGTGTCCACCAGAATGTGGCCACCCCCCTCTTTCCCTTCCCTTTGTAGTCACACATTTTCTAGTGCCATCTGAACAAAGGAGTTGAAATCAGGAGTTTGTGCTTCTGTTCCAATATGATCTGACAGATTGAAAAGAGAGAAAATCTGGCACCTTCTCACTATGTCATGGACCACTTTAAAATGTTCCAGAGACCACTGGGAAACTGCCAGTACAGTTTATCAGCTGCTCCTGCTGTAATCTCTCTAATCTGAAATTAGGTAGTAATGTAATCTCAGAAAAGGTAGTAGAGGGAAGGAATCAGTGAAAGGGTCAAGACTGTAAGGAAGAAACAAAGATCTCAGTCTGACTAAAGTGAGGCCACTTGAGCTTTACCTGTTTTAAAGAGATGTGCTAAAACTTCACCACTTGGATGGTCTGTCACTGCTGCACACAGCATGGAACATTCAAATCTCACAGTTTCATCTGCTGTCTTAGGAGAGGAGCTGAGAGAGTCTTCTCCTTTTCTTTAGTGTAAATGTTTTGAACTTTGAGTGCTGCTAAGTTGGGAGGAGCCCACAAAGATGATGGAGTCCAACTCCTGGCCATGCACAGTCCCAACAATCCCAGCCTGTGCTGGGAGTGGTGTCCAAACTCTCCTGGAGCTCTGGCAGCCCTGGGGCTGTGCCCATTCCCTGAACCCTCTGGGGGAAGAACCTTTCCCAAAATCCAACCTAAACCTGCCCTGACACAGCTCCAGCCATTCCCTGAGGTGCTGTCCTGCTCACACAGAGCAGAGATTGGAGCTGCTCCTCAGGAGGAAGTTGCAAATCACTTACAGAGTGATTTGTCTTCCCTTTGGCTCTTGTTCCACCTGCTGAGTTCTTCCTTGCTCTGATACTGGGGTTTGGGATGAGCTGCTTATGGACACTGAGCAGCTTCACCCTTCCAAGGAAGCAATTTCTGCCTCCACCACGTGAGCTGCCTCTGCACTGTTTGCACACTGCTGCTGAAGCAGGGCATGGAGACAGAGCTGTGGCCATCTCCACTGAGGACTCCTGTGCAGCCTGAAGGGCTGAGCCCACCTTTCCATCCTGCTGGCACTGGGCCACTTCTTTCCCAAGTTGGTTCAGCAGACTAAATCCACAGAACAGCAGTCACGTTTTGGTAATTAGATTTTTATCTGTTTTGATGTGCTGTTCCCATTCTACTGCATAGACATATGGTTGGATATTTGGAAACAGAGTAAGAGGAGAGCAGAAGTTCATGTTGTTATCCCATTACTTATGTAACTTCCTGCTGTAGGGGTTTGAAAACCTGATCTGAGAAGGAAAAGGCAGCTCTGTGATCGTGGGGCACCCTCTAGTGCTGTCACAGGGAGTGTTGGGGGTTGTACTCACTGGTTTTCTGTAATTATTTACAGTGTTCACTGCAGACACTTTGCCTTAAACACCATTTTCCTTCTCTATTTCATCCTTCCTGAATAATTCCTAAATGTCACGAGGACATGTGAAGCAGTGAAGGTTGCACTGAGGTTTGTACAAGTCACAGCCTGTCCTTGCATCAGTCACATCCAACTGCTCAACAACAGCACAAAAAAGGTTTAGCCTGACCTGGCCAGTGTTGGTGGACTGTTGAAAGAGATGTCAAGAGTTGATTTTATAAAGGTTTCATTTCTCTGCAGCCACAAACAATTTGCCACAGCAGGAGTTGACTCCAGCTGCTCTCCATCTGGAGACCTTGTTAAAATACAGTGAAGGATGCTCAGGTTTTGATACATTGCAAATGAACTAAGGATAAAAGGAATGATTCCTGAGTCAGTCTCAGTTCTGCCTCATTTCCAGCTGTCATTTTGAACACTCCACAGGAGTGTTCCCAGTCCTCAGCTCCCTTGGGAGTTCCATGGGGAGATGTTCAGTCTGTGGTTGCACAAAGTTGCAGCTTTGAAAACAAGGGAATATCTTGTGCAGGAGTTGTTCTCTGTATCCAGCAGTGGCTTTCCTAGAGGAGTGAACTGCAAAGTCCAGTTCAGCCAAAAAAAAGAAAATCATAATTGGTAAATTAGCAATTAATTAAATTGTTGTAGAGTGTTTAGAGAAATGCATTATTTTGATACTTGAGCAGGACATGAATTGCAGTTCAGATAGATCAGCATCAAAGCCACCTTATCCCCACTTAAAGTGCTCATCAAACTGTGGTCTGAGGGAAAATGGGGCTCCACACATCAAAAATGTAATTCCACAGAGAAGTAATCCCAGCCAACATGGTGAGAGTGTAGAGACACTGGAAACTGGAGAGGAGGAACAGAAATGGAGCAGAAAAAAAGGAGAGTGATGGAGAGAAGTGAAGCTACAGGTCTTTGTTCCCTCAGTTTGCCTGACACTTCAGGCTGACATTTTGAGGCTAAGTGTGGTCTTCAGCCCCTGCAGAGTGGTACCAAATGTGCTCATCTACAAAAATGTCATTTGGCCATTGCTCTGTTACTGGGAACCTGCAGAGAGGGGCCAGTTCAGTTCTCTTGGTGGGGAGTGCACCAAAGTGGGTGTTAAAAATTCATCCCTGCAGAAACTGAACCAAACAGCTTTAGGGAGTGGATTAAAGAGTGGGAAGCATTTCTTGTAGAATCAGAGAATGTTTAAGGTTAGAAGAAACCTCTGAGATCATCAGGTCCAGTCTTTTGTGCAGCCAGGTTTGTGTTTCAGTCTGTCAGATGCTCAGGAATGTCCTGAGGTGCCCACCTGGGCTGGTGGAAGTTGTTTTTTCCCTGATCATTGGTCTCACCCAGGTCTAAGTGGCTGGCTTGGAATCACAGAATCATGGAATAGTTTGGGTTGGAAGAGACCTTAAAACTCATCTTGTTCCACCTTCTGCCATGGCAGGGACACCTTCCACTCTCCCAGGTTACTCCAAGCCCCATCCAACCTTAAACACATTCAGGGATGGAGCAGCCACAGCTGCCCAGGGTCTCCCCACCCTCCCAGGGAAGAATTTCTTCCTAAATATTTCCTGTTGTTGATATCTGTATCTCAAAATTTGTTTTTAACTTGCATTTTTCCTTCACTAGTTAAACAAAAATATCACATTTTTTATTGAGCTATCTCTGTTACTTGTCCAGTTCTTAAAACACATCCCTTAAAAAACTTGAGTAAATTTCAGTAGGCTTCAATATCATGTAATCTTTGGTATATTTGACATTTAGAAGTCTCCTTTAAATGTTGCAGGACTGCAGTTCTAAATATAACCTCCTCAGATGCTATTTTCCAAGGCTTGCTGTTGGCCAGGAGATGTTTATAAACACCAGATTACAGAGCTGTCACCTGCCTGACCCATACAACCATTCTGATTTCATACTCCTATTTTTCTTTCTGCAGAGGGGTGTCTTACTGCTTTTTAAACTTTCTGTTCTGATTTCTGTTCTTTTTCTGATAAAAGGCAGCACATGAATGTTTTTTTTTTAGGGAATTAGGAGAGCAGGGTTGTACATGTGTCACATGCCCAGTTCCTCAGTGAAACCACCAGATAGGATCTGCCAGTTGCCTTTTATTTGTGTAGCTTTCATTATTACATTTATATCACATTTAAAGTCAGTGGTGTCCCATTGGGTGTTGCCTGAACAGTATTTATGGAGAAAAAAATCCATTGTGGGAGGGCTGGGATCAGTGTTGAGATGGAGATGAGTTCTTTGGCCATTTCTATTATCACCTGATGTTCCAGACATCTGTGCCTTAACTAAAACAGAAAATGCATTTCTTGCAAGTGACACATGTTCCCCATTGTGATATTTTGGTTCTGTCTCATCCTCCACAGCCCCAAGAGCCGCCTGATCCAGCTGAAGAAGGAGAAGCTGGAATACACCCCAGGGGAGCACGAGCATGGGCTGTTCCCAGCCCCCATCCACGTTGGTGGGTACCTCACCTGTGTTTGTATTGTTGGGAAAATGTGCACAAATGTAGCACTAGGGGACCTGCACAGCTTCTGCCTTTCTCTGATTTTTATCCCTTTTCAGGTCACTCATAGCTTTTGGCACATGAATTTTGCCAGCTCTGTGTTCCCCAGTTTGACTGGAGAGGGGTTTTTTTTAGCTTAAAACATTGTTCTTGATTTTTTCATGTGTCAAAAAATACCATTCTAAGTTGGAAATCTGTGATAGTCCTTGGATGAAATGCAAAGCAAATCTTCACCTCAAATAAAAATAGAGAATAGCCACAGATAATTATGACATTTAAATCCCAAAAGCTGAGCATGGAATGATAAATTCCCCCATGTCCCCATGGTTAATGGTGTCTGCTTTTACATAGGGATAAAAGCATGGAAAAATTAAAAGCTTTGCTGTTATCTTTGTTTTTACTTCATCCCAATATTTGGGTCTTGGGTAGGAAAAAAATGAGATTTAGGATTTCACAGAATCACAAAGTGGTTTGGGTGGGAAGGGACCTTACAGGTCATTTTTTCCCACCCTATTCCATGACCTTCCATAGCCCAGGCTGCTCCAAACCCTTCCAGGGATGTATCTATGCAAAGAAGCCACAACCCAAAGGTGTCCCAAGCCTCAGAGGGGATGGAGCTCAGAATGCTGGGCTGGGGGGGGTGGTCCAGAGCCCCCACTGTTTGCAGCTCATACCAAAATTGGGTAATTTCCTGCTTCTCAGGTCGTTGTTTCAGCTTTTGAAGTGCTGGGATTTCTTGCTGCAAGTCCTGTCACGCCCAGCAGGTTTGGGGAATTCCAGGAATCTTTGTCCCATCAAACACACACAGTCACTGGTTTGCCTCCTGTAACTGGACTGGTTTTGGCTCCCTGCACAACTAGGCAGAACAGTTGGACAGATCTGTGTGAATCAGGAGCCACAGAACAGGTTTCAGAGCTGAAGGTGACAATTTAAATTCTTCAAAACGTGCCCTTGCTCAGCTCCTTTTTGAATAAGCCACATTGCTGGTCCTGCCCTGCTGCTGTGGCTCCAGGAGTGCTTGGGGATGGTTTAACCCCAGGGCTGGGGTTCTGCCAGGGGGCTGCACTGGTGCCCACTGGAGGAGGGCTGGAGGGACCTTCCCTGCACTGGAGGCTCTGTGCCAGGGCACCTGAAAGAGCCTTTTGTTTGGCCTGCTGAGCTCATAGAAGTGAAAGCAAATTCCCAGCAGATTTAGCTCTTTCCTGGGACCTGCTAGGCATGAATAAGGCATTGAAAATGGAAAGTAATTGAGGGGTAAATTGTAAGGAAAACATTACCATTTTTATTTTCCAGCGGTGAGGTTATGCGTGTGAATTTATGTGAACCCACAGAGCATTGCTGGAGGAATATAAAGACATTTGTTAACAGTTAGAAAAGCTAGGGGGGAAAAAAAATTAGGCTTGGGTCTGACACCTCAACCTAGGCACTCTGCTCCCTGCAGTTTTGTGATCCAGGATTCCAGCAAAATGATCAGAGAATGTTGAATCTTGGCTGGAACTAATCAGTGTCAGCCCTCAGGTCTGGTGTGAATGATGTAATGGGTCTGTGTCTTTTAGGGGTGGCAGGGAGTGATAGAACAGAGCCAAAATCTGCAGTGAAAGCAGGAACTCCTGTCTAAAACGAGTTCCAGTTATTGCTGAAAATACAGATCCCCTTGAAGCCTTTCCAAAAAATCTAGGAATGTGTTTGCCAAGTCTGAATTCATTCTTAAATCTCTTCTGGTAAAGGTCACGGGAACAGGCTGGGAGATTATTTTCAGAACTGATTTGATTTCTTTGAGTACAATATGGTGATTTACCAGCCTGGGTGGGTGCTGCAGGTCTTGTCCTGGGTGTTAAAGTGTTGAATTGTGCACAGGAAAACTCAGGAGAGCAGGTCAGCTTCAAGGACAGGGCTGTGGTCAGTCCTGTCTGGTGTTATGGTCAGTCCTTACAGATGTGGTCAGTTCTGTCAGGGTTTGGCTGTGGTCAGTGCTGTCCAGGGTTGTGGTCAGTGCTCTCAGGTGCTGTGGTCAGTGCTGTGGTCAGTGCTCAGGTGCTGTGGTCAGTTCTGTCAGGGTTTGGCTGTGGTCAGTGCTGTCAGAACCTTCTCAGAGGGTTCTGCCCTCTCCTTTGTGCTCTCCACCCCTGCCAGGTCCTGCCAGCAGCTCCCACCCTCTCAGAGCACTGCCTGTGAGTTTGTGCCACTTACAAACCTTTTTCTTTCAGGGAAGTACCTCAGACAAAAGAGAATCGACTTCCAGCTGCCTTATGACATCCTCTGGCAGTGGAAACACAACCAGGTGAGATAAGAGATAAGAAATAAGAGATAAGGAAACAGCAGCACTCAGAGCCTGTTCACACATCCTGGCTGGGGGGGATTTCTTGTTGCTGCCTCTGTGTGAGAGGAGAAGGGATTTGCATATGTATTTCATGCTGAAAATTCCCATTATTCCATCTCCTGCAAAATAGCAACCCTGTGAGTTTGTGCTCCCACAGAATTTGGCTGCAGACTTTTATTTTGGCAGCTGGTTTCAGACACGCCTCGGGAGAATTGGGATGTACTGCCAGCAGCACTGAGAAATTTCAGGCCTTATTTTTCTTGGATCAATCCCAACAGAGTGGAATTTATTTTTCACTTGCAAGCTGAAATTTTCGTCCTGAGGAAAGAAGAAAAACTGTTGAACAGTCTCGTTCTTTTTAAAGAGCTTTAAATATGTGCAAGCTTAAAAATAGGAATTTTCTTTTTTTTTTTTCCCTCTGAGATGTTTCCACCAAGTGATTTACCACAGGATTTAAGGCTGATGGGAGAATCTGGTGAGAAAATGCTCTCAGATGTGTAACTTGAGCATGTAAATGAGCAGGACACTGGAATCTGATCCTCCAGCCAGCACTGGGGACATTTCAGCTGAGGACATTTTCTTGCTGTGTCTTGATCATGGACTGTCTCATCTGTTCAGTATTTCAGAAGTAATAAATCCATGGAATCTGTTTCCTTGACATTTTCCAGCTCTCCCTGGAATATTGGAGGCCCTTGCAGAGGAGTTTCTCTGTGCAGGGGTGTGGAGATGTCTGAGTTGGTCACTGAGGGAAGGCTCTTAGTGCAGGAAATGTGTGTGAAATAGAGAATAATTGGAAATTATTCCTGAAAGCTTGTTTGAAAGGCTGGAATGTATATGAAATTATGAATTGTGATGTAAGCTCCCCTTTCCCATCATCTCCATCTGCAGAGAAGATGAATCTGCATTTCTCATGGCTCCCACCTGTACTCACAGTTCTTACAGAATCCCAGAATCCTTTAGATTGGAAAAAAAAAAAGAAAACAACCTTAAGATCATTGAGTCACTTTGATAAATCAGCACCTTGATTTTTTTGTTTTCACTTTTTTAAGCATTGGCACATGGTGATTCCACCAAAGATGGTTTCTCCAAAGTAGGTATCAATAATTCCTCTTCTTCTAAGCCCTGTTCAGAGGAGCCTCTCCTCAGGACAGCTGTTTCCCACATTGCTCTGGGCAGACAGAATAAATAATGTGGTGAACAAACTGCTCCAGTGTCTCACCAAGCCCAAATTCCAATTATTCAGGTCGTTTTTGTGACCTCTTTGTTAATGCAGTCTGAGCCTAGAGAAGAGAACTCAGATTTCTAGTAATGATTACCAAACAGTTCCCTATGTACAGAACATAATTTCCCTGATCCTATTGAATAACAGATGCTCTTATGCAATGTATTAAAATTTTCTTTCTCTTCCTTTTAGTTGTATAAAAAGCCAGATGTCCCACTTTATAAAAAAATCCGTTCCAGTAAGTAAAATCTTATTATTTAACTGTGATAACTGTGGAATTTTCATGTGACACCCTCCTTTCTGTCCTAACAAAGACACTTCCACTTTTTTTTTTTTTTTTTTAACTCTACTGACTGGAATGAAAATTCTGTAGATAAACAGTTCTGGTTTTTCACCTGAAGAGAATTCTTTTCCCTATTTGGGTTTGTTTTCTCTTTTCTTTTTTTTTTTTTTTTTCCCCTCCAGATGTCTATGTGGATGTCAAACCTCTGTCTGGCTATGAGGCCACCACCTGCAACTGTAAAAAACCAGAAGATGACAGTGGGAAAGGCTGTGTGGAGGATTGTCTGAACAGGTTAGAAATGGATTATTTCTCATCCTCTCCTAGGAAAAGAGTTGTGCTGGATGTACCCCAGCAACAAAAGCATCATCCCAGGGAGGGAAATTCCCAATCTGACCCTCTGGGGTCCCAGTGTCACCCCAGATTGTCACTGAGGTATCTTCACAGTGACCCAACAGGGTCCTGCTGGATCCCCCCACACTCCCAGCTGGTCCCAGTCAGACCAGTTCCCTCCCAGTTCAGCTCCAGGGTCCTTCCAGCCCTTGGATGGTGGAGCAGGCACAGGAGCAGCTCCAGCTGCACCTGCCCCAGGTGATTCCTCAGCACTTCCCTGCCCTTTTCTCCAGAGGAAGAGCCCCTTAAAAATCTCTATTCTGTGTATTGATTTATTATTGATTCATAAAGAGCCCCTTAAAATCTCCATTTTGCCCTTTGAATAGCAGTGAGAGGCAGGCAGGGAATCACTGTGTGAATCACACCTTGAAAACAAGAAGCATTTTAACTATTGTATAACTTCTGTTTCATTTAATTTACTGTTATTGATTATTGATTTATTTCTTTATGGTTTGATTTATTATTGATTCATATATACGTTATATATATGTTGATTTTTATATTTATATAATTATTTTATATTGACTTATTAATTTTAGATTGATTTATGAATTGATTTTTATATTGATTTATAAATTGATTTTAGATTGATTTATAAATTGATTTTTATATTGATTCATAAATTGATTTTAGATTGACTTGTAAATTGATTTTAGATTGATTTTTTATTAAATTGCATTCTATCTATCCATATATTCTATCCATTATTTATGTGATGATTTATTGATGTCTGTCTCCATTTCCTATATTGATTTATGATCATGACACATCCCAAAGGATGCTCTTCCCCTGCATTTTACCTTCTCTGCTGTCTCTTTTAGGATGATTTTTGCAGAGTGTTCCCCCAACACGTGTCCCTGTGGGGAGCAGTGCTGCAACCAGCGCATCCAGAGGCACGAGTGGGTGCAGTGCCTGGAGAGGTTCAGGGCTGAGGAGAAGGGATGGGGGATCCGTACCAAAGAACCCCTGAAAGCTGGACAGTTCATCATTGAATATCTGGGAGAAGTTGTTAGTGAACAAGAATTCAGGTAGAAATATTGATTTGCTGCTTTAGAAGGCTCATAAATGATTTTTAACGTTTATGGTTGGGGTATCCTCAGGCAGGAGCAAAGGGGAGGATGAGGGGGGAAAGGAAGGTTTAGAATTCTGGTTTTTTTGGTTAACCAAGTTTTTCTCAGTCCAGTAGAGAGAGGTGATTAATGTTTGAAATCTGCCTCATCTGCCCTGTAAATGCAAAATGCCACAAGTGACTGAATCTGAAATGAGAGCTCTGAAGGATTTGTGCTGCTCCAGGTAGAACTGTGGGGCTGGAAGGGACATGGGCTTCTGCAGAAAGATGTGAAGGAAAAAGAATAAGTGGAAGCATTGATAACCATTAAAAGAAAGAAATTCTCTTGTTAACTCTGTGGCATTGTGGGATATTTGAGGTTGGAGGGACAGAGCTCCCCCAGAAGCTGCACCCTCCTCATACAGAGATAACACAGATCTGTCCCTGTGCTCCTGGGATCCATGGGTGGGATTCCAGAGCCTGCCCACTCCCCAGGAGGAAGCTGCACACACAGACACCCCCAGGAATGTATACTTGCATTTTCTCTTCCATACACAGGTTACCAACATGAAATGTGTACAAATAATCTGCAGGAGCATTCCAGAAGAGCAAATTTCTAAATTCTAACCCTGTCAGTGGCCTTGACTTATAAAAATAGGTACAATAATGGTTTTCCTCCATCTCTAGGTGTACAGTTCTATAAAACATAAAAGATTATCATTGCTTTTTCTTCAAAACTCGCTCTGAGATGTGCTCTGTGTTCACTCCTGTGTGGGGACATGCAGAATGACAAGGCTCTCTCTGTGTTGCTGCACAGGAACAGGATGATTGAGCAGTACCACAACCACAGTGACCATTACTGCCTGAACCTGGACAGTGGCATGGTCATCGACAGCTACCGCATGGGCAACGAGGCTCGCTTCATCAACCACAGCTGCAACCCCAACTGTGAGATGCAGAAATGGTGAGCAAAGACTTCTGCTCCCTGGGAGACTGCTGAGAGAGAGAGAGTGTCCTGGTTTGAAGGACAGGTGTCTGCCATCTCTTTGAAATGGAGAATGTAAAACCCCTCCCTCCAAATTATTGTAATTTTGAAATTCAGGGCCTCTCAGGCAAAGATAGGGGAATTAGGAGTAACAGTTCTTTGCTAGGAAAATTAAAATAGAAATGCAGTATTACAAAGAACAGTCCCAACCCTGACAGAGTCAGAATCCAAGCTGACACCCCATCAGTCAGTCAGGGTGTTGGCAGCAGTGCCATTAAATGGTGGCTGCATCCTCCTGCAGTAAAGTTTTAAATTTGAAAATCCAATACAAAATAAAAGAATTGAAGAGACAGAGGGAGAGGATTCTGTCCCCCTGCCCTGCTCAGGTGAGACCCTCCTGCAGAGCTGAGGTCCCAGCACAGGAAATACGTGGAGCTGTTGGACTGGGTCTGGAGGAAACACCAAATTAATTAGAGGGATGAAGCAGCTCTGCTGTGAGGAAAGGCTGAGATAATTGGGATTGTTCAGCCTGGAAAAGAAGAGCTCCAAGTGACCTAATTATGTCCTTCTAGTACCTGAAGGAGCTGCAGGAAAGATGGAGAGAGGCTGTTTACAAGGGCCTGGGGTGACAGGACAAGGGGCAGTGGTTTCCCACTGCCAGAGGACAGGGTTAGATGGGATTTTGGGAAGGAATTGTTCCCTGGGAGGGTGGGGAAACCCTGGCACATCCTACTCTTTGTAAATGTGGGAGTTCATTGTAGGAGATAAATAAAAGAACTGCACAAGCATAACCCAGGGTACAGCAGAGGTGTTGCTGCCTGTCTCTAACACTCTGTGCACAAAGATGATTTTATATTTAATTTTTGGGGGTATTTGATTGTGTTTTCCCTACAGGTCTGTGAATGGTGTGTATAGGATTGGGCTGTATGCACTCAAGGACATGCCTGCTGGGACTGAGCTCACCTATGACTACAACTTCCACTCATTTAATGTTGAAAAACAGGTAAAAAGCCCACTGTGAGACCTTGAAAAACCTTCACTAAGGCCTAACAGCTCTGTAAAGTGTAAAAATTAGCAAAACCTGTCATGTTGTATTAGGCAGCAAATGTTCTTTTTAATACATGAGAGCAAATCTAAATGCTTGGAGTTGATTGGATTTTTTTTTTTCCTCGAAGCAACTCTGCAAATGTGGCTTTGACAAATGCAGAGGAATAATTGGGGGTAAAAGTCAACGCATGAATGGACTCTCAAGCAAAAGCAACCAGCCTGTGAGCACCCACAGAAGACCTGGGAGGTCGAAAGAGAAGAGGAAGTCAAAGCACAAACTAAAGAAGAGAGTAAGTAGGAAAGGCAGAGTTTGGGAGGGGTGAGGTTGATGGGAAATCAGTCTCTGCCACCAGACCAAAAACTGGTGGTTTTGTAAATTTTAAACTTGAAACAAAAACCCAAACTTTAAATAGAAATACAGTAGAGTAATGCTTCAGATTCTGTCTCTGGGGCTGCTTTGGCTGCTTTGCTGAGTTCTTGGCACAGTTTTTCCTGTCTATCAGAACAATCTGTTTTCCAGAGGGGCCACATCCCTGAGGAACCCAGTGAAAGTGTGAATGCCCCAACCAGGCTGACACCTCAGCTGCAGATGAAGCCCATGTCTAACAGGGAGAGGTAAGGGCTGATTTCGGGGGGGGTTTGCCTCAGAAATGGAGTGCTGTGCAAATACTGATGTCTTCTTCTATAAAATGGAGAATTTCTGAGGGTACAGCTTTTAATTCCCCTTTACCAGCCAGGCTGAGAAGTCACAGGGTGCACCTCAGAATATCCAACTTCTTCCCCACGTTAAATAACTAATTTTCCAATAATCGGCGATTCTTGAATATCTTCCTAATTTTTTCAGGAATTTTGTGCTCAAGCACCACGTGTTCTTGGTGAGGAACTGGGAGAAGATCAGGCAGAAGCAGGAGGAGGTGAAGCACGTCAGCGACAGCATGCACAGCTCGTCCCTCTACACCCGCTGGAACGGCATCTGCCGCGACGACGGAAACATCAAATCAGGTGAGACCCCTCAGCCTCCCCAGTGCTGGCCTGGAACACCAGTGGAGGTTCTGTACCTCTTAGTCATGGTCTGTTTTAGTCTCTTTTGCCTTTACTTAGAGCTAGGATTGACGAGTACACGATGGAAGTGTTTTTTCTCGTGTTCGGGTTTGGTTGTTTATTAAATCTTAGCAAAAAGTACAGAGTGTTTGTCAGCACTTCCAGCTACCTGCTAGAAGTGAGGAAAATGGAGCAAGATCTAGCTGCTGCAAGGTCTCCTAAAGCTAAACAGTCCAATAAAGAAATAACACCTATATTATTTATCCTTTTAACCCCATAACTAAATTCCCATGACCCTTAGTGTGACACTGACCAACCAGAAACCACAACCTAAAACCCATGAAGAAGAAGGAAGATGAGCACTGAAAAAGACAACAGCTAAAATCCTCCATCTTATCCCATACTTACTATACCATAAAAACTTCAAATTTAAAACTCTTTACCACGTGAAAGCATACACTACTAATTAACTACACACTTGTGATTTTAACTTCATCATTCAAATTTAGAAGCTGTCTCCAAGGCTTCAGGTTAAAAGCAGTATTCTCCAGGGGTCAGAAAACTCAAAACCCCCGGGTTTCTGGGATCCAACACACAGAGAATTAAACTCTGTGTAAACCCAGTGTAGAGTTGCAGTGAGATCCATACACTTTTTGTAAGGGCTTCTGTTTAACTACACACCCGTGATTTTAACTGCAGCACTCAAATTTAGAAGCCTTCTCCAAAGTCTCATATCAAAAGCAGTGTTATCCGAGGGGTCAGTGCCAAAAAGCACAGAAAGCTCAAAAACCCCAGGTTTCTGGGATCCAGCACTGCACAGGTAAAAGCTCCCAGGGGTCACTCGAGTCCTGGGAGAAGTTGTCATGTGTGGTGTTTCAACAAGAGTGGTTTGTCACAGGAGGGGAAGAATGGCATTTAACTGTGGTCTGGTTTGCAAGATGCTGATCAGCCACAGGTTGGACTCTGTGATCCTGGAGGTCTTTTCCAACCCCAGTGATTCTGGGATATCATTCTATATTGGGAAGAAATTCCTGACTGTGAGGGTGGGGAGGCCCTGGCATAGGGTGCCCAGAGAAGCTATGGCTGTCCAAAAATCTCAGTTTTTATCTAGGTAGGAAAGGCTTGGCTCCTCCCCCTGGCTGGAGCATCTCCCAGTGGGATGATGTA
>JAOTQP010000955.1:1215831-1226307 GCA_026413545.1 Cichladusa arquata
TTGAGAACAGAATCCCATGACCTGGGCAGACACAGAGGTGTGGACAAATATCAGGATATGGCTTTGCTGGGATGTGCAACCTTTCCTGCCCTTCCCGCTGTTGCCAAGGTGACTGAGAAGCTGAATTCTTTATTTCTTATCCTAAATTCCTTTTCACTGCTCTGCTGCTGGAGCCTGCAGTTTTTAGGGTAGCACCTTTTGGGGTTTTTTAAATTCCCTTAAGTGGGAGAGAGCAGGGGAGGAGAAAGGAGAGGGATGGACATGGCATTGCTGCTCCCTCCCTTCCTCGGATGCTGCTGCCCTCAGTTCGGGCAGGAGGGGGGAAAAGACACCATATATAGGTTTTTTTCACAGTAAATGTGATGTCTTTTCCTTCTTGGTGAAAAATCCCCCTTGAGCTGAACGCTCCAGGCCAAAGAATAATAATAGTAATAATAATAATTAAAAAAAACCACCCCACCTTGCAACAATTATTTTCCAGCTGAGAGACCTGAAGAAGGAAAACGGGCGAGGAGGAAAAATAAATGGTAAAAGAAGAGGGTGTCAGCACGTTGTGAGCCGTGGAAGGAATAAAAAAAAAGCAGGAAGAGTAAGAAAATTGCAAATTGCTGGGCGGGCAGCGATCCCCACGGCTTCAGGACACCCAACATCAACATAAATTAGCACCACAAACGTGCAGCCACTGAGGACAATCTGCTCTGCTTCCCACTGGGAAAAGGCATGGATAGCTTTGGGAGAACCAAAAAATAAGAATTAAAAAAAAATAACAGTTGTAAGGACATTTAATGTTTTTTTCTGCATGGGCCCATCCAAGGAAGGAGAGGAGCAGGATTTGGACAGAAGAGATAAGAAGGTGCCATGCATTTATCAGCAGCCAAAATCTGCCTGAATGTGCCTAAAAAGCCAAGTGAGAGATCAGCCAGTGGCAGGGTATCCCCAGTGTTGTGTTAAAGTTATCAGATAGCACCACAGAGATACGTAAAAATAACTATAAAAAGCACCTTTTCTTTCCTTCTTTTTTTTTTTTTTTTTTAATATTTTTTAATATATTTTTTTATTCTTGATATTCAGAGAGGACAATTGGATTTCCCCTGCCACTGGGAATGGATTCAGGTTTAATTCTTATCATTTTAAAGGAATGCTGAAAGAAAAAAAAAAAAAGAAGAATGAATTTAAAATGAGCAAGTAGATGAAAAGGCAGAGACTCAACGCAGATCATGCTTTTAGATCAGGGGATTTGCAGGAAATTTGTTAAAAAGTGGCTTTAATTTCCTCATTTTGAATGGAATCATTCCAAAAGGCATCTCTGGCTCATCCTGGGGGTCATTCCAAGGACTCCAGATCCCAGTTTGGGACTGGGAAGAGGCAGAAGTGGGGACAGGAGCTGCTGTCTTCATTCCCAGTGGGAAGCTTGGCTGGGATGGGGTGGCTTTAATACAGACAAGGTCACTTGCATGGTTTGAAGGCAGAAACATTCCAACATTTCAAATAAAAACACGACACAAATATTTACTCACAAACATACAAAAATAGAAGCACCTTTAAGACACTGGCAAAGAGATGCCCAGTGTGACCTTGAGTCAGCACTTTGGAAAACGTGGAATGAGGCAAACTCAGTGGAGGAAACAAGGAAAATTCTGGAATTGGCTGTAGCATCTCCCTTGCAGGAGCTGATCCAGACCTTGTGGAAGGCAACAAAACCTCCAAGGAGCTTCAGATCCAGGATTGCTGGGACTTCAACGAGGAATTTCAAGTTTTTTCCATTTTTTTTTTTTTAAATTTCCTTAGGAACAAACAAACGCTTCCTGGCGAGAAGAAGAAGAGGAGGAAGAAGGAGGAGTTTGCTGGAGGTGGGCTCAGCTCGGTGGCAGCAGGGACAGGGCCAGGTCTCCGTGTGTGGCTGCTGGTCATGAGATTCCATATCCACCCTGGGAATGGCTGAGGGGGCACAGAGGGGCTGGGACACAACAAAATAGGTGGGGAGGGGGGAAAAAAAACAACAATAACCCATCGCTGTCCAGTTTCAGACCGTGCACGTGACGAGGAATTCTTTTTTTTCTCCTTTTTTTTTTCTTTTTTCTCTTTTTTTGTTTTTAATTAAATGGCGCAATGAGGTTACGAGGTTGCTCATTTGGAGACTAGGTTCAGGTGGCTCTTTTAGCCCAGGAAGCAAGCTGGTCCCACCTCGAATCCAAATTTCTGTGCCGCTTCTCCGAAGTCATTGAACATGATGTCGACTATGGGGACCTGCTCCACTTTGGGCGTGTTGATTTCCAGGATGGTTTTCTGGTAGCCCTTCCTTGCCTGGAATGAGGGAAAGAGGAGCTCTGAGGATGCCTCCAAGCCAACATCAGCACAACTGAATAATCACCACTCTGCTGGGAACACGGTGTTGATTTTTGCCGGGAATTTTTGGACCCAAATCCGAGTCACCACCACCCAAACAAATTGATTTGCAGGTTTAATCCATGTGCCTTCAGGTGACCACTGAAAAACCCTCCAGACCTTGGAGCAGAAGCAGATCACGACACTCTAACTCTGCTCCAGCACATTTCCAAGCTGCAATAGGAGCCTGGAAAAACTGTGGCTGTGGAAGGGTTGTTTTCCCTCCCCCAGGACCTGCCTGGCTTTTTGAGCAAATGGGAGCAATTTAACTCAAACATATTAGTGAAAAGATCACATTTAAAGTTTGATGGAATTCACAAGGTGCTGCTGTCTTTTTATCATGCCTGGTGGCCACGAAGTTCTTTCCAAAATATAAATAATTATTAGAGGAGCAGAAGTGCCCCCCAAGGGCGTACAAAGCTGCACAAACAAGAGAATTTATGGAGCAGCTTTGGGCTCTGCCTTTCCCTGTGATTTGTGTGGCTCGGAAGAACAGGCTGGAGAAAAAGGGCTGGAAGTTCAGGAAAAACACATTGAAATGATGGGAAGAACATCAGCCCTGGAGCTCCTCTGGCTTCAGCAGCCTCCCCACTACAGCAGGACCTCTGTGTGGGGCAGCCCAACCTCAAATCCACAGAGTAGGGCTCAATCCTGGAATCACTTAGGACGGAAAAGACCTTTAGGATCATCGAGTCCAACCATGAACCCAGCAACTGGATGGGTTGTAGCACTCACTCCTCAAAAAAGAAGCAAAAGGGCCTCTAAACTCCTGGTGGAGTTCTCTAAGTTCCTAATGGCCATTTTATGGGGTCTAAGAGTCAGGGTAAAATCATCTTTAATGTAGAGAATCTATTCTAAACTCAAAACTCCTTCACTCAACAGATAAATCTCAGATATCCTGCCTGTGCTTTGGGCAGCACCATCTGCCAGGGCAGCAGATTAATCTAATTTATCTGCCCAAAAGGTAAAGGTTTTCAGGAAGCTCATCCACTTTAAAAAGTGCAACTCAGTCCTTCAGCAACCCTGAGATTCAGAAGGGGAAGGGAGGGGAAGGTCATTTTCCCCCAAGGATGTTTTGTCAGCAGGAGACAAGAAAAACTTGAGGATAACCTTCTCCTGAGTGTTTCCAGAAGGGGGCTGGATGACCTTTCCCTCTCCAGGAATGTGTAAAAAGTTCTAATCTGATTTTCCTCATTGCTCCATCAGTAAAAAATCTCTTTGTGCCAGAACAGAAGCATTTCAATCTCAAATTACATGAGGAGTTTTTTCTGTCAAACATCTCAATCTTTCTGTCCCGTGGGCTCCAAGTGCTGCAGTTCCAGAGGGTGGGAATTATGCATGTTTTTACACCAGCAAGCTGGGGCCCAAAATAAACACAGACAGCACCTGCTTTGCCAAATTTTTATCTCCTGAGGGCAGAATTTTCAGAGTTTAAACCCAAATCAAGCATCCAAGAGGAGTTAGATGAAAAGGGAGGATGTGAGGCACCTTTGGAAATTGTGGCTGTGCTTCTGCACCCCATGAGCAGCACAGCCCAGAGCCTTCCTGGTACTGCAAGAACAAAAATTCCAACCAAACCTTCCCTGCTTTGCCTCTGAGAATTTCTGAAAGCAGTTTAAAAGATTCTTATCAAACCCTGCACATTTCCCACCCAACCGGGCGCCATCGCTCACCTCTCCCCGTGTGAGGAATTGGGCAACAGCAAAAGCAGGAAGGCTTTTAGAAGCAGCGTTTTTAGGCAGATAAATTGGATTAATCAGATTAATTTGACTCCTGGAGGTGCCGCAGCTTCCCTTGACTTCAAATAGGATCAGGGATTGCCATGGAATCATTTCTTACCAACTTAGCAAGGTGATGTCTCCCATGTTCAGAAAAACCCCGAAGCAGTGGAAATTTGGGGGTGATCTGCTCTGGGGAAGATGGTGCTGGCCAAGCAGGGGAGGGGACAGAGGTGTCCCCAGGGTGTCCCCAAGGTGTCCCTGTCCTAGGTTACAACATAAAGATATGCCCAGAGATACGTATTCTATCACCATCTGCTGAAACCAGGTGGGGCAGTGATCCTTATCTCTGTGGGAGATATCTCCTGTTAATGGACCATCTGTTAAAAACCAGGTAAAGCAATCATCTTTATCTTTTCCACAGCCCATCCTCCCTCCAGGAGATATCTCCTGTTAGTGGCCATTGAGTCCCAGTGCATGACTGATAAAATTACATCATCCCACTGGGAGATGCTCCAGCCAGGGGGAGGAGCCAAGCCTTTCCTACCTGGATAAAAACTGAGATTTGGAACACCAAAGCAGCCCTTAGCCACTGGATTCCAGAGGACAAGAGCTACCAGAATAACTGCTTCAACAAAACCACTTCATCCAGACTGCTACCACCTCCCTGACTAGCAGGGTGTCAGGTTGTATTATGACTCTGCCAGTGCTTTTTTCTTTTGTACCATTGCATGTATTTTATTTTTTCTCTATTTTCCTATTAAATTGTACTTCTGACTTGGAGTCTGTCACTGGTTTTTATTTTAAAACCATTACAGATGGGGACCATGAACACCCCACTGCCTGATCATCAGCAGCGTTTCAGTGTGACCCCAATGTGGTGGCACAGATGTGGCAGCACGGTCACCACGTGGGGTGTGAGAGGCTCTGACCGTGGCTGTGTGAGCCAAATTGGGGCAGGAGCCATTAAACCCACAGATTTGGTGCCTATTCCCAGCGTATAAACCCTCTTGTCCTGCACTGTGGCAGGTTGGGGACTGTCACCCCCAGGGTGTGTCCCACTGCTGCAGGGCACTGACCTGCAGAGAGAGCCCAGGGTCCCTCAGGAGTGAAACAGCTTCTCCTCAACACCCCTTCTGTCTGGAATTAATGGATACACAAAAAATCCCTTATCCTAAAAATTTCTCTCATTCTAAAAGGACAACTCCAATTTAATCATATCTGGAAAACAGAGAAAAACTCATTTTTTATCCTATCATATTCCATGGAAAACCCAAATCCTTCTGTGAAACTTGATTTTTCTTTTCCCCTTTCCCAGTCTGACTCTCTATGATCATGAAAATACCAGGCTTGACCCCTACACTCCTTTTAAACCCCAGGCCAAGGCTTGGAGGGCTGTTTATTTAATAAATAAATTTAAAAACAAATGGAAGTACCACCTGGTTTCCTCCCCTCCTGGCATGACCCCATTTCAAAGTCCAGAAGCAGCTGCAGAATTCAATCAAACCTCCTTAAGGCAAGCCAAGGAACATTCCAATTAGGAAATAACGTCACTCGTCTGAGAATAAAAATTCCAGAGAGAGAAGTGAAAACGAGAGCAGAGTGAAAGCAGAGCAGCAGAGGGGACTGACACTGCGGCTTTTTGCCACCGAAATGTGAAGTCAGAAGGGTGAAATGTGGCCCTGGGCCATGGGAGGGAGCAGAACCCAAAATTGCCCCTGGGAACAAGCTGCTGCTGCCGTGTGGCCACTCCCCAGCATGGCCACACCTTTCTTCCACTGAGAGCCCAGCAGGAAATGTAAATTCTGGGATGAATCACAAGCAATGACAGAAACATGAACAACTTGGAGCGGCTTAGCCCCTTCTGCCACCCTCCGGGCCATGAAAAGATGAGTTGAAGTTACATAAATAATTAAAGCAGTGACCTGGGCTGTTCCCAGTGCTGTGCAGCTCCCCAGCAGCTTCTCCAGGGATATTCCTGGCTCTGGGAGGCTGTGAAGGAGCCTGGGCACCTTCTGCTGGGTGTGAGAGCTCCCTGCTGTCCCAGCCGGGATGCTGAGAACCAGCACAGCCCCACCGGTGCCACCCACATCGGCCACACGGCCACTGCCAGCCCCGGTGCCCATTGCCACACGTGGACACGTGAGTCACAACCTTTATTTCCAGCTTTTTTTTTTTTTCCCCCGTGGAACAAACCAAGCTCATTGCTGTGGTTACAATTATTTACAGAGTGCTGGGACTGCGCGCTGGCCCCGGGGCAGAGCAGGGCACGAGGAGGTGACAGCGGTGGCAGGACACGAGGGCACGGAGGTGACACGGGGCAGTGCGAGGTCCGGGCAGGGAAAGGAGCCGTCCCTGGCACAGGGATGGGCAGCAGCAGCTGAGGAACGAGCCAGAGCAGCTCCCAAAAAAGCTCCTCCCAAAGAGGAGCCGCGGCTCAGCGCCAGCGGGTCCGGGCGACACGGTGGCACACGGTGACATCATGCAGCAGTGACAGGCACAGGGCAGGGTCCCCTGGGAGCTGCCAGCCCTGGAGGTGGCAAAGCCGTGGCAGGAGACTCCCAGGGCTGGCACCCGCTCCGGCACAGCTCAGCTGCTCCCTCAGGTCCCTTCCTTCCTCCTCCTCCTCACAAAATCAGAGACGTGTAACCAACAGGAACGAGGCCGGTGCTGTTTCCATGGCAGCAGCGGATCCAGTCTTCATCCACGGTGGAGAGAAGCTCCAGGATGTCTCCTTTGTGGAAGCTCAGGTGCCCGTCGGCGGTGCCCGTGTGGTCACACAGCGCCCGGACTGCCCTGCAGCACAAAGGGCATCGCAGTCACCTCCCTGGGCACCCCACGAAACTCGGGGGGAGGGAACTGGGTGGAACCAGGGATCTCCTGAGGCTGAGGTGCCCCCTAAGGCAGGATCTGTACAAAGAGCCACCCGACAGAACTGTCCCCAGGAGTGGGAGCAGAGCAGGAGGTGTGGGGACATCAGAGATGGAGCAGAGCAGGAGGTGTGGGGACATCAGAGATGGCACAGAGAGTGTGGGGATATCGGGGTCAGGGGATGGGGAGGAGGGAAGCAGCCAAACACCGTTTGGGATGGCCACATGCCCATTCTGCCCACTTGGACAGAGCTGTTCCGACCTGCCACAGCCAGGTTACAGCTGCCACATGCTTGCCCCACATAAGCTGCCACGAATCCAGAAAACACACAATAAAATGCTAAAAATTGTCCCTGAAACACCTGGGAAAACCAGCTGATGCCAGGCGAGCAGAGGCTCAGGTTGCCCCAAAGCCCACAGGGGAAGGGGATCCTCGGGGGTGCAGTCATGGGGAGAAGTGTGGGACCCGCGGGCCGTGTCTGAGAGCAGCTCCAGCTTTCCCCCATGCAGAAAACCCCAGCACAGCTCCCAGCCCTGCCCATCCCGCGGCTGCCTCACCTGCGGGGCGGGGGCGGGGCGGGGCTGCTCCTGCCCGGCTGCTCCGGGGCGCGGCTCCTGTCCGGCGCCAGACCCTTCACCACCCCGGCCAGGACGGGGCTGGGGCACAGCCAGCGGGATGGTCTCCTGCCACAGAGCAAAGGGAGCCACAAGATCGTCTGGGAGCTCTTCCTGCTGTTTATCTCACACTGTAAGGAGCCATCAAGCAGCACCTCCACCTCCAAGCTGCACAGGACTGAACAACGCCATGGCAGCAGCACTAGGGACATGCACTAATCCCAGGGGCACAGAGCCCGGGCCAGGGCCAGTATGAGATCCCCACCGTGGTGAGGCAGGCATAGAAACTCTCAACACTCACCCCTTCCTCCCTCTGCCTACCCAAGCTGGGTCTTACCTTGACCTGGCTAAGGCGGTGTCAGGGCTGGGGGAGAAGCTCCTGGACGAGGGGTTGGTGGCTCCAAAGAGCCGGCCCAGCCAGCTGCCCTTGTCAGGACTAGGGTTACCCATCTCTGGGCCAGAAGGTGCTGCCTGGTTCCTGCCGGCAGGAGGCTCTGGGGAAGCAGCCAGGAGATTCTTTCCAGCAGTGGGATCATCCAGCTTGGTGAGTGCTCCAGTTGTAGTGGGCAAGAAGAGGTCTTCAGGGGAAGAGGTCCCTGAGGTGTCAGTGCTGCTGCTGGGCTTTGGGCTGGAGCGTTCAGGGACAGCTTTGGTCTGAAGGAGCTGCAGCTCTGTGCCTCTGGAAGTTTGGGATTGTGCAGCCTGGCCCGGGCTGGGATCCCCCGCAGCCGCCCGCAGCTTTGTCCACCAGACCAAGGGGAACTTCTCCTTGCTAGGAGCAGTGTAAATCCTGGAGCTCTGGCTCAGCTGGCCCCACCAGCCACTGAGGCCAGCCCCAGTGCCCTCCTCAGGCCCGTGACTCTCAGGGGGGGTGTCAGATCCCAGCAAGGTGCGGCTGAGCTGGTCACCCCAGCGCAGCACGTGCTGCCAGGTTTGCTGCAGGGCAGCCCCCACTGGAGGGGTAGGGACCAGCCCACCCATGGTGGCTTGGGACCGAGCCCTTGTGCTGCCTCCCGTGCCCCCCACCCTGCCCAGAGCATCGGAGGGGGTCTCATCCTCCAGGCTGTCCCTGGCAGCAGCAGCCTGACCCTCCTGAGATGCAGCCCCGGGACGGGGTGACAGCGGCGACTCCAGGCGGCGGGACAAGGGCCGGACGTCCACGGAGAGGTGGTGGTGTTCAAAGAGCAAGTCCAGGTGGAAAGTCAGCACCGAGAGGGGCTGGATGAGCAGCAGCAGCTCGTCAGCGAGGTGGGGAAGAGGGCCTTGGCTCAGGGCGAAGAAGGCCGTGGGTGAGTAAAGCACAGAGATCACACCTGTGGGGACAGGGACAGGTGAGGCAGGTGCAGAATGCCCAGTCCTTGCCACATCTCCACAGCCAGGCTGTCCACGTCAGCCAGAGCACCTCTGTGCTGAAGATGCACCATGGAAAATGATGCCCGGATCCACTATGGAAACTCCAGCCAAGCATGGACATATCCCAAGCCCAGAGTGGGATTATCAGCCTGGCAGGGATGAGGGGGCTTGGGGAGGGAGCTCCTGGATGCTGTGTCTCCTTACCTGGGCTCTTCTGCAGGTGAGATATCCACAACTCCAGCTGTTTAATGCTACACAAGACAAAGGGAACCCAAATTAGAGCCCCTGGGATAGCTCCAACCTGCCATGGCAGTGGGGCCAGCAGGGCCAACACTCACTTCAGAAGGCCGAGGATGAAGGCATGGAACTTCTGCCTGGTGCTGCTGAGGGGGGCCAGCCCAGCCACGTGCCAGCACAGGGAGTGCAGGGAGCGGGTGTTGGGGCCTGTGGGGTGCACAGAGCACAGTCAGCCACTGCCCAGGACACAGCAGGACTCCAGGCACCTGGAGAAATCCCAGCCTCACCCTCACCTGTCTTCACAGAGGCTTCCACTACACTCCAGGGGGAATTTTTCCTCTGGCCTGTGATGACATCCTTCTGGAAGGGCTTCAGCCCGTCCTCCACCAGGGCATAGAGGGCAGGGCAGAGCGTGTGCAGCAGCAGGTACCCCACGTCGGGGTTGAGCCGGCTGTCCCCCAGCTGGGCCTGAGGGAGGCACAAAGAAAGGGGAAGCAGGGGAAGGGCAACACCTGACCCTGATTCTGCTGGGAGGGATGAGGGAATTCCACCCCTGGGACTCCCAAACCCCCTCCTGCCCAGCCCAGCTCTCACCTTCTGCACCACGTTCCGTGCGGTGCTGAAGTGGGCGATGACCTTGTCCACGGCGGAGCTGACGGCGACCAGCAGCGCTGGGGATGAGGAGAGGAGAGGAGAGGAGAGGAGAGGAGAGGAGAGGAGAGGAGAGGAGAGGAGAGGAGAGGGAGAGGAGTCAGTGTGGAGGGACTCAAGCACCCCGGACACCACCGGACCCTGCAGAGCCCGCGGTGTTGGGCCGGAGCCGCAGGCGGGGGACCCTCGGGGGGCCGCGGGGGCGGCTGCAGCCGCGTTCTCCGGCTCCACAGCAGCACCTGGCACCTGCCGCGGGCGGGCAGGGCCGGGCCCGGTGCGGGCAGCGCTGCCTGCACTGTCCCTCCGTGCCCTTCCCCTGCCCCAGCCCCAGGACGAGCCCCTCGCACCCTCCCGACCCTGGGGGTCCCGTTGTCCCCTCCACCCCTCCACTCCACCCCAGTCCCGTCCCACTTCCCCGTCCCCCTCCCCGCGGTGGCTGCGGGGAGAACCTGCCCCAAACCTTTCGTTTGCTCTCCATGGGGCCCCTCCGCTCTCCCCCCGCCGGGCCGGGCGGCTCCAGCGGCGGCTCCAGCGGCGGCTCCAGCGGCGGCTCCAGCGGCGAGCGGCTCGGGCCTGGCTGGAGAGAGCGGGACAGCGGGGTCAGGCGGGGCGGCGGCGGCTGGAGCGCAGCCCGGGGCCGGGGGAGG
>JAOTQP010000955.1:1234209-1244872 GCA_026413545.1 Cichladusa arquata
CCCGTCCTTCCCCTCCCATCCCATCCCATCCCATCCCATCCCATCCCATCCTCGGGCGGGGTGCTGTGGGGTCGCAGGAGGTGCAGAAGGATTCTCCCCCAGACCAGTTCAGAATCTCTCTTTATTATTTAAATCCATTATGTACAACGACCAAAAAATAAAAAAACGCTCTTAAATTCTCTGCGATATGAAAACTACAAGCTCTGTACATCGACTGCCGTGAGTGCAAGAGTGGAGGATCATGGTCTTTGGTGGCTAAACTTGCGCCCGCGCACGGCCGGCACCCCCCCAGCCCCTCCAGCCTCCAGCGGGGTGAGCACCGGGCCACGAGGTGACAGGAGCGGCGGTGACAGGAGCGCAGGGCGGCTCTGACCCCCGGCACGGGGCTGTGGCGTGGGGAGGGTCACCAGAGGCGCGGCCAGCGGCAGCTCGGTGCTGTCCGAGCCGGCCCGCACGCTCTGCGGGGCACTGGGATGACCGCGAAGACATCTACATCACGCAGTGGTGTGAACACAACCCGGGCACGGGGGACGCGCGCCTCCGCTGCAGATCCCTGCCCGAGGGGCTGCTGGGGACACGGCGACCACGGGGATGGAGCGGGACGTGGGGAAGGGCAGTGGAAATCCATGGAGAAAAGGCAGTGCAGGACATCCCCTCCGGCAGGCACTGCCGGGATTCCTGGTGGGCTGCTGCACCAGAGCAGCCCAGCGCTCCGGACTGCTCCCGACGCCCCAAAACACGAGGGTGGAGAACTGAACACCTCACTTCAACAAGTACCGAAGGGAACGAGACCTCGCCCGCTGCGCTGGGGGTCCGGCGGGCCCCGCTCAGCAGCCGAGCCCCAGAGCACGAAGACAAGCCATGGTTCCTGACTCCGGGAGGGGGAAGCAGCTCGCACAGCGCGGCGGGGTCGGAGGGGACACTAACTAGGACTGAACACGGCTGGCTCAAAGCGACACTGTAAGCAGAGCTCGGCTGCTCGGCAGAGCCACGACTCGCACATATATTGCACACTACTATCTCTGGAGGGGGGGGCGTGGGGCATCTGTGGGGACCCCGGGTCCCTGTTTGACGGGGGGTGACCCCACAGCCCCACACATCACCCAGGCTCTGCCCGGGATTGGAATCTCTTTGTGTCAGCCTTTTGCTGCTGTGACACTGGTGACTGGCATCTCCAGGAAACCTGGAAACGGGACTGCAGCACAGGGCAGGGGAGCAGAGCCCGGGCTGAGCATCGTCCTGGAGCCACAGGCAGTAGGGTCCCCACAGGAGACCCCGTGAGCATCCTCCTGGAGCCACAGGCAGTGGGGTCCCCGCAGGAGACCCCCTGAGCATCCTCCTGGAGCCACAGAAGGTCCTCCCAGATGACCTTCTGGACATCATCCTGGAGCCACAGAGGGGTCCCTTTGGACTGACCCTCTGAGCATCCTCCTGGAGCTGCAGGCAGCAGAATCCCCCCATGGGGGCACATGGGGGGGCAGCCACAGTGCCCAGGTGTGGGGCAGAGCCCTGCCCAGCAGCACATCCCAACCTCACTGGGATTCAGCACCTCTGGGGCAGAACGGTCCCACAAGCTGGGGAGAGGGACTGTGGGGTTACTCTCTGTCCCCAGTGTTGCCCCTTGTCACTCTTCACACCAGGGGAGCCCTGCCTGGCACCCCCAGGCCATGGCACTCCGGGAAAGGGGAGTGCTGACCCTGGTCCCCCATGCTGTGCCTGCCACAGACTGCAGCCTCCTCCCTCCTCACCTCAGGGGGCTGCCTCTCCCTGCTCACCCTAAAGGCAAAGGTGCTGGGCAGGGCAATCTGGGGATCGAGGTGGGCGTGGGGCAGCCCCTGCTGTGACAGAGGATAAGCTGGAGGAGCTGCCAGCGCCAGCCTGGCCCCAAGACAGGCTGTGGGGCATGGGGAACAGAGCGTGGGGGACCCGGCCCCCAAGAGGCAGTTATGGGGAGCTGAGCTCCCCAGAGAGGCCAGAGTTTGGGCAAGGGCTCTGACCTGTCCCATGCCTCCGGGAGGAGGGCAGAACTCACAGATGGTGATGAGCAAGGAGGGGACAGCCCAGGCAGGGTGACCCCCTTGGGGCAATCAGCAGAGCCCCCTCCTCATCCAGCAGGTCCAGCTCTGGGGCTGGCCCCATGCTCATCCCTGCCGTGCCTCAAACAGCCCCTCCATGGCCCCGGGTGCTGCCTCTCACCTCGTTTTCCCTCGGACGCGGCGGGGCTGGTGCCCTGCTTCTCCTGCCTCCTCTGCCGCCGGGATGCCCGGGTCCCTCCTGCCTGTGTGGGTGCCGCCAGGACTCACATGTTGGATGAGAGTTTGGGCTTTGCCGTTTCCACCTCGGGGCTGAAGGCCACGGAGCCCTTGCGGGAGGGACCTGCTGCCTGCCTGGACGCGGAGCCCGGGGACTGGGGGGTGGACGCTGCCGCGGTGGAGCGGCCGGGCTGAGCCAGCGATCCTGAAGGCATCTGCTGCGAGTGTGCGGGCTGGCCTGCGATCCCCGCACACGGCTTGGCCAGGAGTCCGGCTACCGAGGGCGAGGACCTGCGGGCCAGGTTCCCTGCAGATTTCCTGCCCTGCTTCAAGGAGCTCCCGTCGGCTTGCTGGGCTACTTTATTGGGAAGGGAGGGCTGGGATGCAGAGAGGAGCCGCACATCCTGGGTGAGCCGCCCCACCGGCAGGCCCTGGATGCTCCTGTGCTTCACCAGCTGCTGGGGCTGCATCAGGAGCGAGATGTGGGAGCCGGTGGCTCGGGACAGGCTGTAGTGGAGCGTTCTTCCCGGCGGCAGCGCCTGCTCGGAGCTGGGGGACGCAGCGCCCGCCGCTTGCTGCAGCAGCGAGGTGGAGAGCGAGGCGCCGCGGGACCGGGAGAGCTGGGGCTGGGGGGCGCCCGGGGGCTGCTTGGCCCCCGCTGCCCCCGTGCGGGGCAGGGGCTGCGCCCCGGGGCTGGGTCTCTGAGCCCCGCTCTCCAGCGGCGCCTGGGGCTGGACCATGGGCGAGGAAGGCGAGCCGGCAGCCGGTGTCTGGAGATGGGATTGCACCCCGGAGGGCGAGCTCACGGAGGAGGGTCGGGAGCCCCCCAGGCTGGGCTGGGAGCGGCGAACCGGCTTGGTGAGCAGGGTGGCCTCGGGGGAGAGCGGGCTGGAGATGGAGGAGGGCGGCAGGAAGATGTGTGCCTGCAGGCTGTGCTGGTGGGTCAGCGCGATGGCCACGTTGGTGGTGGCGGCGGCTGTCTGCAGCGGGGCGTGCACCAGCGGCTCCCAGATCACCGGCTTCCCGCTCAGCTCCCGGCCCATCGCCATCTGCTGCAGGTCCTGGATGTTGTGGGCCATGTCCTGGTCGTGCTTCACGATCTGCTGGATCATCTCGTTGTTCAGGGGCCCCGAGCTGTGCTCGGCTCTCTTGCGGAGCAAGATGGAGTTCTTCTTCCCTGGAGGGGAGGCGGGAGTGTCACCAACTCTGGGGGTGTGGGCTCTTGGGGACAGTGTGGAGGGCAGGGTGGCAGTGGGGAAGGGACAATAAAAGCTCAACAGGGTCCCAGTGAAAGCAAGACCCAGGAGCAGTGGAAGCAACAGGGACAAAACAGAGGAGTCCTGACTCCAAAGGGAGTGAGTGCTGGGGTCCTGCTTGTCCTCCACAGGCAAGGAAGGGTGAGGACAAACAGCTGGTCACTGCCAGACACTGCAAGTGCAGTGCAGTGACATTTTCCCAGGGAAGCCTGTCCTATAGCACTGCCTGGATCTTGCTGGGAGGGAGACAGAGAGCAGGCTCCTTCCCCATGCTCCCCATCACCCTCATTGCTGGGCACACAGCGGGTTGGGACACTGTGATCACCTCATCCCAGCTCTGTGACTCCATCCCCTGTGGGTCTGGGAGGGGCTGAGGAGGTGGTTGTGCTGAGCCCAGGAGGTCACTCACTGCTCACCTATGCGGTCCAGCCGGTCCATGGCCACCGTCTCGAAGGCCCTGCGCATCATGGGGTACTCCTCCAGCACCTCGTTGAAGTTATCCACGGACAGGGAGTAGAGGCGGCAGTAGGTGTCGGCTCTCACGCTGGCTGTGCGCCTGCCCCGTGTCAGTAGACAGATCTCTGCAGGGACACAGGGCTGGGGTCAGGGTGACACAGCCCTGAGCCCCCTCCCAGCCATCAGAGCAGGAACAGGACTGCCTGGCACCCCAACACCCTGCACAGAGGTGGAGCATGGCTCAGAGGCAGGGACAGACCCCAGAGCCTGCACAGCCACAGCAGTCTGCTTGGCCAGGCAGCATTTTCCTCCCTCTCCAGGCCATGGAGGCACACCTAGGAGGTACTCCCAGAGCTGGGCCTGTATGCTATAAACCAGCTCAGATGTTCTGCTCTAAACTCCCCTCCTGCCTGGCCAGAGCTCGGGTGGAGTGGATGCCAAGACTTTGGCACTGAGCAAGAGGAGATGGGCAGGCAGAAACATTAGAGATGCCCCAGCTTCTGCACTCAGGCCTCTTTTGGCCCCTACTCTGTTCACCTCTTCCCCCAGCCCAGCCTCACCCCCAAAATAGGAGCCATCAGACAGCTTTGTCTCCTTGTTGCCCTTGGTGAGGATGCTGACCACCCCGTGCTGGATGAAGTACATCTTTTTGCCCACGGTGCCCTCACGGATGATGAAGTCCCCGGGCTGGAAGACCTCGAAGCGCAGCTTGGTCAGCATGGCTGTCACAAAGTTGGGGTCAGCGTTGGCAAACAGGGGCATGTTGGCCACCAGGTTGCGACAGTTGAAGTTGATGATTTCCTGTGGGGTGAGGAGCAGGTCAGTGGGTGTTGGAGTCAGTGAGCCAGGGGTCTCTCTGAATTCTTCAGAGAGAAATCAGAGTGCAGGGGTTGAATTAAAGCCTTTAGATGGATTGAAGTGTATTAAGCTACTCACACATAAAGCAGACATTTGAGTTAGTAAGTTTTAGGGTAAGTTCTAATGCTTTTAGTGAGTAAAAGGTTTCAAATGCCACAGTAGCAGTGAGTGTTCTAGTGAAGGTTGGAACATACTGATATCTTCAGTAGAGGCTCCAGGCCCCTAAGTACTGTAGACAGTACTTAGACATAATAGAGCTATAGTAAGAATATTGCTGACACTTTTCACATAGAACAAGATAGGGTATAGGCATAGTTCTATTCGTGACCTGGTGTGCTAAGAAACTAGAATTCTAATAGGTTAAGGAGTGGTTGTCCAAGCTTGTGTCTTAGCTTGTTGGAAAAATTCTATATAAGAGTATGTATTGGGGAGAGTTGGTGCTTTTAACCATTGTGGCTTTTAGCTACTTGCTTTAGTAGCCATTCGCTTATTGCTACTGCTTTGCTATTGCTTGTCTGCTTGCCTTTTGAGGCTGATGTGCTTTGTAATAAGATGTGCTTTGTAATAAATAACCTTTTTAACTATTAGCTGCTTGCTTGTTTAAGTAGGAGCCTAAGAGCTCAGAGCAGGAGCCTATAGCTGGTGCCTTAGAGCAGTGGATGTCCAAAGAACCCCACAAGTGGGGACATCACTGAGCCTGGCCCCTGGGAGCACCAGCCTCTGTCCCTCAGGTCACACCACTGGAGTGCTGTCCCCACCTCTTTGAGTGGCTCACTGAGCTCCCCCAGGATGTTCTCCTCGTCAAACATCTTGCCCTGGTAGCGGTGCTCGTAGTACTCGTGGATGCGCTGGCGCGTGTCCCCAGGCAGCTTGTGGAATGACATGTACTGCTCCACTTGCTTGTACTGCAGGGACAAGAGGAGTCACACAGGGCTGAGCTGGGACCACCTGCACGGTGGTTGAGTTGTTGTATGCTTTTGTGAATAGATTCTGAATGATCAGACAAATTCATGCAACACATTCCGTCAAAATCTTGACACCCATGTGCTAACAAAAGAAAATCAATGGCAGCCCTGTTCTGCAAAGTTGCATGTCTATTACTGTAAACATCTGTCAGCATATCACTCAATGCAAGGGAAGTAGAATTGGTGTCTTTACTCAGCCAACACCCCAGTCAGTCCAATTGTTTCAGGGTTACTGCAGAACTAAGTTGTGGCAGGAGAAGAGATGCCGGAAATCTCTTCCCAAATGCATCCCTTCTCCCCAGTGATGTAGATACAGACAGTCCTGCTCTACTACCCTGTCCCAAAGGCCACCTCTGGGACAAAGGAGAGGACTCCTATGCACTCAGGATGCAGGTGAACCCAGGGCAGAGGGCAGGATGGGGCCACACTGTGCAAAAGTGACCCTCAGTGTGGACACCAATATGGTCAGCCTGAGCTCCACCTGCAACAACCCGAGGCAGAGTGGCAAGGACAAAGATCCCAATTTCTGGAATCATTAGGGCACAGCAGCTGTGCTGAGCTGCTTCTGGAGCTGCACCTGCTTGTGCCAGGACTCTTCCCCCAACACCCAGACCCTTCCTGCCCCACCCCACTGACCTTCTCCTGGTACTGGCGCCGGGATGAGTCCAGGGACTGGATGAGGGCGGTGGCGTGGCCGATGAACATGGCGTAGCAGGTGGCCCCCACGATCATGCTGAGCATGGTGAGCCAGACGTCGGTCATGCCCTCGGGCGCCTGCTGCCCGTAGCCGATGCACAGCATGTGGCTCATGGCCTTGAACAGGGCGTGTGAGTACTGCCTCCCCCACGAGTCGTTCTGCAGGCGAGGGACAGTGCTGCTGGGGGGGTTTGTTGGGCTGAGCCCCCCCAGTCCCACCTCCCTAAGCTGGGGAGTGCAGAGACCCAGTGAGAACAAGGTTCCTGCAAGGCCAAAGGGATGAGTTCTCCACCAGAAAGAGGTACTGTGACTGTGTGAAGCCCTCCTGCTCTGGGGAGGAGGCAGGAGCCTCAATGTCCTGTTCCCTCCCCGAGGGATTCCCTGACTCCAGCAAGGTGGGCTGAGGTGGGAAGGTGATGCCCTGTCTCACTGCTGTGACCACAGAGACACTGCTTCAGCTTGGGGTAGGAGATAGGGAACCAAATCCTCTCCCCATCACAGAAGATCCCAGCTGGAATCACCCCAGTCTGGGCACTCACCACCATGTGGTTCTTGGAGACCCAGCAGTCCTCAGGGAAATCCTGCAGCATGGGCACCAGGAACTGGAGGCAGCCATCCCAGTGGCACAGCAGCAGCATCATCCCAATGAGGTTGAAGATCCTCACCACGGCGCTGGCCAGGTCATACGTCATGTGGAAGATCTGGAGAACAGGCAGGAGCGGAGCTGCAGAGAAACTCTTCTCCTACAACAGCCCTTGGAACCCTCTGCCCTCCAGACAGCTTTACCCTGTTGCTGGGGACCCCTGAGCTGGCCTGGGACCCTGAGCAGGAGACCCCCAAGGGGTTCTCACCTCCTCCCACTGGTGGATGTAGCGGATGAGGCGCGAGAGGCGCAGCAGGCGCAGCAGGCTGAGGATCTTGGTGAAGCGCACGATGCGCAGCGCCCGGGCTGTCTTGTAGACATCAGAATCCACCTGGGTCTCCAGGTCAACAATGAGGAAAATGTAGTCAACAGGGATGGAGGAGATGAAGTCGACCAGGAACCAGCTCTTCAAGTATTTCATTTTGATGGTGTGAGGGTCGAGGATGATCTCCGTGTTGTCCTCCACCACGATGCCTGTCCGGAAGTTCAGCACCAGGTCAGCCAAGAAGAAAGTGTCCGAAAGCACGTTGAAAACGATCCAGGGAGGGGTGTTCTCATCCTTGAAGAAGGTGATGCCCACGGGCAGGATGATCAAATTCCCCACCATCAGGAGCAGCATGATGAGGTCCCAGTAAAACCTGCAGGGTGGGAATGCAGGGGACAGAGCAGGACAGGGAGGAGTGGGGAGAGGCAGGACACAGGCAGTTAGACAGCAAAGCCAGGACCAAAGTTAGGCTCTGACAGAGTGCAGAGAGGCAGGTATTGAGCAAACACATGTGCCTGCCCACACACATGACAGATGAGAGCAGACATGTGTGGAGAGGAGCAATTCAGCACCTGGCCAGGGGCTCAGGGGTGCAAAAGTCACTCTTTGTGGGAATGGGGGGCTGTAGGAGCTTGGCTGTCTCTCTTTCTACTGCACGCATATCTGTGCCCCCACCCCAAAGTGGACATGTGCCCCATGCAGGAGTCAGAGTGGATGTGGGCTTTGCTCCCTTGAGGCTCTCTATCATCTGCTGTCTCCCTGCCACCACCCGAGTTGGCTTAGCAGGATTTGGGATAAGCTTTGCTGGTTATGCAAACCCAGTGCCGAGCTCTTGGGGCGGCCGAGGAGGGTCGGGGATGCTCTTGTGGCAAGCCAGGCAGCAGCCAAGCAAGGATAGACAATGCTGGCACCAGGGGGAGGTGGGAGGAATATCCAACCCTAAAAGAGCTGGCAGCATGCACAGGGCAGGAGCTGCACGGCCCAGGGCCTGCAGCACTCCTCATCCATCTCCTTTTGCTGAGAGTGGGCAAGGTCGGAGGCTTTGGAGGGAAAGCCAAGTGATGCTGGGAGTAGCTGGTTATGTCAGGACACTCAGCAGCCCTGTTCACATGCAAATGTGATGTTTTCATTCTTCACACAGGCACATCACGCCTCTCTCCACCAGACTTGTGACTCTTAGGATCCCCCCCTTCATGGGCCCTCGGGAAAGCAAGTCCAGCTCCCACCTTCAGGTGTCCCCAGGCATCCCCTGTTAGTCCCAGCCTCGGTCGTGGGTGTAGACTCAAATCTCCAAAGGTGATTTCAGGGCAGCTCCTAGTGCCCAGTGGATCCAAACCAGCCTGTGGGGATTTCCCACTCCACACCCAAGGTGGGACACGGGCATGGGAAGGGAAAGGGAAAGGGAAAGGGAAAGGGAAAGGGAAAGGGAAAGGGAAAGGGAAGTTGTGGTGCCATGAGAGGCTTCTTCAGAGAGAGAGCACCACAGCCTAAGGGGAGTAGGGGGAGGCACCCTCTCCTCAAGGAGCCACCCCAAGGTCAGGAGTGACATCAGGCCAAGAAATCACCCCAGGGCCAGGAGGGACCCCAGGGCTGTGAGGGACCCCATAATCAGGAGCCCACCCCAGAATCAGGGGCCTCTCCCAAATTAACACCTGCCTGCTAGTGGCCAGGATTTGCTGGGCCAGGCAAGTAAATGCAGCTGAGGGAGAAGGGGCCTGACCTAGCTGAGGAACTGCCTCCTGCACCTCCATGCTGTGCCCTGAGAAACTGAGCAGGGCAGCTGCCTGTCCCTGCACCTGCCCAAGCCTGCCCAGAGCTCTTGCTTCAGATTTAGGCTTAAGCTCTTTAGGACAGGCCTTGTCCTTCACTACGTGTCAGACTGAACACTCAGGGCCCTGATCTCCACGGCCTTTGTGTATCTCCCTAATGTGATAAACACCGGAGTAATCCCCCTGTCTGTCTACCTGCCAGCTCCCTTCACGGTGCTGGTTGCAGAAGCTGCTCCTGCCAAGCTCAAGGCTCACAAACTTTGGGATGGTTTCCCTGGGAAAAGGGCTCTCAGGGCTGGGTGGTGCAAGGATCAAGTGAGTGATTGGGGCCCAGTGGTGAGGGGAGATGGCTACAGGTGCCAAGGACCCACACCGGTTGCTGGCCCCATTCTGGGGTGCTTCCCAGGCTGGGGACATCATCCATGTCACAGCTTGCTGCGGGAGATGACTGCCTGGCAGCTTCATTCCCCGTGGAGAAAGCCCACCCTATATGACTCAACATCCCCGTGACACCCAGTTCCTCCCACATCATCCATCCCCGAGCTCCCGCTGTGATCCCGGTGACACCCAGAGCCAGGCCCGGCTGCTCGCTGGGTGACCAGCCCTGCTCCAGCCGCGTCCCAGGGGGATGAAGGCTCCTTATCAAATTAAAAAACAGCATCCAGAAGGATGGGAGGGAGCTGTAAGGGCAGGCAAAGCCCAGAAACCTCCGCCTCCTCCTCCGCACGCCCGCGGCCGGGTCAGCGGAGCTCCGCGGCTCGGCGGAGCCGGGCTGCCCCCGGGCACCGGGAGCCCCGAGAGCCTGGGGAGGCTGAGGCAGGACAGAGCTGTCCGTGCGGGCAGGATAATCCCAGATGGGAAGGGGCTGGGGCAGCGAAGCCCCGGGCTCCGGCGGTGGCAGCCGCCTCCCCGGGCCGGTACGGAGCCCCGGCTACCGGCACTTGTTGCCCGTACGGTGCCGGGCGGCGGGGCCGCGCTCAGCACCACGGACAGCGGCGGCGAGCACCGGCCCGGAGCGGGGAGCGGGGCCGGGATGGGGTCAGCGCCGGAGTCGGGGCGGGGGTCCCACCTGAAGTCGCTGTAGGGATGGATAATCCAGGCGCCCGCCGACTTCACCCGTTGCCGCTCGATCTCCACGGCCCGGTGGCTGCCGAACATGCGCAGCGAGAACTTGTTCACGGCGGGCTGCAGCATCGCTCCGAGCTGCCGCTGCACGAACGTGCCCGCCGCCGCCGCCTCGCCCTCCGCCACGATCTGCTCCGTCGCAGACGGCGAGGCCGGGGCCGCGCCCGACGCCCCCGCGGGCGCCCCCGCTGCCTCCCCGTCCAGCACCGGCGGCTTCTCCCGCGGCTCGGGGCTTCGCCTCGGCGCCGCCTCCATCCCGCCGCCGCCGCCTCGCCTCACGTTTCCTTCAAACGCCCTTGCCCGGGCGCCCTGCCCGCCGCCCCGCCGCACATGCCCGGCCCCGGGCGGGCGGGCGCTCGCTCGCCGCCCGCGGTCACT
>JAOTQP010000955.1:1256971-1290980 GCA_026413545.1 Cichladusa arquata
GCCATTAACAGGAGATATCTCCTGGAGGGAGGATGGGCTGTGGGAAGATAAAGATGATTGTCCCAGCTGGTTTAAAGCTGGCCCATTAGCAGATAATATGTGCCAGGGAGATAAGGGTCACTGCCCTACCCAGCCCCAACAGATGGTGACAGAATCCACATTTCTGGCCACATCAGCCCAACACAGGATCCCATTTTCCCTCCCCCTGCAGAAGAGGGACGAGCGCAGCGTGAAGAGCACGGCCATCAGGGTGGTGGATTTTGGCAGCGCCACGTTTGACCACGAGCATCACAGCACCATTGTCTCCACCAGGCACTACAGGGCCCCTGAAGTCATCCTGGGTAGGTGCCACAGGGTCTCTGCCAGGGTGTGCCCCTTGAGGGCACTGGGTGCTGCCCACTGGGCTTCCAGATTATCCATGAGCTTTCTGGGTTTGCCCTGGGAGAATTGCTTTATTTAACAGTGCTTTATTTAACAAATTTTCAATGCTGTTTCCTGGGAAGGCTGTGGTTACAGCCCTGTCATTATTCTGAGTTTGGAGAAAAGGAAGTTCAGGGGGGACTCTCTCCACAACTTCCTGATGAGGGCTTGGGCTCTACTCCCAGGGAGCAAGGATATGACAAGAAGAAATGGCCTCAAGTTGTGCCAGGGTTGGACATCAGGAGGAATTTCTTTCTGGAAAGGGTGGTCAGGCATTGGAAGGGGCTGCCCAGGGAGGTTTGGAGTCCCCATTCCTGGAAGTGTCCAAGGAGTGGCTTGATGTGGCACTCAGTGGGCACAGGTTGGAGCTGGTGATCTTGAAGGTCTTTTCCGACCTTGGTGATTCCATGATTATCAGCTGGTAGTTTGGCATTGCTGCCAGCTGGGCAGTCTGTTGCCAGCACAGCACCAGGAGCTGGGATAGGATGTGTTTCTTCAGTTTTTTATTTTTAAAAGAAAGAGGAATTTGGGCTCTTGGGTTATAACTGGATCATTTATTTAAACAACTTTTTTTTTTCAGAGCTTGGCTGGAGCCAGCCCTGTGATGTGTGGAGTATTGGCTGCATCATCTTTGAGTATTATGTGGGTTTCACCCTTTTCCAGGTGAGAACTGTGTTGTGTGGGTACTTCCCAACTGGTGAGAGGATGCTGGCTGCTTTCCAGGACTGATGGGGGTCCCTCCATTACTGCAGTCATGTAGAGACACCCGAGGTGTTTGCCAGGAAGGGGTTCTGGGTGGGGGAATACCCAGGGCTGGAGGCAGAACTACTGGAATCTGTTCCATGCCTTTCCCTTTACATTTCTTTTTCCCAGACACATGACAACCGGGAGCACCTGGCCATGATGGAGAGGATCTTGGGGCCAATTCCCTCTCGGATGGTCAGGAAGACAAGGTGAGAGCTGGGCACTGCAGGTTTGCCACTCCTCCATGGGTTCTCCATGGGGGAATCCCACTTGTAACAGCCTGTAACCCACTGGTGTCCCAGTAGGGCTGGCACCTTGCTGCTGCTGCAGGTGTAACCTGCTCCCACCTGTTACTCTGACAGGAAACAGAAATATTTCTACCACGGCCGCCTGGACTGGGACGAGAACACCTCAGCTGGACGCTACGTCCGGGAGAACTGCAAACCACTGCGGGTAAGGCAGCTTGGCCCCTCCTCAGATTCTCCCTCTGGGCAAGCTGGGGCCAGCAGAAGGGTCAGATGGCTGTCCCAGTAATAGCAAGCTGCAGCAGCCTGAGTTTAATCTGAAGTGGAGGACAAGGAGGGCATGGAAAGTTCAGGAAGTGCCTTGGGAAGGGAAGAGAGGGTGTGTAAAAACAGAGGAACGCAGAGTTCAGCTCCAGGCTGCAGGGTGAACAAACCAGCCTTCCCCCAGCTTAACCTGTGAGCCCAGGGAACATCCCAGAACAAGGAGATGGGTGCTCACTGCTTGAGCCTCACCTTCCCCTTCCACCTGCAGCGATACCTGACCTCGGAGGCCGAGGACCATCACCGCCTGTTCGACCTCATCGAGAGCATGCTGGAGTACGAGCCCTCCAAGCGGGTCACCCTGGCTGAGGCCCTCAAGCACCCCTTCTTTGACATGCTAGGCATGGAGCCCAGCACCAAAATGTGGGACTCGAGCCGGGACATCAGCCGGTGACGCCACAGGTGCCAGCCAGCCCTCGGATTCTAGCCCCCGTGGAGGCCTGTGTGATTTCTATTCAGACACTTGGTGCTTTTTTTTTTTTTTTTTTTTTTTTTTTTTTTTTTTTTTTTTTTTTTTTATACATGAGATGAAACTTCCTGGACACCTTTGTAAAGCTGTTAATATGTGAGATACTGTAAATAGCCCAGATTCTTTGTCAGCCTTGGAGCACCATGGGCCTGACCTGCTGTCGCTGCTGCTGTTCTTGTGAGGTGAGGGGGCTTTGTGTGTCCGTGCTGTAAATACCTCTGGTCACGTGTTGCTTTGTCTCCTGTTCCTGCCCTCCTCGGTGTAAATACTCCAGGACTTTGCAGCTCTCTGTAGCTTATCTGTTTCCTTGTAAGTTATGGAACTGGTGGGACTGCATGGGAATTATTTTTTGGATCAATGTCATATAGCCCATCCCCACACCAGAGTTTTATAAGAATTTTGTACAGTCTTTGTGAAAAATAAATATGAAGTGAATAAAAGCACCTGGTCTGGGTTTGGCCTGACAGCAGGTGATCCTGGGGCTGTTCTGCTGTGCCTTGTGGGGGGAAGGAGAGGGATAAAAGAAACTTTGTGGTCCAGCTCTGTACACCTGCACCAATCCTCCTGTAAGGAAGAGCAGGATCTACTCTTGGCCATCAGGGCTGCAGCTGGACCTGAGTAGATGGTGGGGGACAGGAAAGCAGGGACTGGCCCTTTCTTCATGCCCTGGGTCCAGTGTTGGGGTGGGAGGCAGAGAAAGGACAGCAGGGCCCTTTCACAGATGTTCTCTTACCTGAAGAAACCTCTCAGTCTTAACTGGGGAGCACTGGCTGCTGGTGGCTGTTGGAAAAGGAGCCCAGATCAGGCTGTCCTACACCCACCTCAGGGCTGTCTGTGTCTTTTTGGCTCTTCCCAGCTCTGCAGAGAGGCTGGGCCTTGGTTTGGGCTGTTCCCTGGGCATTGTTGGGGCTGTGTCACAGCTGATGGCAGGGGGGAGAATCTGACTGGGGTGTGGATGACTCTGCTTTAACCCTCTGCTGTGGCACCATCAGGCTGTCACCAAGCAGAGGGGAAAGGGAACGTCTGGGTTCACCTGGAGTGAGTGTGGGCAATCTCAGGCAGGGGGACACTGAGGAGTCTCCATGTGATCCCAACTCACCGAGCTTGGGCTGGGAGCCCTCACCTGAATCCTGAGGCAGCAGGGACAGATCCTGTCCCACTGCCCGTGCACCCAGCGCTACACTGAGGCTGGAGGAGAATTAAATTGAGTCATACCTGTGCTCTGTCTTATACTTCAAGAAAAAACCAAACTCGTGCTGGTGTCCAAAACCCAAATCCAGGAGCAGCTGCAGGTTTGGGCTGAGGTGGGAGCTCACCTGTGGGATTCTTGTGTCACACTCAATCTATTCAGAGGCTAAAGGAGTATTTTGTATTTTTAGAAGTCTGCTGAGCACTGGGAGGGGAAGGGTCCTGCTCCGGGATGCTAAGGAATCGTGTTGGGGAGGGGGTCGGTGTGCAGCCCACGGGCAGCTGGAGCGGATGGATTTGGAGATTCCTATAAATAACTGGTGCAGGAGACACAAGTGGAATTCCCCAAGTGCTCGTCGCTCGGCTCGGTGACAGCTGCTGGAGTGGCCCCCGCGCCCCCTTGGGTAACGCGGGCAGCAGGCGAACGGCATCGGCGCCTCCCGGTAAAAGCAGGCGATCAGAGGTGAGGTCGACACGCGGGAGGAGCGGCTGTCCCGGCTGGGCAGGGACCGGGGGGCGAGGAAGGTCCCGGTCCCGGTGGCCACTGGCGGGGGCAGATGGGCGCGCCGCACGTGACCCCGGGGACACGTGGCCGCATCACGTGCGCGCCCCACCCGGCGCGGCCCCCGGCGCGTGCGCAGCGGCCCCCTGCGGCGGGGTCTCCCCGATGACGTCACGGCACAACGGGACCAATCAGCGGCGGGCAGGGGCGGGGCCTGGCGGCGGCGCCGGTGCCGCGGCTGCAGCGCGCTCCCGGTGCCGGTGCGGCCATGGCCCAGCGCGGCGGCCCCGCGGTGCTGCCGGACAACCCGTTCCAGGATCCCGCCGCGCTGCAGGCGCGGCCCGGCGCGGTGCTGGATGGCTACAACCCCTTCGAGAGCGACGCGGTGAGCGGCGGGGCCTGCGCGAATACCGGGGCCTGCCCGCGCACCGGAGCTTCTTCCCGCGCACCGGCGCAGTCTCACGTCTCTCCCCTCTCCCCCTGCAGCCTCCGCCGCCCTTCCAGACCCCTTCGGTAGCGCCGCCGCCGCCGGTACCGACGGCCGCGCAGCCGCCGCGGAAGGCGAGTCCCACTGAGCCCCGCAACTACGGCTCGTACGGTTCGCAGGTACGGGGGGAGGCCCGGCGGGCTGGGGGGGACACGGGCACCGACGGGAGCCCAGCGTTTGTGTCCCGCCCCCCGCAGGCCTCGGCCGCCGCCGCCACGGCGGAGCTGCTGAAGCGGCAGGAGGAGCTCAACCGGAAAGCGGAGGAGCTGGACCGGCGGGAGCGGGAGCTGCAGAACGCGGCGCTCGGCGGGTCGCAGAGTGAGTGGCTGCGGGGCTGGCGAAGGACGGGATCCTCTCGGGGTTCTCCTTGCTCCTCCTCACCCCCTTCTGTCCGCAGCGAGGCTCAACAACTGGCCCCCGCTGCCGTCCTTCTGCCCGGTGAAGCCCTGCTTCTACCAGGACATCCCCGTGGAGATCCCTGCTGACTTCCAGAAGACAGTTACGACCATGTATTACCTCTGGATGGGTGAGTCTCCAGGGAAACCTCGGGGCAGGCCCTGGGAGGAGGTGGAAGAATGAATGGGCTGTGCTGCTGCTCTGGGGAAATTGGGATGAACAGGTGGTCCTGAGGTTTGGGGGAGCCTGGCTCAGGCTCCTGAGCGCTGTCCTCTCCCTCAGCCAGCACCATTGCTCTCTTCCTGAACTTCCTGGCCTCGCTTGCCTGGTTCTGCGTGGATCCCTCGTCCGGTTCTGGGTTTGGCCTCTCCATCCTCTGGGCTCTGCTCTACACGCCCTGTTCCTTCATCTGCTGGTATCGGCCCATGTACAAAGCTTTCAGGTGTGTTCCTGAGCTGTGTGCACCTGGGAGCCTCTGGCTCTGCGGGATGTGGGGGTTCCACCCCGAGCTCCCTGTTCCCCCCTTATCTCCTGCTTTAAGGAAAGTTTGAGAGCTTTCTTCTGTGGCCTAACCTCACCTATCTCTTCCTCCCAGGAGCGACAGTTCCTTCAACTTCTTTGTCTTCTTCTTCGTCTTCTTTGCCCAGAACGTGATGTATGTGCTGCAGGCCATCGGCATCCCAAACTGGGGATTCAGGTGCGCCGTGTGCTGACCCTGGAAAGGCAAGAGGTGGGTGGAGAAGAGGAGACCTGGGGGCAACAGCTTCTGTTTTTTTGCAGTGGCTGGATCCTGAGCCTGATAGCGCTGCGGACTAACGTAGCTGTGGCCGTGATGATGATCCTGGTGTCCTTGTCCTTCACGGCAGTGGCTGTGTTGGGGATCATTATGCTGAAAAAGGTGGGTTAGCATCAAAGCCTGTGGCCAGAACCCTGGTAACTCCGGATCCCTAACCCCCAGCTTGCTCCTGCCCTCCAGATCCACTCTCTGTACCGCCGGACGGGCGCCAGCTTCCAGAAGGCTCAGGAGGAGTTTGCAGCTGGGGTTTTCTCCAACCAGGCCGTGCGCACGGCCGCGGCCAACGCCGCCGCAGGTGCGGCCACCAACGCCTTCCGCGCGCCGTAGCCGCGCCCGGCTCTGCCTCCCGAGGAAGAGGAAACCTGAGTTGCACTTTCACTGGATCCCTGTGTGTCTGCATCAGCTCTCAGAGGCTGCCTCATCCCAGTGCTGGTGCCTGAATCGTCTGCTGCTCTTAACCCCCTTTCCTCATGGACAGAGGCTGTTCTGGTTTGTGCTGGTCCCCCTCCCCTCAGCAGCAGCAGGGTGGGAAGTGCTGCAGCTGAGCCCTGAGCCTGGCATCACCCTCCATTCCAGCACCAGCTGCTGGGGGCAGGAGCCTCCTCCAGATGGCTGGAGTGCTGCTTCCAGGGACTGGAACTGTCACTTCTTGCCTTCCTTGTGCTCTTCTGTTTCCCCACCTGGTGATGACACTTGTGTGCCCTGGGGTGTGGAGGGTCCCCTGCCCCCTGTGTGCCCAGGGACCCCCCATGCTCTGCCAAGAATGTCACCCCCCTCTTCCTCCTGGCTTGCTCCAGTGGGATGAGGATAGGACTGGTGCTTTCCCCAGGGTGTCTTGTCCTTTTGTCTTGTCCCCTTCCCTGTCCCCTCCCTCTCTCCAGGCCCAGGGATGAGAGCAGGGCAGGGATGGGCAGAGCTCAGGCAGCTGCTGCCTGTGGGGATCCTGCCTTTAGCCCATGTGGACCCCAAAGCCAGGCTGGGTGCTGAGGAGCAGCCCTGGCGTTTACACGGCTCCCCTTGCCTCCAGGGAGGAGTGAACAGCTCCTCCAGTGCCCCTCCCTGCCTGCTTTGAGGACTGTGACCCCCTGCTCCCCCCAGCACCCTTCAGCCAAGGCCTTCCCCCTCTTTGGGGGCTGAGCCAATCCCTGTGTGCAGCCCCACGTCCCCCTTACCTGCCCTCTGTCCCCTGTCCTGGTGTCCCTGGGGTCCCAGGTCTCACGCGTTCTGCTTCACTTCATCTCCTCTCCGCTGCTCCCGGTTTGTCCCTGCAGCTCCGGGGCTGGCGAGAGCCTTTGTGCCTTCAGCCGTGGGGGCCGCTGCCCTCCCCGTCCCGCTGCGGCGAGGGCTCCCCTGGGCTGCCCCGCCTCCTTCGCTGCTCCCCGTGTGCTGTTCCCCGACCGCCTCCCGGTTTATTTAAGGAATAAATGAAGGTTCACTCTGTTCGTTCGCCATCTCCGTGCGCCGCCCAGGGATGGGGGGAGCGGTGTCGCAGCTCCCGGGGGCGGTGTGGGTGGAATACAGCTCCCGGGGGTGGTACCGATGGACTACAGCTCCCGGGGGCGGTGTGGGTGGACTACAGCTCCCGTCGTTCCGCACAGGGGCGGCCCCGGGGCGGGCGCGGCCGAGCAGCCGCCGGCGTGTGGGACCGTCCCCGTTATCTCCCGGCGCTCCGCCGCTCGCCTCCAGCTGCGGCCCCGGGCATCCCGGAGGGCGCGGCGGCGGCGGCGATGCTCGGCCGCAGCCTCCCGCCGCTCCGCAGGGCACCGGGGCTGTGGGGCACTGGGCGGACAGACCGCCGGTAGCCGCCCGCCCCTCCCGGTACCGATACCGGCAGCGGGACCCGGCCCTGCGGCCACCGCCCGCGGAGGATGCTCCGGTGCGGAGCGCGGCTCCCGCCTGCTGGCGCTGCCCTGCTGGCGCTCTCGGAGCCCGCGGGGCGGGATGATCTCCCGGCGGGGACCCGGCGCTCCACGGACGGTCAGGGAGGAGGCGGCGGTGCCGGGGCCGCGCTCCGTCTCCGGCCGGCGGCTCTAAGCCAGCCCCGGCCTGGGTGCGCAGGGACCGGCGAGCCCGGTTCTGTTCTCCGCGGAGCTTCTGGCTCCGCGTGGCCGTGGGCGCTGCCCGAGCCCCCCCGCCCGGGGCAGTGAAGAGCCGCCGTCAGCATCCTCCAGGCAGGCCGAAAGGTGGAGCCCGGCCCGTTCCCGCAGAGCGGCTGCTCCTGCTCCCCGCGGTCCTGGCGCGGTGCCGCCGGCTGCCCCGGGGCTCCGGGACCGGCCCCGAGCCGCCGCCCGCCGCGGCCATGCCCTCCCCCACCGACTCCAATCGCTCGCTGACCGGCCGCAGCTCCCGCAGCCTCACCCATCTCCGCCTCCAGCGCACCTGGCTGCAGGTCCTGCTGGTCCTGGGTCTCGTGCAAGCCATCCTGGGCGTCCTCATCGTCACCTTCAGCCTGGTGGCCGCCACCATCACTCCCTCCAGCAAAATCCGGCACTCCTGCCCGTCCTGGGCCGGCTTCTCGGTGAGTGTGGGGCCGGCGTGGCGCGGGGAGGGGGCTGCGCTGCTCCCTGGGGGCCGAGCTTGCCGCCGGTCCCGGGGGAGGGCAGCCCTGCTGCTCCCCCACCCTCTGCCCGTGGCTGCCGCGGTGCATTGTGGGAGAATCCCAAGGGCTCCCCCAGGGTGACTCTGTGAGGGATGGGGACCCCCGAGCGGTGCGGGGGAGTGTCCGGGGTGTGCAGCCACGGGCAGGGAGAGGTGTGGGGGCACTACAGGGCACAGACCGGGTGGCGATGGGGGCTCTGCTCCGTCTGCTGCGTGTTGGGGTGAGGGCAGCACCCGGGGTCCTCCGTGGTGACCCTGCAGCACGGATCCTGGCCTGGGTTTGCTGCCCAGCCAGAGCAGCCCGCAGTCCCCAGGCCCTGAATCAGCAGTTTCTCCCATCTTGTGGTGCCAGGGCTGCTCCTACAGCCCTGCTGCTCCCGGGCTGGCTCCAGGCCTGCAGGGATTGAGGGGCTCAGCCCATGGGCACGGGCTGCTCGGGGTGTCACTGCCTAACAGAGCCTTGTCCCTGTGCTCACCCCTGGGCTTGTGCATCTGCAGCTGGCACTGTCCGGGCTCGTCGGCATCATTTCCTGGAAGCGGCCGCTCACCCTGGTGGTAGGTGTTGGGGGGGACACCCTTCTGCAGGCGGGGGAGTCCAGGATGGGGGAGGTCGAGCGACCCCTGGTGCCCCTGGGTGTGCCGGCTCCCTGCTCCGCAGCCCTGCGCAGCCGGCAGCCCCTCTCCTCCCGCTGCAGATCGCCTTCTTCACGCTGCTGTCGGTGCTGGGCGTCATGCTGAGCCTCGCCGGCTCCATCCTGTCGTGCCAGAACGCGCAGCTGGTGAAAACCCTGGAGGCCTGCGAGAGGGTGAGGCTGAGCGGGGGCAGCCCTCCATGCACAGCTTGTGAGGGACACGGGGAGCTGCAAAACTGGGGTCTGATGTGCTGGTGGCTCTCAAGGCATCCAGAGCTTCCTCACAGTGTTTCTTGTCCCCAGGAGAGGGACACGTGTGTCTGCTGTCAGGCCAGTTCGGAGCCCCCACCCGCCTCCTGCAGCCAGCAGAGTGAGATGCTGACCATGTTCCCCAACCCCAACTGCCGGAGCATCCGTGTGGCACTCAAGGTGGAGGAGCAGGGGGATACAAGGGCTCCCTGGGAAAGCCCTGCCATGCTCTGCGGGCTCTGCAGCTCACCCCACTGCTCCCCAGGATCTCCTCTTCAGTGTCTGCGGCTTGACCATCTTCTCCACCATCATCTGCACGCTCTCTGCTGTCGTGTGCTGCATCCAGATCTTCTCCCTTGACATTGTCCATGTGGTGAGTCCCAGCTCTGGCCTAGAAGCAGACAGAGAGCAGTGCTCTCAGGCTGGGGTAGCCCCTGGGGTGCCAGGGCAGGACTTGGCCCCAGCCAGGTGCAGATTAAAGCCCAGGATGCACATCCCTTGCTGGATCTCTGGGCAGGTCTCAGCTCTCCCCTCTCCCTGCAGCTGGTCCCACAGCGCTCGAGCTCTGTGACACTGGAATGCACGTCCCCACCTGACACCTTCCTGCAGAGCATGATGGACTTCGAGGAGTTTGTGCCCCCAGTGCCACCACCCCCCTACTACCCACCTGAGTACACCTGCAGCTCTGAGACGGATGCACAGAGGTACCAGCTGAGAACAAGGCTGGTAGGGTGGGGGGGGCCTGTGTGCCCCCAGGCTGGGCTTGTCCCACCCAGCGTGGCTTTTCTCCTCTTGCCTCTGCAGCATCACCTACAATGGCTCCATGGACAGCCCTGTGCCCCTCTACCCAACCGACTTCCCCCCATCATACGAGACTGTGATGGGGCTGCGGGGAGACAGCCAGGTGGGGGTTATGTGGCCGTGGGTGGGGGAGGCCAGGCAGGGTGGGCTCCTGCTCAGCTGTGCTGTCCCACAGGCCACCCTGTTCGACTCGCAGCTCACAGAGGGCTCCCACAACTGCACCTGCGACCGCGTCCCCTCCATCGTGCTCAGCGGAGAAGGTGAGCGTTCCCCCTCCCCACCGCAGCACTTTCGGCTCTTCCCGGCAGCTCTTCAGTGCTGCCCATCCCCTCCTCGCAGTATCCATGGACAGCGGGTCCCTGATCATGTCCGAGATCATGGACATCCCCGGGGACAGCAGCCCCTCGGAGGACTCGTGCCTGCTGGAGCTGCAGGGCTCCATGCGCTCCGTCGACTACGTCCTGTTCCGCTCCATCCAGCGCAGCCGCGCCGATTATTGCCTGAGCGTGGACTGCGTGCAGTGCAGCCACCACGCCCGCAGCCCCACGCTGGGCTTGCAGGGTCCCTTCGAGGAGAGACCCCAGCCCCGCGTGCGGGGCGAGCGATCCTACTCGTGCTCCACCGCCGAGCCCGGCCACGACGGCATCTTGGTGGGGGGAGCGGTCACCCACAGCTGCAATCGGCTGGCGGGGCTGGCGCGCTGTGCCGGACCCTGCTTCCCCGAGGTGCGGCTCAAGGACAGGGGATCCTCGCTGCAGGGGCGCGGCGCTGGCCGCCCCTCGGACACCGGCACCGGCATCGGCACGGGCCGCCCCCGGCGCAACAGCGAGACCTCCTGCCCCTCGTCCCCGGCCCCGGCGCTGGCCCCGCGCCCGCTGCTGAGGTCACACAGTGATCCCGGTGTCCCCATGGCCGGCCACGCTGGTAGGTGACAAAGATCGCTGGGATGGGAGTGTGGCAGCCGGGATGTGCTGCAGGGTTTGGCTGTGTTTTTCTGTCACCAGATGGGATCAGAGCCAGTCTGGGAAGGAATGGGGGGAGCATGGGAGCAGGGTGGGTGCTGGAGGGTTGTGCTGCCTGGGGTCTGCACAGCTGCCCAACCCTGAGGGCTCTCTCTGCTCCCAGCAGATTTCAGGGAAGTACTTTATACCAAAGCACTGGAGGACACCGTGTCTGACTCCTCCGCTGATACAGGTCAGGGCACTGGGATGTACTGGGATAGAAAGGGGGCACTGAGGGGTTTCTGTAGCCCTCTGGGGATTGAGCTCACCCTCGGCTGGGGCTGGGACAATGGTGGGACTGCTCCTGCTGACTGAGGATGGGAGACAGCAGGACCCCAAGCCTGCAAGGATAGGTCTGCTGGGAGCAGCATCCTAGATCTGACAGTGGGGACGGGTCCTGGGTGTGTTGAAGCAGTGTCCAAAGTCTGATGGTGGGGATGGATCCATCAGAGCAGTGTCCTGGGTCTGACAGTGGGGACAGGTCTGTCAGAGCAGTGTCCTGGGTCTGGGGGCAGGGATGGGTCCATCAGAACAGTGTCCTGAGTGTGTCAGAGCAGTATCTTGGGACTGACAGTGAGGATGGGTCCATCAGTACAGTGTCCTGAGTGTGTCAGAGCAGTATCTTGGGACTGACAGTGAGGACAGGTCCATCAGAGCAGTGTCCTGGGCTGTTGAAGCAGTGTCCCAATTCTGATGGTGGGGATGGATCCATCAGAGCAGTGTCCTGGGTCTGATAGTGGGGACGGGTCTGTCAGAGCAGTGTCCTGGGTCTGGGGGAAGGGATGGGTCTGTCAGAGCAGTGTCTTGGGTCTGAGAGTGGGGACAGGTCTATCAGAGCAGTGTCCTGGGTCTTCTGGAGCAATGTCCCGTATCTGATGATGAGGACAGGGCTGTCACAGCAGTGTCCCCTGTCTGATGATGAGGACAGGGCTGTCACAGCAGTGTCCTGGGTCTGACAGTGCTCACTCTGCAGGGCTGTGCTCTGAGGCCTGCCTGCTCCGCCGTTCCCACTGTGACTCCCCGCCGCTGCTCCGGGCTGCCTCTGTGGGGAAGAACAAGCTGCCACCCTGCAAGAAGGTGCCACAGCAGCTGTCAAAGACAACCACCCGCTCCCTGGGGGATCTCAAGGGCTACCGGGGCACCCGTGGGCTGGTGGCCAGGTTCCTGCAGAGACCCAAGCGCAGCCTGGCAGCTGGCATGGAGGTGTCTGGGCACAGCTTCCATGGGCACAAACAGGTGAGTTCTGGAAGCCACAGGGGATGGGCAACTCACAGAGAACTCCCATCCACACTCTCCCTCCCTTCTGTCCCCATCAGCACCCCCACCCTGGCCCTTCCACGGTTTCCATCCTCCTGCCACACCCCCATTGTGTTGGCACTCTGGCTGCAGGCAGAGCGTTCCTCCTGCAGCACTTTCCTTACCCAGCCCTTCCTGGGGGGCAGCTCCTTTTCCTTGATCCCCACTGGAGCCACGGGTGGGAAAATCACGCCTGTTGCAATGGCTTTGCCCCTGAGTCACTGCACCTGGAGGCAGTTGCTGGGACATCCCAGCAACTCAGCTTTACTGGAGGCCTCGACGGGAACGAACCTGTCCCAAATGCCAGTGTGGGCGCGTGATGCACGCCTCTGCCATCGCTGTCACCTCTGTCCTCCTGCCCCGTGTGCCGCCCGGCTGGGTTGAGCACAGGGGGGTGAGTGCAGGACGGTGTCACAGCTTACCATCCCTGTGCCTGCAGCCTGTCCCCCGTGGGTTGCAGGTTCCCTGGAGTGCCTGGCCAGGTGCAGAGCGGCCCCACGAAGGAATCCACCTGCAGAGCTGCGGGGACCTGAGCTCCAGCTCGTCACTGCGCCGGCTCCTGTCCACGCGCCGGCTGGAGCGCAGCCGCCCCCGGAGCCTCAGCGGGACCTGCAAGGAGAGCGCGCTCTGAGGGCACAGGGACCCTCCAGTGCCCGCTCTGGGCTCAGCCCTGGACGTTGCTGCTGCCCTGCTGGGGCCCTTCCCCAAGCGGGGCTGGGGTGAGGGGCTGGTCCCCTGGGGTGTGTGCTGGGGGGCTGGGACGGCTGTGCCTGTCCCCTGCCTGTCTGGGATGGTGTTATGCCTGTTCCTTGCCCTGTTCTTTCTTCTGGACACGCTTGTCCCTTGTGCCCTGTCCCTTGTGCCAGCTGTGCCTATTCCCTGGGATGGCCACGCCTGTCCCCTGCCCTGTCCCATGTTCTGGCTGTGCCTGATCCACACACTGGCCATACCCTGTCCCTTGTGCCAGCCGTGCCTCTACCCTGGCATGGCCATGTCTATCCCCTGTGCCCTGGGGCAGCCATGCCTGTCCCCTGCCCTGGCCATGCTGTCCTTTGCCCTGTCCCTTTGGCTGGCTACGCTGGCTTGATCCCTGGTCTCTTGTGCCAGCCATGCCTGTCCCCTGCCCTGTCCCCTCCACTGGCGTGCCCATTTTCTGCCTTGTTCTTTTAGCTGGCTATGCTGGCTTGATCCTCGCTCCCCTGTGCCAGCTGTGCCTGTACTCCGGGATGACCTTGGCTGTCCCCTGATCTGTCCCTTGTGCTGGCCCGGTCACTGGCCTCCTGTGCCCCGGAACTGCCATGCCTGTCCCTTGCCCTATCCCTGAGCCTGTCTCCTCTCCAGCCCGTCCGGTGCCGGTGCCGGTGCCGGTCTGGCCGTGCCTGTTCCTCCCCGCCCGGCTGCGCCCGGGCCACGCTGCGGGGCCGGTCCCGCGGCCACTGCCCCTCGCTAGAGACCGAATAAAGGTGGTCGCCACCGCCCGTGGGGCCGGTGTCACGGGGCGGAGCGGGGCGGAACGGGGCGGGGCGGGCCGTCAGCTGACCGGTCACGGGGGTGCCGGCTCCCGGTTCCCGGTGGCGGCTCTGCGGCACGGGGCGGTCGGTGCCGGACCAGGACCGGGACCAGGACCGGGACCAGGACCGGGACTGGCTGCGCCTCTCGGGGGGGAGCGGGGGGGAAGCGACCCCGCGCCCACGCCGTTGTCCCGGTTCGCGGTTGTCCCGGTTCGCGGTTGTCCCGGTTCGCGGTTGTCCCGGTTCGCGGTCCCGGAACCGGCGCGGGGGAAGGGCCGGGGCCAGGCCCGCCCAGAGTCGGTGCCTCTCCTGCACCGGGTGTGGGCGGGACGGGGCTGCCCTTGCCTTAAAGGCAAGGCTGGAGGCGGCCCCGGTGCTGCCGGGCCGGATCCGAGCGCACCGGGAGCGGCGGGGCCATGGGGGCCCTCGGTGCCATCGGTGCCCTGTGCTGGCCGCTGCTGCCGGTGCTGCTGGCCGTGCACCGGGCCGCAGGTGAGCGAGGGGTGCAGGGGACAGGGGGTCCCGGGTGGCCTGGGACCCCTGATGGACCGGAATGGGAGGGGAGGGAGAGCGAATTCCTTGTGAGTCGGTGGTCGGGGATGCCTGGGAGTTGTCTGGGGGATCCGGGGGCAGCGTGGAGCTCGGTGCTCGGGTGTGGAGCACGGGGGCAGTGGTGTCACCCCCGGGGCAGGGACACGTCCCTGAGGCTGCCCCCACCACCCTGCCGTGCCCCCCAGGCGCCCGGCCCTGCAGCCCCAAGTACTTCGGCCGCGATGCCATGGTCTGTGTCTGCAACGCCACGTACTGTGACACGCAGGACCCCCTGGTCCTGCCAGCCCCCGGCTCCTATGTCAAATACGAGAGCAGCAAGGCTGGCAAGAGGCTGGAGCGGAGCGAGGGGAGATTCCAGCGCAGACTCTGCGCCCCAGGTAGTGCCACGGGTGGCAGGGATGGGATGGGATGGACCCTCCTGCAGCCCCCTGTCATGCTGGGCTCCCCTTCCTGCAGATGTTGTTCTCACTCTGGACGTGACCCAGCGGTTCCAGAGGGTGAAGGGTTTTGGTGGTTCCATCACTGACGCAGCCGCCATCAACATCTTATCCCTGCCGGAAAGAGCACAGGATCACCTGCTGCACTCGTACTTCTCTGAGGAGGGTAGGATGTTGGGGAGACAGGTGGGATGGTGACAGGGACTGTGAGTGCTGGCACGTACACCTCATATCCCACTGTGCCTGGCAGGGCTGGAGTACAACCTCATCCGGCTCCCCATGGCCAGCTGTGACTTCTCCCTCCATGCCTACACCTACGATGACGTCCCCTATGACTACGAGCTCACCCACTTCAGGCTGCCAGACGAGGACACGAAGCTGAAGGCGAGCGGTGGGAGGGAGCAGGGTGGGCTGGAGGGTCACAGGAGCTGAGCTGAGTCGGTCCCTCCACCTCCTCCTGCAGATCCCTCTCCTTCACCGAGCCTCAGCCATGAGCAAGCGGCCGCTGTCGCTGTATGCCAGCCCCTGGACCTCCCCCAAATGGCTGAAGACCAGCGAGTCCTATGTGGGGAAGGGGACACTGAAGGGGCAGGCAGGGGACAAGTACCACAAGACCTGGGCCAACTACTTTGTACGGTGAGGAGTGGCTGGGGCCAGGGAGACTCTCAGTGGTGGCACTGGGGTCTCCTCACAACTCACCCCTTCCCCCCACACCAGGTTCCTGGATGAATACGCCAAGCACAACGTGACATTCTGGGCAGTGACAGCAGAGAACGAGCCCTCGGCTGGGCTGATCAACAACTACCCCTTCCAGTGCCTGGGCTTCACAGCTGAGCAGCAGCGGGATTTCATCGCCCGGGACCTGGGCCCAGCCCTGGCCAACAGCTCCCACCGCCACATCCAGCTCATCATCCTGGACGACAACCGGCTCCACCTCCCACACTGGGCCAGAGTGGTGAGTGTGCTGGGGGATGTGCCATCCTGGTGACCCAGGTGCCTGTGGGGGGCTTGGGTGCTGCATCCTGTGCAGGGCAGCCCCATGGGACTGACTCTCCTCCTTGGCAGGTCCTGGAGGATGAGCAGGCAGCTCGCTATGTCCACGGCATCGGCATCCACTGGTACCTGGACTTCATCGGTCCCATACAGGACACAGTGTTGCCCACTCATGAGCTCTTCCCTGATTACTTTATCCTGGCCACCGAGGCGTCCATTGGGGCCCATTTCTGGGAGAGGGATGTGATCCTGGGCTGCTGGGAGAGGGGGAACCAGTACAGCCACAGCATCCTGATGGTGAGGCCCCTGTGTTTTCCTGTGTGCCTGGGGAGGGTAGCTGCTGTTGGGCAGGCATCTGAGCTGTCCTGTTGCAGAATCTGAACCACTTTGTGGCTGGCTGGACTGACTGGAATCTGGCCTTGGATCTGGAGGGGGGCCCCAACTGGGTCAAGAACTATGTGGACAGCCCTGTCATCGTGGACAGCAGTGAAGGCATCTTCTACAAACAACCCATGTTCTACCACATGGGGCACTTCAGGTGGGTTGGAGCCCACAACATAAGCTAAGCTTCCTGGGCTCCAGCAGCAGCTTGTCCTGAGAGAAGCAAGGCAAATTGGGCTGGAGAGGGGCTCTGCTGAGGTGTGACTCCCACCCTGAGGTTGCTTCTCATTTGTTCAGTAAATTCATCCCCGAGGGCTCCCAGCGCGTGGGGCTCGTCGCCTCCAGAGAGTCCAAGAAGACGGCGCTGGAGTACACGGCTTTCGTGCGCCCCGACGGCGCTGTGGTCGTGGTGGTCCTGAACCGGTGGGTGCTGCAGCCCGGCCCCCCTTGTGTGGGACCCCATCCCACAGCTCTGACCGCCCTGCTCTGTCCCCCCAGGTCCCCACAGGACATCTCTTTCGGGCTGGCGGACACCGTCGGCCTCATCGCCGCTGTGGCTCCGGCCAATTCCATCCAGACTTACCTGTGGCGGCGGCAGTGACGGGGCTGAACGGCCATGGCTGCCCAGGGGCTGGACACAGCTGGGCTGGACGTGCAGCCCCAGCTGCCTGCTGGCTTAGGCCGGGGTGTACAGGGGATGTGGCTCCCCAGGATCGTGGCTGAGCCGGGCCAGGGACACCGTGCATGTGCAGGAGGGCCAGGGGGCAGCAGTGCCCCTCAGGGTGGAGACCCCACAGGCTGTGAACGCTGTGTTCTGTTCTGACATTAAACACGCATGCTGCCTTGATGTCTGCAAGAGAAACGTCTGGGTGCCTCCCCTGCTCCTGGGCACCGTGGCTGGGTGCCACCCCGGCGTGGAGCCTGCTGGAGTCTCCCTCTCCCTGCCCACCCGCTGCCCTTCACCGAGCTCAGCTCTCCCCGTGGGGCTCAGCCTGCTGAGGGATGCTCCAGGTGTGAGTCTGCTCCCAGTTCCAAGCGTGCACTGCCTGGTTGGGGCTGAGCAGAGCCCAGGTGTGCTCCTGCTGCCTTTGGGGACAGGTTTTAGGATTTTGCAAGTGGCTCGGGGTTCACTCTGAATGCAGATGCTCTGGTTGCTGCATCAGGAGCAGGGACAAAGCACTTGGACACCCCTCCTTGATGGAAGGGCTGAGCAGGGATTGTGGCCAAGCTTTAGCTTTCTGTGCTTTTCCTGCCAATCTGTAGCCACTTGCAGCCTGATGTCAGGCCAGGGGCTGTGTGGGTCATGTCTCTCCCAGACCTGAGGCCAGGGCTGGAGGCAGGGCCAGCTCCAGGAGCAAGCACAGGGTCTTGATCTCAGCCAGCTGTGGCTGGGGTCAGGACATTGTCAGCTGCTCCTGGGGCTTTGCTGGGACAGGGAGGCTGGCCAGGCTGCAGCAGCCCTGCCTGGACACTGCTGTTCCCCGTGGGGACTGAGCCGAGGGGTCCCCACAAGGATGAGGAGGGTGGGGGGGGTTCACCAGGGGCTCAGCACCCACCCCAGATCTGGGGTGCCTTGAGCAAGCGGGGGCAGGACCGGGAGTGGGTGCTGAGTGTGGGCGCACCCAGGAAGGAGGGAGGGAGCTGGCAGGGTGTGAGAGCAGCAGATTAGGGCAGGGAGGTCATAATTTCAGGGCGAGGAGGGCGGCGGGGCCCCTGGGCTGGTCCGTGCAGGCGGGATGTGCCCGGGGGTGCTGTCAGTGTCAGCACTGACAGCCGCGATGCTGCGTGGGCTGAGCACAGCCCAGGCGCGGTCCGTGAGTGACAGTGTCACCCTGGGACACCGGGACGCTGCTGCTGAGACCCTGCAGCTCTAGGGAGCGCCGCCAGGATCCTGCCGAGAGCGCCCTGCTGCTGCCCCGAGGCTGTTTGTGTTTGTCCACAAGAGGGAAATGTTTCTCCAGGATCATAAGTGCGGCGAGTCCCGTCCCCGTCACCCTGCTCCCACCACCGTGCTCCTGGCATCCCACTCCTGGTGCAGGGCTGCTCCCCCAGCTGTTTCTCGCTTACCTGGCCTGGTGCTGAATCACTCAGGTCCACGTGCGCTCGCCTCGGTGCTCAAGGACCGACTGGCTCTGGGATAAACGTAGCGGGGGTGAATCCTCCGACGTCGCTGGGCTTGGCTCTGCTCATTAATTCTTGTGCAAAGCCTTGGCTTGTTTGGGGCTGGCAGCGACTGGGGGCTGCTGGGGTCCTGCAGCAGCTGGCCTGGAGCCAGAGATCACCCTGTGGACTGTCCCCACACGCTCTGGGCTGGGGACAGGAGCCTGAGATCTGGGAAGGAGATGCGATGCCACACTGAGGCTCTTTGGCATCGATGTTTACAGAGTTGGGATCTCCAGAAAGGTGACTCAGCCCAGCTCCATGTCCCTGTGTCCCCATCCACACTGTCCTGGCTTAGGGACAAAATTCACCCCCTGGCTCCTGTGATGGCTCCCACATCCTTGACCCCATCCTGGAACCAACCCACCTGTGCACTGTCACACGATGCCACAAGGTCCCTGTCACCCCCAGGAGCTCCCTGTGTTTGGAGACTGGCTCCAAGAAGTGGCTTTGGGGGCTTGGTGGGGCTGCCTGGTATCTGCTGTGCCAACAGCTCCATGCAAGGCATTGCCTGGCCCCTGGATCTCACTTTTCCTGCTCAGCAGGATGCTCTTATCAGCTGGTGTTGATAAGGATGAGCTCCAGCAGCCTCCGCAGTGTTTTGCTTCCAGGAGTTGTGGGACCTGAGCCAGCTGGGGGGCCGTGGCTGATGGGGGGCAGGAAGAACTGGACCTTGGAATGGGAAAAGGTGAATGGGGGCATCCTGGATGGCTGGAAGTGAGCTTGGAGATGGCTAATTGCCCTAGGAGCTATTAATCCCTCCCCAAAATTGGGGCTCATTAGCTTGGGTGTAGCAGTCTGGTCACACCTTAATCACACTCGGAGCTGGGAGATCCACAGTGCAGTGGGACAGGGACAGGAGCTCCCTTCTGGGCCACCTGCTTGTCCCATGAGATATAACCAGGGGCTACCTGGCCCCATCTGCCCCAGCCCCAGTGGCAGCTGGCCCGGGTGTCGCATAGCTCAGCTCCCAGCAGAGGTGTGGAGCTGTGGCAGGGCCCACAGCAGAGCAGTGCTGGGGGCAGGAGGAACTTTGATGAATTGAATTACCTCAGAGCTGCATCTGATATGCCAGAAATGGAGAAAATTACTCATGAGGTGCTGCTCCACCCATGAAGGGAAAGCTAACGGAGCAGTTTAACCCTGTGCAGGGGAGTCCTGACCTGGTGATTGATGCTCCAGGCCAGTGGAGCTGTGGCTGGGAGCTGTGGCTGGGATGTGGCCACTCTCCATTCCCTGGGCCACCCCTGTGTGGAGTCCCACAGGAATGGGAACACCCTGGGTGATGGCACCAGGTAGGGTCTGTGTGCCCAGGTGAGCTGGCCCAGTTCAGCCTTGGCTTCCTGGGCTGGAGCATCACTCTTGGAGGAGCAGGGAGTGCTACCAGAGCACCAGAGCTGGGCTTTGCTCCTGCTGTGGTGTTGGGACAGCTTTGAGGGTCCAGCTGGGTACAAGAATTGGGGTATTGCCCCCTTGCTGCCACTGCTGCCACCTTCCCCATCACATGCTGAGCTGGGGAGAGTGATGCCAAAGGCTTGGACGGGGATGGCAACATCCCCAGCTCCCCTGTGGCCACCCCTGCTGTGCCCTTGTGCTGCTCTGAGCTGTGCAGCCATGTCCACTGGCCTTTTTTGGGTGTCCTGGACCCTCCTGTGCTGAGTGCACGGCCCCACAGCTCCTGGGGGACAGTGGGGTGACAGGCAGGGATAAGTGGGTGCTGTTACAGGTCCCCAGCAGGACAGACAGCAGTGCCATGAACCTGCCCTCAGCTCTGCTGGGCTCCCAGGGGCTCATCCAGACCCTGCCTGACAAAATAAAGGAATCAGCTCTTCCTTCAGGGATAGCAGTGGGGTCTCAGATCTGCCCCTAGGACACCTCCCTGTGCTGGTTGGACCTTTCACTCAGGCGCAGCTGGCAGCACCATGTCCCTGTCTCTCCTTGGTGTGGAGGGGACCCGGCGCTCCAGGGCGAGGAGATGCACGGCGGTCCGAGCCCGAGGGCAGGTACGGGCCGGGAGCAGAGCAAGGAGGAGCTGAGGGGGTGGGAGAGGGTGTGCTGCGGAGGGAGGTCTCCGAGCAGCTCCCTGTAAAGGCGAGGTGGGGAGGCTGGAGCTGCTGAGGAGGAGGAGGGCTGGCGGCAGCGAAGGTCGGGAGCAGCCGGGGTGAAGGCGGGTGGGGTGCGGGCTCCTGGGACAGATGGACCCTCCCCAAAGCAAGATGAGGGTGTTTGGGGGGAATGGAGTGTGTGGCAGGAGCTCCACGGCACTGGAAGGAGGAAGAGGAGGATGAGGAGATGCTGCTGATCCCTCCATCCCCCTGCCCCGACTGAGGGTGTCCCCGCCGCAGGTGCTGCTCCCTGAGACCTGCCAGAGCCTGGGGAACGCGGAAGGGCCATGCGGGCTGTCGGCATCCTGGGCTGGCTGCTGCTGCTGCTGGTGCCAGTGGCCCAGGTGACAGGTGAGCGCGGGGACGTGGCGGGGGAGGACAGGAGCCCAGGGACAGCGCGGGGACAATGGCATCGCCCCGGGGCAGGCGGGAGAGCAGACAGGGACACGTCTCTGAGCCGGCAGCCACCCCCACCCTCCCGTGCCTCCCAGGTGCCCGACCCTGCATCCCCAAGGATTTTGGCCACGGCTCGCTGGTCTGCGTCTGCAACGCCACGTACTGCGACACGCTGGACCCCCTGGTCCTGCCAGCCCCCGGTTCCTACGTCAAGTACGAGAGCAGCAAGGCTGGCAAGCGGCTGGAGAGGAGCGAGGGGAGATTCCAGAGCAGTCTGAGCACCCCAGGTAGCCCCGCGGGTGGGTGGCGGTGCCACCCCGGACTCCCAGGCACCACGGACCGAGCCGGGCTCTTCCCGCAGGGCTGCTGCTGACCCTCAACATCTCCACGCTGTACCAGAAGATGAAGGGCTTCGGCGGGTCCCTCTCCGATGCTGCTGCCATGAACATCCTGAAGCTGTCACAGCCTGCCCAGGACAACCTGCTGCGCTCCTATTTTTCTGAGAGTGGTGAGCGCTGCGGGCACGGAGCGTGAGCAGACGGCGGGGTCACCAGAGGTGGCTATGCCTGTCCCTGCCGCAGGGATGTCGTCACCTGGATGCCGGCTCCGGTGCCGCTTGATGCTTTTCCTGCTCCTCAGGGATTGAGTACAACCTCATCCGGGTCCCCATGGCTTGCAGCGACTTCTCTGTGCGCCCCTATAGCTACGATGATGTCCCTGATGACTACGAGCTGAAGCACTTCAGGCTGGCGGACGAGGATGTGAAGATGAAGGTGGGAGGCTGAAGCTGCTGCCATCAGCACCTTGTCCCCTCTCATCCTGGGACCCCAGGAGCAGGTGCTGCTGAGCCCTGCACACCGTGGCAGGGGACAGCCTGTGGGAGTTGGCACCTCCTCCGGGGCACGTCCTGGCGCATCCCAGCAGGCACTGGCAGGGTGAGGAGCCAGGGCTCTGTGCCGTGGGGTGGTGCTTGCCACCTACCAGTCCCTGCTGAGGTCCCCTGAGTTCTCCCCTTCCTGCCATGCTGGTTTAGGGGAGCTGCAGCTGGAGCTGACCCTGTCCCTCTGCCCCCTCCCACAGATTCCCCTCCTGTGCCGAGCTTTGGCCATGAGCAAGCGGCCGCTGTTGCTGTTCGCCAGCCCCTGGACAGCCCCAGCCTGGATGAGGAGTAACGGGGATGTCCGTGGGAAAGGGACTCTGAAGGGGAAGGCAGGGGACAAGTACCACAAGACCTGGGCCAACTACTTCATCAAGTACTGTCCCTGGAGCCAGGCTGGGATGGGCAGCAGGAGGATTGGGGAATGGGGTGGGGTGGGGGGACAGCACAGCTGATTCTGCCCCCCTTCTCTGCGCCAGGTTCCTGGATGAATATGCCAAACACAATGTGACCTTCTGGGCAGTGACAGCGCAGAACGAGCCACTGGCAGGGCTCTTCACGCCCCCCCAGGCCCCCACCATCGCCTTCACAGCTGCACAACAGCGGGATTTCATCGCCCAGGACCTGGGCCCCGCCCTGGCCCGCAGCCCCTACCGCACACAGCTCCTCATGCTCGACGACCAGCGCATCCACCTCCCACACTGGGCCAAAGTGGTGAAGAGCAGCGCCCCTTCCTTCTCCTCCACCTCACACCCCAGCCCCAGACTTGATGGGAAATGCAGCCAGTGGCCTCTCCCAGCCCTAGAGAGTGGGAGCAAACCGGGTCTGCCGGAGCGGGAGCCGGAGCCGGCTCCTTCTGGTGGGGCCGCCTCCACGTGTGCCCAGAGGGAGTGAGGACAGGAGGTGACACCCACATCCTGGATCCCTGAGTCCTGGCAGTGCTGATGGACACCAGCACCTTTTCTGGGTGGTTTTGTCTGATTGCTGCAAGGGCTGTTTGGGGAAATTGCCTTAAACTAGGAGGAAAGAAAGTGAAACGTGCTCCTGCCCCAGCCTCGAGGCAGGCAGTGTGCCCTTCCTTTGCCTCCAGCCATGGCATGGCTGCAGGGCTGGAGCACACCTGGGGGATGCGAAGCAGCAGAGCCAGGTGGGGGGCAAAGGGCCCACTGAGGGGCAAATCTGTGCCCCATCCCCTTAGCACTGCACCCAGCGAGGTGCCAAAGCCATGCTGGGGCACTGGATCCATGCTAGGGTGCTGCTCCAAGGCGTGCAGGGGTGCAGGTGGGGTGGGCTGTGGTGCTCACAGGAGGGGACAGGAGGTGGCCCTGGGAGACCACACTGCCACAGGGAGTCCATGTATCCATCCCCACAGGTTTCAGGCATGGGTGGATTACCCATGAGATGTGAGGCATCCCCTTTTCCTCCCCAGGTCCTGGGAAATGCCACAGCTGCCCGTTACGTGGCTGGCCTGGCTGTCCACTGGTACCTGGATGCCATTGTCCCACCTGGCTGCAGCCTGGAGGCCACCCACAAGCTCTTCCCTGACCATTTCCTCCTCTACACGGAGGCCTGCACCGGCTTCTTCATGTTCCGCTTCGCCGTGTCCCTGGGCTGCTGGGAGCGGGGGGACCACTACAGCTACAGCATCCTGACGGTACGGCCCCCACACTGCCCTCCCAGGGCTGGGGAGAGCCCCACTCAGCCCCTCCCCTGCTCCCCCAGGTCATGAACCACTTTGTGTCTGGCTGGACCGACTGGAACCTGGCCCTGGATCTGCAGGGAGGCCCCAACTGGGTCAAGAACTTCGTGGACAGCCCGGTCATCGTGGATGGAAGCAAGGATGTTTTCTACAAGCAGCCCATGTTCTACCACATGGGGCACTTCAGGTGGGTCAGAGGGGGGCTCAGGTGCTGCTGCCAGCCCCAGAGCAGGGGCAGAACCCCTCTCCTGGTTGTCTCCCCACAGCAAGTTCATCCCTGAGGGCTCTCGGCGGGTGGGGCTGCTCAGAAGCCACCGCTGCCTCCTGTGCCAGCTGGAGCACGTGGCCGTCCTGCGCCCCGATGGTGCCCTTGTCCTGGTGGTCCTCAACAGGTCAGCCCGGCCAGGGGACTGGGGTGATGCTCAGCCCTGGCTGTACCCACCTGCTCAGCTCCTCTCGCTCCCCAGGTTTGGCCGGGATGTGCCGTTTGGAATCCGGGACCCTGCCATGGGGTTCATTGAGACTGTGGCTCCAGCCCACTCCATCCAGACCTACCTGTGGCGCCAGCAGTGATAGCCAGGGCAGTGCTGGAGGGCTCTGGGGGACTCCAGGGGTCAACTCTTCCTCCACCCCTTCCAGCATCCCTCAAGGGTGGAAGCAGATTGCTGGGAGTGCAGCCCCTGCACCAGGGGCTCCGTGCGCTCCCGGCACTGCTCCTTTCCAGCCTCCCCTCCCTCCCAGCACTTCCCATCCCCCTGGAAGTTCCCTCTGCACCGTGTCCTGGACCACACTTCCACACGTGGCCCCCTTGAAACCTTCCCGTGTGCGGCGGGGGCCAAGTAAAGCCATGACGCGCTCCCTCCGGAATGCGCCGTTCCCGTCAGTGTTTCCTCTGCGCGCTCGGAAATCGCTCGGTTTTCCTCGGCGGGGCGGCGCGGGGCCAGGGGTGCCCCGGGGGCTCCGGCCCCCGTGGCCTGCGGGTGGCTCCTTGTTTATCCCTGCAGCTGGAGCCTCTGCGCTGCCAGCCCTTAATTCATTCCAGATGTGCTGTTGGTTTTCCCCAGCCTACTTTTTTTGGGGGGGAGATTTTTTTTTTTTTAAAAATCCAAATGTCAGACTCTGTCAGAAAGGCAGAGTAAATATCAGTGTCCCCATTCACCAAAGCTTATGGACAAATTAGGCTGGTGCCACCTCTCCAGGGTGGCCTCTGGACAGAGTCCCCTCTATTCTGGCTGTGGCCAACCCCGGCCGCAGCCCACAGTGACCTCCCCGTCCTGTTTGCTTTCCCTAAATACCAGTTACAGTATTCCCTGTGCCTTTGGGAACGTTACCAGCACCTTTGAAGTACAGGAATGAGAAAGCCAGAGCTCCCCTTGGCCAATGCCCCTGTGTGAGACAGAACTGCTGAGGTTGGGGAAAATGAAAAACCCTGAGGCTTTACAGCTGGTTTGGAGTGTGGTGTGAAGGTGGCACTGGGCTCTGTCCCAGCCCTGTTCATGGAGCACATCAGCCTGTCCTGTGCTTTTATCCTGGGGAATGCTGGCCCCAACGGCAGCTGGGTCGGGCTGCCTGTGCTTAGAATCATGGAACAGAATCATGGAATCCTTGAGGTTGGAAAAGGCCTCGAAGATCATCAAGTCCAACCGTTCCCTCAGAGCTGCCAAGGCCAGCCCAAAATCACGTCCTCAAGTGCTTCATACACATTCATTAAATCCCTCCAGAGATGGCGACTCCACCACTGCACCAGGCAGCCAATGCCAGGGCTGGACAGTCCTGTCCATGAAGAAATTTTCTTTAACATTCAACTTAAACCTCTTCTGGGAAATGCTACAGCTCTTCTGCTGCAACTTGAGGCCATTTCCTCTTGTCTGATCTCTTGGGAGAAAAGCCTGACCCCCACCTGGCTGCACCCTCCTGTCAGGGCAGAGCCAGAAGGTCCCCCTGAGCCTCCTCTCCTCCAGGATGAGCCCCCCAGCTCCCTCAGCCCCTCCTGGTGCTCCATCCCCTTCTCTGGACATGCTCCAGCCCTTTAATGTCCCTTTTGTCATGAGGGGCACAGGACCAACCCCCAGGATTCGAGGTGTGACAGGGTCACTGCCCTGGTCCTGCTGCCATGCTATTCCTGACACCTTGGGAATGTCCCCAAGGGATATGGGACCTTTTCTCTGCTGGGATGTCACATATGGAGCTGTCACCTCCAGTGTCCAGCAGTGCTCAGGGACAAATGTGCAGGCAAAGCCCTCTGGGCTGGCTCCCTGACCCTGGGTCAGGGGCTGTGGTTCCTGGGAGGGGCTGTGATCCCTGGGTGGGGGTCTGCCACCCTGGCCACCCTTCACCAGCTGCCCCAAGGGGACCCCGGGGCAGATGCCACTCCCCCCTGTGCCTCCGCCCGCCTCCTCTTTCTCCTGCGGAGCAGATGCCTGCAATTAAGAAGAATCCCAAATTAGACGGTGTGGAGCCCGGACTTGTTTTGCAGATGATAAACTGCTGCAGCCGGCTCCACCCAGCCCGCTGCGGCGTGGGGCTCCGGGGCGAGGGGACCTCGGTGGGCAGCGCCTGCAGCCCCCGCTGTGCCCATCGCCCTCGGGGCCAGCACGGGGGTCGGGGGTCCCTGCCATCACCGGCTGCTGCCTCTGCCCGTGCCAGGAAAGCTCCTGGAGCAGCCACAAACGGGACACAAAGTCGTGGCAGTGGCATTGATCGTGGCAAAGCTGAACTGCCGCCAGGTGGGATGAGCAAGGTGGGCACAGCCAGCCCTGCCCTGTCCGAGGTGTCCCAGGGACACAGGGCTGCTCCCGTGGGGCTCTTCCCAAGGGGAGCAGGGCAGGCCTGGCTATGGGGGGGGGATGGAGGCACCTGGGGGGCTGGTGAGCATCCTCCCCTCCCCAGCTTCCCTCTGGCCACTGGAACAGGTTTCAGGAGAGCTTTGCAAATGCTGTGGTGTGTGGAAAGCTCATTGGAGCCCGGTTGCAAAATCATCCCCAGGCTCCTCTTCAAACACAGAGTCCCATGAGCTGTCCCATTCCAAACTCACCTTTCCTGCTCCGCCAGACGTGTCACCTCCCATCACGCACAGCCAGGACACAGGTCCCGCTGCCACAGACACACAGCAAGAGGTGGTTTGGCAGCAGGTGAGTCCCCTGGATCCGAGGCAGCTTCAGCAGGTGGGAATGGGGATAGAGATGGGGATAGGGATGGGGATGGGACAGCCCTGGGCAGCAGGACCATGCTGAGGTCATGCCCTGGCCAAGCTGGGCATCGTTCCCAGGCAGGGAGTGGGAGGCAGTGGGGGTGGGACAGCTGCCTGGCCCCACTCCACATCCCACAGGATCTCGGGGAGCAACAAGACAGCACCATCCCACCCTGGCAGAGGTGCCCAGGTGTCCTCAGTCTGGCACCAGGGTCCTGAGGCTGGGAGGTGGCTCCTCCTGTGCTCTCATTGAGAGACTCCTTGCCCAGCACTGTGGGAAGGACGGGACAGGGTGTGAACACCTGCGCAGAACTGGGGAATGTGGGACTCTCCATGCCAGGGGCTTGAGTTCCAAACTGCTCTGGCTGGACAAGCCCCATGTGGGATTGGGAGTGTGGAGCTGTTTGCTCCTGGCCATGGCTCGGGAGGCACTGGGGATCCATGGGGTGATGCAGCATGGTATGACACGGCGTGGCACAGCTGTGGAACAAGTGAGGAGGGAGAAGGAGTGGGAGGGAGCTGATGGGAGTGAACAGAGTTGCTGTGTACAGCCAGTGTGGGCGGCTGGGATCATCAGGCTGCTGGGGCTGCTCACACCTGGGGTCTGCTCACACCTGGGGGCTGCTCACACCTGGGGGCTGCTCACACCTGGGGGCTGCTCACAGCTGAGACAAAGCCAGAAGTGGTGGAAAACTCTGGAGGGGTGGGAGGGAAGGTGAGTGCTGGGCTGGAGCAGTGAGCAGAAGGCAGAACAGGCTTAGCCCTGGCAGGGGGGGAGTCTAGTGGTCCCCAAAGTCCCTGGGCAGAGGGTGATGCTGGGGCTCTCCCTACCCTGTGTGGGGCTGGGTCAGGCTGAGAAGCTCTGGGTGCTGACACCTCTCCCTGCTCCAGAGTGTCCATCAGCATCGTCTGAACTGCTGCAGCAGAGGTGCCATGGGGCCAGGCTGTGCCAGTGTCCTGGGCTGGCTCCTGCTGGCACAGGCAGCCCTGCAGGCCACAGGTACGTGCTGGCAAGTGGCCCTGGGCTTTGGAGGGTCATGGGTCAAAGGGATGAGCTGGGCTCCTGCCACAGCCCTCAGTGCCCACCCTGTCTTTCCTCTGCTGCAGGTGGCCGTCCCTGTGATGCCAAGGATTTTGGGCACGGCTCGCTGGTCTGTGCCTGCAGTGCCACATACTGTGACACGCTGGACCCCCTGGTCCTGCCAGCCCCCGGCTCCTACGTCAAGTATGAGAGCAGCAAGGCTGGCAAGAGGCTGGAGAGGAGTGAGGGGAGCTTCCAGCACAACACCAAGAGCCCAGGTACCACCCTGGCTGCAGCTGCTGTGACACAGTCTGTCCTACACGGCGGGGATGGTGACACTGTGTGTCCCCACAGATTTCCACCTCACCCTGGACACAGCACAGAGGTACCAGAAGGTGAAGGGGTTTGGTGGCTCCATCACTGATGCAGCTGCCATCAACATCCAGTCCCTGTCCAAGGATGCCCAGAACCACCTGCTGCGCTCCTACTTCTCCGAGGAAGGTGAGCCCAGGGCAGGCAACGCTGTGGGGTGGTAGAGCTGGGGTCTGGCTGAGATTTATTCTGAGGGGCTGGGGGATCTGGAGCCCCAAATGCAACTCGAGGACGCCCATCACCACCTGCCCTGTCTTCAGGCATTGAGTACAACCTGGTGCGTGTGCCCATGGCCAGCACTGACTTCTCCATCCGCCTGTACACCTACGCTGACGCCGAGGGCGACTTCGAGCTGAGGCACTTCAACCTGACAGAGGAGGACACACACATGAAGGTGAGTCCTGCAGGAAGAGCCTGAGGGACTGGGTCTGCTGCTGGGATGGGATGGGATGGGATGGAACAGAATGGACCAGGGATGAAATGGAATTCCTTCCAGCTGATCAGAAGGGACAGGACTCATCCTTCCACCTGGGTGGGAGAAAGGATGGGATGGGACATGATGGGATAGGATGGGATGAGATGAAATAGGAAGGGGAAGTGGAGCACTTCCAATGGGGAGGGAGAGGACTCATCCTTCCACCTGGGTGGGATGGGATGGGATGGGATGGGATGGGATGGGGAAAGGGAGCAGTTTCTGCCTCTGGGGAAGGAGATGACTCCTCCAGCTGCCTGCACTGCCAGCACTGGGATAGACCTGGAGAGCTCTGTCCCATCCCACTTCTCCCCAGATCCCCATCCTGCAAGCAGCCCAGGCAGTGGCCAAGCGGCCGCTGTCGCTGTACGCCAGCCCCTGGACCTCCCCAGTGTGGATGAAGACAAATGGAGCGATGACAGGCAGGGGAACACTGAAGGGCAGCCCTGGGGACAAGTACCACCGGGCCTGGGCCAAGTACTTCATCCGGTGAGGAGCCCCAGGAGTGTGGTGGGTGCTGGGAATGCCACAGCTGGAGCTGGGGCTGGCACAGGTACAACGGGGCCGTTCACCTTCTACCCCACACCAGGTTCCTGGATGAATACGCCAAGCACAACCTGACCTTCTGGGCAGTGACAGCAGGGAACGAGCCCACAGCTGGTGAGATTGTCTTCTACCCCTTCCAGTGCCTGGGCTTCTCCCCTGAGCACCAGCGGGATTTCATTGCCCAGGACCTGGGCCCAGCACTGGCCAACAGCTCCCACCGCCACGTCCAGCTCATCATCCTGGATGACCAGAGGGTGATGCTGCCCTACTGGGCTGAGGTGGTGAGTCCCCATAGCAGCTTCCCTGGCCCCACAGAAGATCTCCCAGCCCTGGGCAGTGGTGACCCTTTTCTCCTGCCAGGTTCTCAAAGACCCTGTGGCTGCCAGCTACATCAGCGGCATCGGCATCCACTGGTACCTGGATTTTCTGGCGCCCATCGACCTGACACTCTCCATCACCCATCACCTCTTCCCAGATTATTTCCTCCTCTCCACGGAGGCTTCCACAGGCTCCTACTTCTGGGAGCCCAGGGTGGTGCTGGGTGGCTGGGACCGTGGGAGCAAGTACAGCCACAGCATCCTGACGGTAGGGCCTGGTGGGAGCCGTGGGAGCCCCCTGGCCAGCCCCTGGGCCTGCCTGTGGCTCAGCACCACCCCCTGCCCCACAGAACCTCAACAACTACGTGACAGGCTGGACTGACTGGAACCTGGCCCTGGACATGGAGGGAGGCCCCAACTGGAGCAAGAACTATGTGGACAGCCCCGTCATTGTGGACAGCAGCAAAGACGTCTTCTACAAGCAGCCCATGTTCTACCACCTGGGCCACTTCAGGTGTGTTGGGGGCTGCTGGCTGCAGTACCACATCCTAAGCACCAGACTCTGAGCCTGCTTGTCCCCACAGCAAGTTCATCCCTGAGGGCTCACAGCGTGTGGGACTGGCTGTCTCCAAGAAGTGCCGGCGCTGTGACCTGGAGCACTCGGCTTTCCTGCGCCCCGACGGTGCCATCGTCCTGGTGGTCCTGAACCGGTGAGTGGTTCAATTCTGACCCCTGGTAAAAGGCCTCACTGACCCCACTGAGCCCCCATCCCCTCTTGCTTTCCCCACAGCTCCCCCGTGGACGTGTCCTTTGGGATCTCTGACCCACGTGTCGGCTTCATCGAGGCCGTGGCTCCCAGTGACTCCATCCAGACGTTCCTCTGGAAGCAGCCAGCCTAGCATGGGCACAGCCAGCAGAGCAGTGAGGTGCCAGCACCAGGAATGTGGTGCTGGTGGCAGCTTGGACAGAAGACTCCAATGGGGCTGAGGCTGCAGCACAGCCCCTGCAGCCCCCTGTGCCCCAGGGGATCTGTTTCACCTTAGGGCTGCAATGCCTGTGCTTTTCTAGATGTTTTCATAAAATAAACAGGTTTTCTACAAATTTGCCTGAACCCCTGACCTCCCCTTGGTGCCAGCTCAGTGGACAGGACTATGCCAGCCACCAGAGGAGGCAGATTTGAGGCTGATGGTACCTCCTGAGCCCCATGGATCCCATCCCTTCTCTGCCCAGGTTCCTGGGGCATCCCACGGGGCTGGTGCTGCAGGGATGCAGGGGACTGTCACCCTAAGGGATGGCATCTCCCTCCTGTCTTCCACTGCAGCATTCCTCGGGGCAGGGAAGGGCCCAAAGCTGACAGGGACCAGGGGCCCAGCTGCAGTCAGGTTTTAGATCCAGAGCAGAGCTCTGGCGTCGGCAGCTCCAGCTTCTCCCCAGCCAGAGCAGGCGGCTGTGGTTTCTCCTGCTGCTGGAGCAGCCATCAGCCCCTCCAGCTAATGGGAACCGGGAGCATGGGGCACATACTTCCTGAGTGACGTTAGAGGGGAGCGCGCTGGGGGGGGCGGGGGCTGCACTGAGTCATCCCCCTCCCAGTGGGGGCCCAGTTCCCAGTACGGGGGAGCCTCTGCAGCTGGCCCAGCACCATGGCTCTGCTCCAGCCCAGTGTGGGGGCCCCCTGGCTATTGCAGGGTGGGGGGCGTGCATCCAGCAGCGCAGCCTGGGGCCGTTCAGCCACCGCAGCAGCAGGGCTGGGATGCCGCTGGCAGTGGCAAACAAGCGAGGGCTGTGCGCCGGGCTGGCCCCACGCCGCCTTTCCATCTGTGCACTCGGAAACCGGCAGCGGCCAGCGGGAAGGGCAGCGCTGCCAACACCGGCACCAGCCCCACGCCGGGTGGCCCAGGGGACCGCGGGGGCAGACAAGAGCCCAGATGGCCACCCCCGACCCCGCTCCCAGCCCTGTGCCAGCTGCAGGAGCTCCTCGGCGCTGGCAGGCGTGGTGGAATGCAAACAGATGTCAGCGCTGGAGGGATCCCGGCTGCTGGAGCGGGGCTCCGGGTGTCCCGCTGGCAGCGGGGAGTGCTCCTGGGCTGGGGACGTGTCCTGACGAGCAGCCCCGGCTGCCCTTGGCTCTGGTTCTGTGCTGCCGTGCTCAGGGCAGCCGGGCTGGCAGCAGCGTGGAGGGGAGGTGCCAGCTCCACAGAACTGTCTGGAATGATGCAGAGATAAAGGGCTCAGCCCCACAGCTGTTGGCGAAGGGACAGGGGACACTGCCAAGGTGACAGAGATGCTTTTAGATCCCCCCTCTGCCCGATCCTCAGCAAGACCCAAGGCTGGAGCGAGGGGTAGAGCCACAGGCAGGACACACTGGTGCCTGCTGCAAAACTCCAGCCTGGGCAACTGGGGAAACTGGGAGGGTGCTGCAAGTATGAGAGAAAGGGAGGTTTATTGGTGTGGCAGGGACGCTCCCACGGAGAGGGCTGTGGTTCCTGGTGGGACACAGAGCGGTGCTGCCAGGCTCCCAGCGTAAAAACCAGTCAGTTCTAGGGGCTGGGCTGGGCAGGAACAGTCACACAGCTCATCCTCACTCCTCCTCCTCCTCTTCCTCCTCCTCCAGGGCCACGGGCTGCCGGCCGGCCGGCCCCACGCCGCCGCGCTGGATGGAGACGATGCCGCTCAGGAAGGCGTAGCCCAGCATGGCCGCCAGCCCCACCAGCACCGACAGCAGCTGCTTGCGCCGTTTGTGGGGGTCCTCCTCTGCTTCAGTGCCATCCGTGCCCGCAGCCCGAGGGGCACCGGTCAGGGGATCACCTGGAGGGATGCAGAAGGGTCACCCTGAGACCGAGCGCAGGCTGGGTCCTGTCCCCCGCCGCAGGGTGAGGCAGGGGATGGCTCTCACCTCCGTCCCAGGGGAAGTAAAGGCTGAGGATAGAGGTGCAGTAGTTGCACAGGTTCTGCAGGGACTTCAGGTGCTGCTGCAGTTTCCCGTTGGGCAGCTTCGCCTTCATGAGAGGCGCCAGGCGGCTGAAGACCAAGGCGTCCAGGGAGGCTGGCCTGGGGCACAGAGAGCAGTGCCTGGGCCACTGTCCCCACCCAAAGCCACCCAGAATCACCAGCCACCCCCAGCCCCAGCACCCCCAGATATGACATTTGGTTACCCCACCTTGGGACAGTACCCTGTCCCCTCCAAGCCTGTTCTACCCCCAAAGCAATGCACAGGGGCTGCAGCTCCCCTGCAGACCACGGGGCCTCAGCCCTGCTGGGGTGCAGGGGGCTCTCAGGCCCCTTTCCCTCTCCCCTTTTGGCCACCTACGAGTCTCCAAAGAAAAACTTCTGGGAGCCGAGGCGCTGGGAGAGGAGTGTCAGGCATTCCCGAGCTTCCCGGTAGAGCTGCAGGAGGAGGACAGAAGGTTGTCACCTGCCCAGGTACCACCACAGTGCTCAGGGGAGCAGAAGGGGGGAACCCAGACCACAGTTTGGATTCTGGTCTCACAGAGATCCCCGAGGACCACTGTGCCCAGACCCCATCCCTCACCTCCTTCTCCAGCTTCTCCTCATCCTCCATGTAGTCATCCCCCCACATCAGCTGCAGCCGCTCCAGGTGCCGCTTGTGCATGGCGTTGGGCAGGAAGAAGTTGAGGGGGAAGGGGATGGTTTCTGCGTACCACTTCCGTGTGTGCTCCACGTAGTTCTTTGCGTCCACCCAGAACGTGTGGATCTGTGGTGGAGAACAATGCACAGCCTGGCCACGGCAGGGCTGCAGCCAGAGCCCCTGCCCAGCACAGCCCCCGGTCACCACACGGGGCTGCAGGAGCACTGGGGTCAAGAGCAGACCCCAGCCCTGGCTGCACAACCCACTGCTGCCACCCCCAAACCCCCATCCCTGCCAGGCCAGGCTCCTGGGAGGTTGTTGCTGGCAGTGCTCTCTGCTCTGCTGGCAGCTGGGCACACAGCTCCAGGGAGCAGAGCCCATCCTCGGTGAGACCCCTTCCCTGCAGCCCCCCCTGAGCCTCACCAGTACTGGCAGCAGCTTTTCCTCCAGCAGGGACACGAAGGCCAGCGTGTCCGCGCTCTGCGTGGCCGACAGGTCGTAGTCAGCGTTGTACTTCTGCGGAGCAAACACCCACTTTGATCCCACAGAACATCCCATGGGTGATACAACAGTTTCCTCCTCCCTGAGGGGCTCCAGCACACCGCAGCCTGGGGCAGGGTGGGGCCCAAGCCCCTCTGTACCTGTTTCCTGAGGTGTGTTATGATCTGCTGAGGTTTGGAGATGGTTCCTTCGTCCCGTGTCTTCAGCGCAGGCAGATGCCCTGCAGGCAGGGGGAGTGGGGGCTGCAGTCACTGAGCAGGTGAGGGGTGCAGGGGGCTGGACCCCCATGCTTTGGTGAGGGGCACGAGGCAGTGACAGGGGTGTAAAGTGAGGTGGGGACAGCAGTGCAGGGGAGAGGGTACAAACTGTGTGATGAGAAATGGGGAATGTGCTGGGACAAGGGGGTTGCTGTGGGCAGTGGGGGTGATGGACAGCGGGGTGCAATGGGGGGTGATGGGACAGGGGGAGCAACGGGGCATAAGAGTGCAGTGATGCCAGGGAGGCACAGAAAAAAAGGGGTGCAGTGAGCTGGGGGGTGTGATGAGAGTGTTCAGTGGGACATGAGTCGCAGTGGGATGAGGGAGTCCAATGGGACAGGGGGTGTGATGGGACAGGTGAGGGTGTGATGGGACAGAGGGAAGTGCAGTGGCAGGAGGGACACAGGACAATGAGATGAGAGGGTGTGAAGGTGCAGTCAGGGGCACAGGACATGAAGGGTGCAATGGGGTGGGAGGGCGTGATGGGGCAA
>JAOTQP010000955.1:1291080-1301307 GCA_026413545.1 Cichladusa arquata
GGTTAGGGTTAGGGGTTAGGGTTAGGGTTAGGGTTAGGGGTTAGGGTTAGGGTTAGGGTTAGGGTTAGGGTTAGGGTGATGGGGCAAGGGGTCTAATAAGCTGGTAATGGTGGTAATGGGATGGGGGTGCGATGAGGTACAGGGGGGTGCAATAAGGTAGGATGGTGCCACATGGGGACGAGAGGCAATAGGGGGCAATAGGGCCGGGGATCCAGCGGTGTGGGGCCACAGGAGGTGAGGGATAAGACGGGGTGGGAGGCTGTGATGGGGTGAGGGGTGTAATGGGGTGAGAGGTGTAATGGGGGGGGGGGCGTACTGCGTGGAGGGTGCAGTGGTGGGGAGCGGGGGATCACAGGGCTGCCATGGGGTGGGTGGGGGGATCCCGGTGGTGCCGGTATCCTCGGCGGGGCCCTTACCGGAGGGGCTCCTCCAGGGGCTGGTGACCCGGTGCACCTTCAGCGGCGCCCCCGTGAACCGCGCGTAGGTCTGCGGGAAGGATGGAGGGATGGATGGATGGAGCGGGGTCTGCCCGCGGCACCCCGCACCGGCCCCGCACCGGCCCCGCCGCTCACCAGCACCGCCAGGCAGTCGGGGTCCACCGAGGGCAGCCCCCAGCCCCCGGCCCAGCAGAACAGCTCCATGGGCGCCGCCATCTTCCGCCGACCCGGAACCGGACGGGCGGCACCGCCCGCCCCCGCCGCGGGGCGGCACCGAGCGGGGCTCCGCGGTGGAGCGGGGCCGAGCGGCGTCCGCGGGTGGGGATGGTGCGGTCTGCAGGGTGCTCGGGCAGAACCTGCGTCCCGCAGAGCCCCGCACAGAACAGCCTTGCTGTGCCCCGCGTCGTTCAGCTCAGCTCCGCATTGCTCACCCTGCTCTGCCCCGCACCGCACAGCCTTGCTGTGCCCCGCACAGAACAGCCTTGCTGTGCCCCGCACCGTTCAGCTCAGCTCCACGCTGCTCACCCTGCTGTGCACCGCACAGAACAGCCTTGCTGTGCCCCGCACCGTTCAGCTCAGCTCCGCACTGCTCACCCTGCTGTGTCCCGCACCGCACAGCCCTGCTGTGCACCGCACAGAACAGCCTTGCTGTGCTCCGCACCCTTCAGCTCAGCTCCACGCTGCTCACCCTGCTCAGCCCTGCACCGTTCTGCTCAGCTCCACACTGCTCACCTTGCTGTGCACCGCACAGAACAGCCTTGCTGTGCTCCGCATCGTTCAGCTCAGCTCCGCACTGCTCACCCTGCTCTGCCCCGCACAGAACAGCCCTGCTGTGCACCGCACAGAACAGCCTTGCTGTGCTCCGCACCCTTCAGCTCAGCTCCGCACTGCTCACCCTGCTCTGCCCCGCACAGAACAGCCCTGCTGTGCTCCGCATCTGTCTGCATTGCCCCCGCATCGTTCAGCTTATCTCCACCTGCTCAGCCCCGCACAGAACAGTCTTGCTGTGAACAGCACAGCTCAGCTCAGCTCCGCACTGCTCACCCTGCTCAGCCCTGCATCTCTTTGCATTGCCCCGCACAGCTCAGTTCAGATTCACACTGTTCACCCTGCTCTGCCCCGCACCGCACAGCCCTGCTCAGCCGCGCACAGAACAGCCTTGCTGTATCCCGCACAGCTCAGCTCAGCTCCACACTGCTCACCCTGCTCAGCCCCGCACAGAACAGCTTTGCTGTGCCCCGCACCCTTCGGCTCATCTCTGCACTGCTCACCCTGCTCGGCCCCGCATCTCTCTGCATTGCCTCGCACAAATCAGCTCAGCTCCACACTGCTCAGTCCTGCTTAGCCCCGCATTTCCCCGCATGGCCCCACACTGCCTCGCATGGCTCAGCTCAGCTCTATGCGTCTCACGCTTCACCGCCCAGTCCTGCTGTGCCCTGCATCTCCCCGCATGGACCCACACCGCTCAGCCCAGCTCCGCACTGCTCACCCTGCTCGGCCCCGCACCGCTCATCCCCGCACCCCCTCGCACGTCTCCATGGACAACAGCTGGGCCGGGAGCCCGCTGGCAGCGGCGGAGGGAAAACGCCCGATGTGCGGCTCCGGACCGCCCCCCTCCATCGCCCGCACCCCCCCGTTACGCGGGACCACTGGCTCGCAGCCGGACCGGGGCCGCGGGGCTGGGGCAGTCCCGAGGCCGGGCTCAGCCCGTTGTTATGGCACCGGAGGAAACAGCTGTAAACACGGCCGGGACGCCGCGGGCCGCCCGCCCGCCTTGGCCGGAGCTCCACGGGAGCGGCTCAGCGGCCCGAGCATCCCCCGGCGGAACGGACCGGCCCCGGAGCTCTGCCGGCCCGGGGGGCTCCGCGGGCTGGGGCACCCCCCTGCAAGCGTCCCCGCTGCCGGGATGCTCCGGCGCTGCTGGGGCGGCCCCAGCCCGCCCGCCTGACCTCCCGGTGAACCGGAGCTGTGAGCGGGGATCCGGCAGTGCCGGGGGGTCCCCGAAGCCCCGGGCCCAGTGCGCCGCGCCGGCACGGACACGGTGCCTCCCTCCGGGGCCGGAGCCGCGGCGGGTCGCCCGCCGGTGTCCCCGGGATGCGTCCGGTGATTGACGGCTCTTTGTTTCCTCCTCGCCGGCCCCGCCGGCCCCTCCCCCGTGCGCCACCCCGCCCCGCCGCGCTCCGCACCGCACCGGCGGCACCGGCGGCACCATGGGGGCACCGCGGAGCCCCGCGCTCCTGGCGCTGCTCCTGCTGGGCGCCGCCGCCGCGGCGCGTCAGGAGCTGCAAGGTACCGGAGGGGCTCGGGGCGGCGGTGGGGCGGCCCCCGAAGGGGCGGTGGGACGGGCGACAGTCGGGGGTCGGCGGCGGCAGACCCCGTCCCACGGCCGCTGACAGCGGCTCTGCTCGCCCCGGGGAGATGCGCTGCGGGCAGCGGGAACGCTGGAACGTTCACCCCGAGGCGCGGGGTGGCCGCCGGTTCCGATGCTGGCTCGGGGCCGGGGGGAATGCCGCGCCGGGGGCTGACCACGGTGCCGGAGCCCCTCTCGGTCTGCCCGGTGCATCTGCACGGAACGGGCGGGCACCCGTGCGGCAGCGGCACCGAGTTGTCCCCGCTCTCTCCTAAGCGCACCGAGCCGGTAACGGGGGCCCGACCATCCCTCCGGGGTGTCCCGGTCCCGCCGCTCCTTGCTGGGGCTGGCCTGCGGGGGACTCCGCGGAGCGGGATGCAGGGAAGCCCCAAGAGTGGGGCGAGCTCCGGGCCACGATTCTGCCGGTCCCGCCGGTGCGGGGGCTCCGCGGGTCCCGCTCGGCGGCGCGGCCGGTCCTGGAGCGCCACCGCGCGGGGGTGGCCCCGGGGCCCCCGGGGCTTCCCTGGTTCCCCCAGAGCCCGGCGGTCCAGGGACACCCCCACCCCACCCCCGTGGTCACCGGCTGGAGCTGCGGCTGCCGGTGCAGAGGCGACCCCGGTGCTCGTGTCCCGCAGTCATTGACCTGCTGCTGGTGAGCGAGGCTCGGCAGATGGCCAGCGTGGCCCACAAGATCCGCATGGAGCTTCTGACTGTCAACGACGTGTACCTCCTCTCCACCTTCCGCCTGCCCCCCAAGCAGGGGGGCACCCTCTTCGGCCTCTACTCCAAGAAGGACAACACCCGATGGCTGGAGGTCTCTGTCGTGGGGAAGATCAACAAGGGTGAGTGCGTGGGGATGGACTGGCCCTGCTCTCACCCCAGGGCTCGGAGACAAACTGAGCTCCTGCAGGGAAGAGCAATGGGCACACACCGGTGCCAGGGTGCTGCCAGTGCTGTGGGGAGCTGATGGCTCCTTCCTGCTCCTCCTCAGTCCTGGTGCGGTACCTGCGGGAGGACAACAAGGTGCACTCGGTCAACCTGCAGCACGCGCAGGTGGCGGACGGGCAGAGCCACTCTGTCATCGTGCGCCTGAGCGGGCTGCGCAGGGACACGCTGAGCGTCGAGCTCTACGTGGACTGCAAGCAGATGGACTCCAGCGTGGGGCTGCCTGAGCTCTCTGAGATCCCCCTGGCCGAGGTGGAGTCCATCGAGGTGCGCACAGGGCTGAAGGCTTACCAGAGGATGCAGGTGAGTGCTGGGGGGATTGAGACTCCAGTCAATGCACACTTGGGGATGGGCAGAGCCCCCCATGCTGACTGCATCTCTCCACACATGTCAGGGGTTTGTAGAGTCGATGAAGCTGATCCTGGGAGGGTCCATGAGCCGTGTAGGGGCTCTGAGTGAGTGCCCTTTCCAAGGAGATGAGTCCATTCACAGTGCAGGTAAGGGCTTGGGGGGTTTATAGAGTCATCTGTGTGTGCTGTGGCACAAGGAGGTGGAGGGTGACAGCACAGAGGGTTGCTCCTGTCACTCCTGGCCCAGTGTCCCCACATAGGTGGGAGCTACAGTGCTGCACGTGTGCTGACCAGGAGTGACTATGTGAGGTGTTGCTGCTGGGGTGTGACAGCAGCATTTGGTAATGTCTCATCTCTTTCCTTGCAGTGACGAGTGTGCTGGCCTCCATCCTGGGTAAGTCCCTGCTCTGCTTCCACGTTGCCTGGCATGAGGCATTTAGGGCTCCACAGAGGCAGAAATCCTTGCACAGCCTGTCCCAGTGCCCCATGTGGGATCAGAGGGTGTGGGGTGTGTTATGGAAAAAGGGGCCCTGTGTGACCCAGGGAGAAGGACAGGCTGTCAGGTGCTTCATCCTCCCAGCTCAGTGCCAATGGGCAGAGCAGTCCTGGCCCACAGCCCTGGGATGCTTTGCCTCTTCTTGGATTAACCTTTCCTTTCTGCTGCTGGCAGGTGAGCAGACCAAGGCACTGGTCACACAGCTGACCATCTTCAACCGGGTCCTGACTGAGCTGCGGGAAGACATCAGGGACCAGGTGGGACTGAGGGGGTACTGACACTCCCTGGGCTGCATTTTCCAAGAGCACAGTGCCAGCACTCTCCTGATGCCCCATGCTCTGCTGCCTTGCAGGTGAAGGAGATGTCTCTGATCCGCAACACCATCATGGAGTGCCAGGTCTGCGGTGAGTGCTGGCGAGGCTCTGCTCCTACCTCAGAGGGCAAAAGGCCACCTTGTCTCACCCCTCACCTGCCTCTCCTCTCCTCAGGCTTCCACGAGCAGCGGTCCCGCTGTAACCCCAATCCCTGTTTCAGCGGTGTGGACTGCATGGAGACGTACGAGTACCCTGGGTACCGCTGCGGGCCCTGCCCGCCGGGGCTGGAGGGCAATGGCACACACTGCACTGACATCGAGGAGGTGGGCATGCTCTGGGGGGATCAGCAGCCCCAGCACTGCCAGGGCTGTGCGTGCAGAGGATGCTTCCTCTCAGGAAGAGGTGGATCCTCCTGTCCTAGGGCAGCAGCCACCCCAAAAAGCAGGATGCTGTGCTCGAGGATGAAGCCTGTGTCTCTCTTGGTGTTGTAGTGTGCCCATGCCAACCCCTGCTTCCCTGGCTCCAAGTGCATCAACACAGCCCCCGGGTTCCGCTGCGAGCCCTGTCCCCGTGGCTATCGAGGCAACACCGTCTCTGGCGTGGGGGTGGACTATGCCAGGGCCAGCAAGCAGGTGAGTGCAGTGCCACGGGACTTGGCCAGGTCCCTGTGGGGTCTCTGAGTGCAGGACAATGCAGTGTGGAGGAGGACAGTTTCCTGGGGGCAGGAATGGGCAGAGCTGCCCACAGGGAGAGGCCCCAGGTGAGCATTTCTCCCACGCTGCTCACAGGTTTGCACAGATATTGATGAATGCAACGATGGGAACAATGGGGGCTGCGACCCCAACTCCATCTGCACCAACACCGTGGTGAGCAGCGCTGTCCCCCTCCCTCCCTGGCTCCTGGGGTCGCTCAGCTCCCCTCACCCCACCCCTGCCTTCTCTCCCCCAGGGCTCCTACAAGTGTGGACCCTGCAAGTCAGGCTTTGTGGGGAACCAAACGTCCGGCTGCATCCCACAGAGGTCCTGCAGCACTCCCACCTCCAACCCCTGCGACATCAACGGCTTCTGCCTCTTTGAGAGGAATGGGGAGATCTCCTGCGCAGTGAGCAGGGGACAGGGGCAGGAGGAGGGTGTGTGGGGTACAGCATGGCAGCATTTGTCCTGCCAGGGCCCTTTCCAGCCCCTGATCTCTTCTTTATTCAGTGCAACGTGGGCTGGGCTGGCAATGGCAACGTGTGTGGGCCAGACACAGACCTGGATGGGTACCCAGATGAGCCCCTGCCCTGCATCGACAACAACAAGCACTGCAAGCAGGTGAGCTCCTGGAGGGGGTGCAGGGCACAGAATCCACAGCAGGGCTGTGCTCCAGACCTTGTCTCCTCCCCATCCCTAATGCTGGCTGTGCCTGCAGGACAACTGCCGCCTGACGCCCAATTCTGGGCAGGAGGATGCTGACAACGACGGCATCGGGGACCAGTGTGATGATGATGCTGATGGTGATGGCGTCAAGAATGTGGAGGTGGCTGTGCTGGGCAGGTGGCCATGCCAGTGGCTCTGGGAGGGCTTCTCCTTTTGGCTCAATTCTGAGTCCCTCAAGATGCTTCTCCTGGGGAGCAGCAGGCTGGTGGCTTGGGAATGGTCTCAGACTGCTGAAGACATTTTTCTGTCCTGGCCACCGTGGCCTCTTGTCTGCCTACCACTGCATGCCAACATCCCCATCCTCTTCTCCACAGGACAACTGCCGGCTCTTCCCCAACAAGGACCAGCAGAACTCGGACACTGACTCCTTTGGGGATGCCTGTGACAACTGCCCCAATGTGCCCAACAATGACCAGAGGGACACAGACAGCAACGGCGAGGGGGATGCTTGTGACAATGACATTGACGGGGACGGTGAGCCGCTGTTGGGTTGGCCTAGGTGTGCCAGGGGGGCTGTCCCACCAGAGTGGGGGAGGGTATCCACTCAGCACTATCCTTGCAGGGATACCCAACATGCTGGATAACTGCCCCAAGGTGCCCAATCCTCTGCAGACTGATCGGGATGAGGACGGTGTTGGGGATGCCTGTGACAGTTGCCCTGAAATGAGCAACCCCACTCAGGTATGGCTGGGGCCAGGCTGGGCCAGGGACCTGGGACAAATGGGGCTGGGCCCAGCAGGGAGCAGGGGGTCCTCCTCCTCGCCCTGGGATGTCCACTGAAGTAGGGCTCTGCTCTCCTCCAGACAGATATGGACAGTGACCTGGTAGGAGACATCTGTGACACCAACGAGGACAGGTGTGGACAGCACTGCAGTGGGGTGACCTCCCCATTGTGTCCCTGGGGGCGGAACTGGGCTCCTGGCTCAGGCACCTGTCAGGAGGGACAATGGGGTCTTTGGGGAGCTGGCATGTGGCACCAGATCCCCAGTTTTATCATTGTTCTGACCTTGTCCTTGCTCCCAGTGATGGGGATGGCCATCAGGACACCAAGGACAACTGTGCTGAGATCCCCAACAGCTCCCAGCTGGATTCGGACAACGATGGGCTGGGGGATGACTGTGACAACGATGATGACAATGATGGCATCCCCGACTATGTGGCACCTGGCCCAGACAACTGCCGCCTCATTCCCAATCCCAACCAGAAAGACTCGGACGGTGAGCATGGGGCGGGCAGGGGGAGGCAGACCTGTGTGAGCTCAGCCCAGCCCTGACTGGGCACCTGTCCCCAGGGAACGGCGTGGGGGATGTCTGCGAGGAGGACTTCGACAATGACACGGTGGTGGACCAGCTGGACGTGTGCCCCGAGAGCGCCGAGGTGACGCTGACCGACTTCCGCGCCTACCAGACCGTCATCCTTGACCCCGAGGGGGACGCCCAGATCGACCCCAACTGGGTTGTGCTCAACCAGGTGTGGGTGCTGCGCCCCGTGTTTCTGGGGGCTGCGCTGCAGGGTGGGAGCTGAGGGGTCCCCAGGAGTGCTGGGGTGCCCCTCACCCAGCTGTCCCCCACAGGGCATGGAGATTGTGCAGACCATGAACAGTGACCCGGGTTTGGCTGTGGGTAAGATATGTTCACCCATCCCCCAAGCTCTGGGGGCAGCCTCCCTACTCCCACTGTGCAGGGGAGTGAGGGCTGGTTCTTTGCCCCACAGAGGGGTGAAGGGTGGGAGTCCCCTGGGGAGAGAGTGTTTCCTACAGCATTTCCTGCCTGTAGGTTACACAGCCTTCAACGGGGTGGACTTTGAGGGCACCTTCCACGTCAACACCATCACCGACGATGACTACGCCGGCTTCATCTTCAGCTACCAGGACAGCGCCAGTTTTTACGTGGTGATGTGGAAGCAGACGGAGCAGACGTACTGGCAGGCCACCCCCTTCCGTGCTGTGGCTGAGCCGGGGCTGCAGCTGAAGGTGGGTGGTGGCCCCACCCACGGGCTGGGTCAGGCACCTGCGTTCAGGTTCCCCCTAAAGCCCCCCGTGCACCTGCAGGCAGTGAAGTCCTCGACGGGCCCTGGGGAGCACCTGCGCAACGCGCTGTGGCACACGGGCCACACGCCCGACCACGTCCGCCTGCTCTGGAAGGACCCTCGGAACGTCGGCTGGAGGGACAAGACCTCCTACCGCTGGCAGCTGGCACACAGGCCCCAGGTGGGCTACATCAGGTAAGCATGGGGGGCATGGGGTGAAGGCTGCACTCACCACGGTGCATTGGGTCCACACCAGTGTGGGGAGTGATGGTTACCGGTCAGAAACCAACCCTAGAGTGAACTAGCCCTGGTGAAGGTGATGATAACCATGAGTAAGGGTCCTGCCCTGCAGAACCACCTCAGGGGTAGGAGGGTGTCCCGGAGGAGGCATGGGACCACCCTAGTGAGGGGATGCTGGCCATGAGCCCTGTGGGACCACCCCAGTGTGGGGATAGCGGCCGTAGGGGAGCATCCAGCCCAGTGAGACCACCGCAGTGGGGGGATGCCGGCCGTGGGGAGGGGTTCTGCCCGGTGGGGCCGCAGCCGCGTTTCTCCTTTAAGGCTCCCGCCGGGGCGGCCGCGGCAGGAGGGGCTGGGGGGGCTCCGCCGCCGGGCCCTCCGCCCCCCGGGCCCCCGGGGCATTGTCCCGTCGCCATGGCGACCCCGCCGGCGCCTTTCACATGCAAAGCGCCCGACAAAGGCGGCGGGGCCGGGCCGGGGGCGGCGCGGGGGGCTTCAGCCCGGCCACAGCTGGGGGCCCCGGCCCTAGGATCCAGCCGGTCCGGTCCCCCCAGCCCAGCCCCCCAGCTCCAGCCCGGTGCCTCCGTCTCCAGGTCGGGATAGCCGGGGCCCGGTGCTGGTCGTGGAGGGGTCTCAGTGGGATCCAGGTGCTGGCCCCGATGGAGTTTTCAGTGGGTTCCAGTTGTTTTCCCCGGTCGGGTACCGGCAGGCTCCCGGTGGAATCCGGCTGACCGCTCGGGCCCCGTTCCCCCGCAGGGTCCGTCTGTACGAGGGCCCGCAGCTGGTGGCCGACTCCGGTGTGATCATCGACACCACGATGCGCGGGGGCCGGCTGGGGGTCTTCTGCTTCTCCCAGGAGAACATCATCTGGTCCAACCTGCAGTACCGCTGCAACGGTGAGCAGGGCCCCCCGGGACCCCCGCACCGGCCCGGCCGCGCATCTCCTCCCTCGCCCCTGCGGCGGGGTCAGTCCTGGGCCGGGGACTTTATCGGGGCTCGCTCCCCTCACCGGCTCCTGACGTTCCCCGCGCTCCTCCCCACAGACACGATCCCTGCCGACTTCGAGCCCTTCCGCCGGTTCCTTCTGGAGGGACGCGAGTGACCGCGCCCGGCACGGGCCTCCCCCGCCAGCGGCACCCGGGGGCGCACCGGGCCCCGCCGCTCCTCCCGGCCGGGCCCCGTTCCCGGCCCCCCGCGGACTTTGCACTGCCAGTACCGGGGCCCCGCAGTGCCGGGGCTCCCGCCACGCCTGCCCCGGGCGATCCGGTCCTTGCCCCACGCCTGGCCATAAAGTTTTGAGTGTTTTCTAGCCTGCGCGCCCGGTCCCTGGGGTCCCCGTCCCCCCTCCCCGTGCTCTCGGCTCCGTCCCGCGCCGTCCTCCCGGTGGTCGCGGGGTTGAATCAGTGCCCGGCCGGTCGCACCGGCGCAGCCCGCGGCGGCAGGAGGCCGGGACGAGTGCAATATTGGTGGGCGAGAGCACAACACTGCACCGCATCCCGGCCCTCCCGCCGCCCCGGAGGGAGTGGAGGAGCCGCCGCCGCCCGCCCGGGCCGTTCCGTGGGAACTGCGCGGCGCGCTCCGCGGCTCGGCGGCAGGGACCGGTCGCCACGGCGACGGCTGTCCCGGCAACGCGGCGGAATGTGCCCCCA
>JAOTQP010000955.1:1304725-1323827 GCA_026413545.1 Cichladusa arquata
GGCTGGACATGGGGATCCACTGGGCATGGACAGGCTGGACACAGAGGATCTACTGGGCACAGACAGACTGGACACAGAGGATCTACTGGGCATGGACAGGCTGGACATGGGGATCCACTGGGCATGGACAGGCTGGACACAGAGGATCTACTGGGCATGGACAGGCTGGACACAGGGGATCTACTGGGCATGGACAGGCTGGACATGGGGGATCCACCGGACATGGACAGACTGGATACTGGGGATCCACCAGGCACGGACAGGCTGGACACGGGTGATCCATTGGGCACAGACAGGCTGGACACAGGGGATCCATTGGGCACAGACAGGCTGGACACGGGGGATCCATTGGGCATGGACAGGCTGGACACAGGGGATCCACTGGGCACAGACAGGCTGGACACAGGGGATCCATTTGACATGGACAGGCTGGACATTGGGGATCCATTGGGCACAGACAGGCTGGACACAGGGGATCCATTGGACATGGACAGGCTGGACACAGAGGATCCACTGGACATGGACAGACTGGACACTGGGGATCCACCAGGCATGGACAGGCTGGACACAGAGGATCCATTTGGCATGGACAGACTGGACACAGGGGATCCACTGGACATGGACAGGCTGGACACAAAGGATCCATTGGACATGGACAGGCTGGACATGGGGGATCCATTGGGCACAGACAGACTGGACACTGGGGATCCATTTGGCATGGACAGACTGGACACAGGGGATCCACCGGACGTGGACAGACGGGACATGGGGTATCCACCAGACATGGACACTGGGGGACACACAGGACCCACCGGGCATGGTGGGCGTGGGCATGTGGGACCCGCTGGACATGGACAGGATGGGCTAATGGCTCCCACTCCCTGCGCTGGCAGGTGAGAGCAATTACTGGGACCCCCTCCTGTCCCTCAGCCCCCCAGCCCTCTGTGGGTGTCTGCAGGAGGAAAACTGCACCCTCAAGCCTCCACTTTGGGGGGATGGAGAGGCTCAGGGGAAAACCCCCAGAGCTGAGTGGGGCAGGGGAGTAGGGCTGGGCAGCAGGGCTCAGCATCACTGCACGGGGAGATCCATTCCCGTGGTGAGGCCTTTTGGGAAGAACATGTTTGCCCAGAGCTGCTGCCTGCATCCTGCCTGCTCCTGCCTGCACGTGGCCTGGCTTGCCAAGGCTGTGGCCACTGCAGGGGGAGCAGAGTGCTGCTGGGTCCCATTGCACCTGCACTGAAACCCAGACCATCCATCCTCCTGCCACTGCAGTACAGAGGGACCCCCCTCTCTGCTCCCCTTCTCAGCACCACCTCAGAACCCTTTGGTGTGACTGGGGTGGCACTTTGGCTTCACACGAGGCTGGCCAGGAGCCAAGTGTGGGGGCCCTGACCAGGGTCTCCCCAGGAACTGGAACCCTCATGAGAATCAGCACCCTCCTGAGAGATTTGGGCTCTCCCAGGGATCAGGACTCTCACCAGGGCAGGGGCAGAGGGGGACAGCAGTAGCTTTTGATGCCCATCGGTGCCAGGAGCACGTGTCACCTGCGCCCAGGCACGGGCGGCGCCCGTTACCTCTGGGGTGGGGCATTGGCACCCGGCATCACCCGTGTCCTGAATGGGATGGGGGTTTGTGCTGCTGGGGGGGCCCTGGGACCGGGAGGGAGCTTACTGGGAGGTACTGGGATGTCGTGGGGCCCTGGGCTGTACCTGCGCAAGCGTTTCGGGGGGGTCACCGGTGTTTATTTGAGTGTAGGGCGAGGCGATGACCAGCCGGTAATGATTAACTCTGGGCTGAGCCAGAGGATGAGGCCCCCCCTGCACGAGGGGCTGGGGTACTCTGTGTCCCCTATGTGCCCCCCCCGTGCCCCCCAGCAGGTCCTGGAGCCCGTGGCTCAGCCCAAGGAGCCAGGCAGATGCTGCTCCCACCCCTGCCCTAGAACACCCGGCTGCTCTCAGTCCTGTGCCCCCACCCGAGGCTGGGTCCGCCCAGGGACGCTGCCAGCGCTGTCCCCCCAAGCCAAGGAAACGCGGGGTACCCAACCTGGGGGGCTGATGCTGCGGGGGCCCCATCGGCGCGGTGCCAAGTGGGGCAGAACGACCCCCCCGCTTTTCTGGAGCCGGTGGCGGGGCGGGGCCTTCCCACCTGCTCCAGGTGCTCTATAAAGCTCTGGCCGCTGTCGAGCTGCCAGTTCCGGATCCCTGGATCGAGGCGTGTGCCACCAGCTAACGGGAGAGCAGCCGCTGCCGACCCCGCGAGGCGCCGGGACCCCCCCGGACCAGCCCCATGGCGTTTTCTGTCTTTTTGCTGCTTCTGCTGCTGGTGCTGGGCACAGGTGAGGGTTTGGGGGCGGCAGCGCCTCGAGTCAGAGGCAGCCGGGGCAGGTGGGAAGGTACTGGGGCAGGGATCCCTTTCAAAGTGGGGACATGGGGATACCGGAGTGGGTGGCGTCCTAGCAGGGACATTGTCGCCTCTCCCGTTCGGTGCAGCGCTCCCGGGCTGGCTGTGCTCAGGAAAGCCGGTACCTGGGGGCTCCACACGGCCCCTCTGCCGTGTCCGGAGGGCTCGGCCAAGGGCTGGGCTGCGGCGGGACCAGCCGGAGCAGGCTGTGCCCGGGGCTTGCAGGCTGGAATGCAGGTGTGTCCCGCTGAGCAGCCGGACCCCGGGCGCTCCTCCAGTGCCGCCGGCTCCTGCAGCACCCGCTGGGAACCTGCCCGGGAGCTGCCTGTACTGGCCGCCAGCCTGGCCAGGCTGGTCTGGAGGGCACGGGGGCACCCCAGCCTGTCACCCACAGCAAGGGTGGCATGCCTGAGCCCCCAGCATGTCAGGGACACTCCAGAATGAACGGGTCTGGGCATGGCATCAGTGCCCAGCCAGCTCCACCTGGACCCTTGGTGGTGCCACAAGTGTACAGCACAAGCCCCCATCGTGGGGTGTTGCTGAAGGTCTTGTTAGCCTTGTGGGCAGATGGAGCTAGGGGCTGTTGGCTCCTGGGGGTTGTGCTGCTTCCCACAGTGTCCAGCTGATGAGCTGTCATGGGAAAAACCTTCCCTAACTGGGCTGCAGCCATTGACATTGGGGTTTCCTGCAGGTACACGTGCCATGACCACCGAGACAACCATGGAGATGGAAACTACCGAAACAACCACCGTGGAGATGACCACGGAAACAACCACCCCCACCTCGATGACAAATATATTCCCCAAAATCACAAGGGACAGGCAGCCCAAAACTTCTGTCTTCCCCTATGTCACCGTGTTCCCTGGCAGAAACAGCACGAACTTCCAAACTGGCAATTACTCCTCAGGCAACTCCACATCCAATGGCACTGTGGTGCCTGTCCTCAGCAGCCCAGCCATCCCCCATATCAATTCCAGCTCAAACAGCAGCAGCTGGGCCCCCCACTTCGGCACCAACGGCAGCTCTGCCGCTCCCACCACCATGGGTGGCAGCACCAAAGGCAACGGGAGCACCAGTGTTCAGGTTTTTCCCACCTGGATAACGTCTGAGGGCAGCACAGCTCCCAGGGAGACCCCTACCCAGAAGGGTCCCAACCCCAGTAAATCCACAGCCCAGCTGCCTGCTGCTGTCCAGCTGCTCGTCCGTGTCCCGCTGTCCTTCCGCATCATCAACAGGAGCTTCAACGAGAGCCTGCGTGACCCAGCATCAGAGGAGTACAGGAGCCTGAGCCACACTGTGCTGACCATGGTGAGTCCCAGCCCCACCAGCAGAGCCCCTGCTGGGAAGGATCCACCTCACCTTGGGGCTTTCTGTGGAAGCAGCCCGAGCATCCATTCTGCCAGCGGCTTCAGCCAGTTCTGCTGAAGGGAGGGAGGAAAAGGGGGGTGTCTGTGGGGAGGTGGCCATGACCTCAATGCTTCCTTCCAGTTTGAACATGTCTTTGGCTGTGCTGGCTGCATGGGCACGCAGACCTACACTGGGTGCAGTGAGCTGCGGTACAGGTGAGCAGTGCTGGTGGGGCTGGGGGATTGCAGGGTATCTCCCTGGTATGCAGCCCCTCAGGGGGCAATCCAAGTGCTGATACCTCCTCCCGTGCAGCCCAGGCTCGGTGGAGGTCCAGTCCACCCTCGTGTTTGGGAATGGAAGCGATGCTGTCACTCCTGATGCTGCTGAGCAGCGCCTGAGGAAGAGCCTGGACCAGAATGGCTTCGTCATGGGCCTCCAGCTGGACAGCATCCAGAGTGAGAGGAGGCTCTAGGCTGGGGAGGGAGGGGGGATGGAGCCTGTGGAAAGCATTGCCCTGTCCTGGTTGGGGCTGTGATGGGCTTGGGGCTTGCAGCAGGAGGAGCTAGTGCACATTCCCAGTGCCTGTGTCATTCCCAGCACTGGGAAGAGTAAGTGGATCCCCTGCAGGAGGGCTCAGCCCCTGGTGTCCTGTCCCAGGGATCTCTCAGAGTTCTGTCCCAGTTCTGCCTGTGGTGCAGACACAGCTCTGCTCCTTTCAGGCTCTGCAGTGGTGATATCCCCAGCTCCAGTGCCCGTGATCCCAGACTGGGCCATTGCTCTCTTGGTCCTGGTCAGCATCCTGCTGCTGTTGAGCCTCTTCACCTGTCTCCTCCTGATGGTGAGGCCCCATCCCCTCCCCAGTCCTCACCTGCATTCTGCTGGTTGGTGCCCTGTTCCCGTCCCCACACCAGCCAAGCCCTGACTCCTTCTCTCTCCCCAAGTCCACCTGCACCTGCCGCCGGAAAAGCCGAGGGAAGCTGGACCTGCTCAGCCAGAAAGATTCCTACCACCCCATGGCTGAATACCTCCAGTACCAGAGCCACGGGCGCTACGTGTCCCCCAACAGCAAACCCAACCCCTACAGCCAGGTGAGAGCGAGAGCCCCACCCCTGGGGTCCCGGCTGTGCGAGGGCAGAGAGCAGGGCTGCATCCCCTGCGTTCTGGGTTAATGGCTAACGGGGATGGCAGGGCAGGGCAGGGCTGGTGTCCGGGGAGCTCGTCCCTCGCCAGGAGGTGAGTGTAACATTCACGCCTGGCTGGAGCAGCGCTCGCAGCGGGTGCTGGCCAGACCCAGCCTGGCTCCAGGGAGCTCCCCGCGACCTTGGGCAGCCGCTCCCTGTGCCCCGCCCCAGCGGCCTCAAGGGGGGCTCGCTGCCTGCCCACCCTGCCCTTCTCCTGCTCCGCTGTGTCCCAGCCAGACGCTCAGGTCTCCTGCCACGGGTGGGGAGCAGCGCTGGGGCGCTGAGGAGATGATTCCTCAGCCAGCACTCCTCATCCCGCATCAGCAGCTCCGAACCTGGAGCTGCAGGTGTGGCGCCCGGAGCTGCCTGGAGGCGCAAAGGGCTCTCCAAGGCGATCTGGGGCACGGGGGGCCGCCTCGTCATCCCGTGCTCCCCCCACTCGGAGCTGTGGGCGGGGGCCGTGTCCAGCTGCTCTGGCTCCCTGCGAGCAGCTCACCCTGTGCAAATACCAGGGGCCTGGGTAAATATTTACCTTCGCACTCGCCGGGCCGGCTTATCGTGCGGGAACACGGCCGCGGCCACCGCGGCTCCTCCTGTGCACGGGGCGGGGGGGGCTCGGGGTGTCCGTGGGGGCCCCAAGGTACCCACAGTGCTGTCCACCACCATAGGAGGATGAATTTTTGGTTGCCCAGAGTGGCCGTGGAGAGGGTGCAGCTCTCCCTCTGCTGCCCCAGGGTGGGGGCTTACCCCAGTCCTGACACCCCCTCACCTTTCCTCCCCCCAAGGTGGCCGGCAGCAGCACCAAGAGACCCGGCACCTTCACCTACACCAACCCCGCCGCCGGCTCCGACAACCTCTGAAGGGCGAGCTGCGAAGGAGGGCGGCAGCCCAGGGGAGGGGGCGACCGCAGCCCCCCACTCCCGGGGGAGCAGCAGCGGCCCCGGGCACATCCCCCCGGTGCTGCTCGGCCCCTCGCTATGGGCAGCGGGAGCCGGATGGTTCTGGAGCAGCCGGATTCGTGCACATGACAGAACTGGATGAACAAAAATCGGGGGAGGCGCGGGAGAGAGCGTCCCGCACACCCCACGGTCCCCGCACTCGCTTGGCTTTTGCAACCCTGCTCCGTGCCGGGGGTGGAGGACTGGGCTGGTGCTCCCCCTGCCCTCACCCCCGGGGATTCAATGGCTCTTTTTTTGTGGTGTTATTTTATATAAATATCTCTATTTGCGGGGTGTTGGTGCCGGGCTTGGCTCGGCGGGGTGGCAGGTCCTCGGCGGGGCTGCAGGTCCTCGGCCGGGGTATATTTATCGCAGTTAAAATAAAAAGGATGGGGGCAGCCGTGTGTCCCCAGGGCTGCGCCGTGGTGTGGCAGGGGGGCTTCTCTGGGCTGTGGCTGTCACCCACCCAGGTGGCCTCAGCTTGGGTGGTGGCTCTCGTTTCCCGTCCCAGGCAGTCCTGGGGTTGATGTTGGGGGTGTCACCGTGTCCCCGGTCCCTGCACGCCTCTGGATGTGACACGTCCTGCCAGACTCCATCCCTCCCACCCCTCCCACGCTCTCGGTTTCTGTTCACGATCGAGCGTGTCTCGTTTGATGCGCCCGCTTTCCCCGCGGCTGCACAGGTGGAATGTGACGGTGCCGGGGCCGTGCAGCTGCACGTGTGTCACTGCGTGCACGCAGCGTGTCCTGCTCCCCTCCCCTTCCCTCCCCTTCCCTCTCTGTCCGGGCTCCAAACGCTGAGTGAGCCCCAAAAATGCTCTGGGGGGTGCTGGAAGAAGAGGCTGTGTGGTGGCACCAGGGCACAAACCTTGGGAACAGCCATCCCTGAAATGCAGTGGTGGCCCCTTGGCAGCCCCAGTTTGAGCTGGGCCCGTTCCTGGGCACTGGGAGTGTTTTGGCAACCACTGAAAAGGCAGAAAAACAAGGAACCTTCCCTTCCCTAAAGAAAGCCCATGTGGTCAGAGGCGTGGAGCCAGTGCTTGGCTGGGGACAGCCCCAGGACCAGCCCAGCAGCAGGCAGCTGATGGATCCCTCGGCCACAGTATGAGGGCTCTGGGTGGGGCCCAGGGCTGTGCCAGGGAACCCTGGCATGTGTTGGGGTGCAGGCAAGGGGCTGGGGGTCTCTGGAGCACAGGGGGCTCCTTGGTGCCCTAAGGCTGCTGTGGGGGGTGGAGGGTGGGGGGCTCTGGCACAATGCAGCACCCCCCACCCCCAGATCTGTCTGCCAGCTGGGGATGGGGTCGTGTGCCTAGGACAGAGCCCTTTAGGGGATGGGGTGTGCCTGGGACTGCTGCTTCCCCACTCAGCCCCCCCAGGGCAGGGCCTGAGAATCAGAACAGGGGCCTGATTTGAAGGGCTGGGCCCTACAAAGAATTGCCTGTTTGTAGAGAGCTCAGCCCTGTGGCCCCCTCCCATTCCAACTCAGGGGCCAGGATCTCCTGGGAGATCTCCAGCATCTCTCCCTGCCCTGCCATGCAGAGTATTCAGGTGGGGGGTCCAGCTCTAAAACCCACTCTGAGATGCCTCCACACCCCTGGCTGGACTGGCCACCCTTGGGACTCCCCAGCCCACGCTGAAGAAGTTTGTTCAAAGAAAACAGGTAGAGCAGAGCACAGGTAGGAGCTGACACGTCAGCAGTGCCTGGGCTGGGCAGGATTGGCACCTGCTGGCCATGGCCCAAAGGACAGCCTGGCCCCATGGCCCCCAGCCCTGTGCATGCCTCTGGACAGCCTGATCTGATGGCCCTATGGCCAGCCCAGCACCACAGCCCTGTGACCCCACAGCCCTGTGGCCCCACAGCCAAGCCAGACCCTTGGCACCCTGACCCCATGCACAGTGTGGCCCCATGGACAGCCCAGCCCCATGGACAGCCCAGCCCCATGGCCCCCCTTCAGCAGGGAGGCTCCAGAGGAGTCTGGCATTGCAGTTTATTGTAGGAAACCATGAAAATACAGCGTTTGTTATAACAGAACTCAGGAGAAATGACAGCAGCTTGGACAGATCCTGGTGTGGCACTGCTGGCACAGCTCCCTGGTGGGTCACATCCAGACCCTGGAGGCCCAGCCCACCCTGGCCACGTGTGGTTTGGCACCAAGGAGTGTAACAGGAGCCAAGTGTGGCCCTCAGAGCACGTGCAGGGCTGGCCAGGCACATTGCTGCCCAAGGACAGGGCAGAGCAGGTGGCACTGAGGTGCCCAGCAGCCCACAGGAGGGACCCAAGGCTGGCTGTGTCCAGGGGCTGTGCCTGGCTGCAGCCAGATGATCCACGTTGAAAATGAGCCATTTTACAAAACATCTTCACACCTTGTTCCAGCCCAGCCTCCCCCCTGCCCTCTCCCCCACCCCAACTGCCTCCCCCACCCCAACCAGCACCCAGCCTCTCCCCTCCACTGTCACCCCACTGTCACTTTCCACCCCCCTCCCTGCACAGCCCCGTCCCCTTCCCTGACCCGCCTTTAGGGCTGACCCTCTGCCAGCCCTGCCCACAGCCCCGGGCTCAGCTGGAGCTAGGGGCAGGCAGACTGGGTGAGAAGGGGACGGCAAAGCTGTCCCTAGTCCCCACCCATCCCACAAAACCAACACCTGGCCTGTTCCCAGTGCTGGCAGGAGCGGGGTCGCCCCTGCTCTGCTCTGCTCCCTGGCCACTCGTGTCCCCCCGGGCACCACGGGCACGGCTCAGTCCAGCTTGGCAAAGTTCCCAATGGTCACTTTCCGCTCTTGCTTGTTGGCCACCAGCTCCTGGAGGTGCAGGGCCCCGCCTCCGATGAAGCAGAAGGCGGGGCAGACGGGCCCCGAGCAGTCCACGCCGCACTCCCAGAGCTCACGGAAGGACACAGCATCGTAGAAACTCACCTTGCCCTGCTCATAGTCCAGGCAGATGCCGATGCGGGGGGGCAGGGGCACGGTGCAGCCGTTGGGGTCGCGGGACGTGAGGGCTGAGCCGTGGGACAGCAGGATCTTGCCCATGCCGATGGTGAGGAAGGCGTAGGGAGGAGGTGCCTCCACTGTTGTGTCCTCTGCCCCGCTGTCGTGGCCGCTGTCGGGGTCATACCTGTGCAAAAGGGACAGGTGAGTCCTGCTGCCAATATCCCAGGCTGGAGACTCCCCTGATGTTGGGAAGGATGAATCAGGAAAACCTTATAAATATGATTGCCTAACAAAAAATTTTGAGGGTATGGAAACCGTAAGTGAGATTGAAATGAAAGCAGCTTTTGACTGAGTGGCTGGAGAATAGCAATGTGGATGCCTGAAGATCTTCTCCCTTTGTTCAGAAAATGCCGAAGAGCCAGCAGAGACCCTCTCCAGGCATGACAGGAAGGGTCCAAGATCAGGTTTAGAGATAAGAAAGTTGTAAAACGTGGTAATGTAGCAATTCCTATATTGTATGTATATATATATATAGTATGTATATATACATAAAATACTTATACAATATGTATACAATACATACAATACATACAATATACATATACATATACATATACATACAATATACATACAATATACATATATCTATATTGTATGTAAATGTTAGAGAATTTGTGCTTTGTATTAGGTTGGTTAGTGGAAATTAGAATATTCAACATAGAAGAAGATTTATGGTGTAAATGGGAAAATCGCTCTCTTGCCTCTCTTACTTCGCTCTCTCACTTCACTCTCTTACTTCCCTCTCTTATCTCTTAGACCTCCTATCACCCCCCACTCTCTTTCTGCCCTGGCAGCTCCCAGCAGGGCTCTTTCTACCCACACCCTATGCAATAAACCACAACTTTCAAGACCAAAACACAGAGAGCACCTGAGTTTGTCCTGACCACCATCCACCCCCCAAGACCCCACACCCCCTGGGGAGGTAGAAGCGACAGAACCTCCCCCATCACCCCCCAATCCACCCCGCTCACCTGGGGCTCACCACATCCTGCGGCACCTGGAACCACTCCTGCAGTTTGCTCTCCAGCCCTACTCCCACCTTCACCAGGTAGGAGCTGGGGTCCACGCAGCAAGCCCAGTAGCTCTTGCCCTGGGTGATGGCCACGTCGCCGATGACCAGGTCGATGGACAGGTGGCAGCTGGTCATCAGGCGCTCGGCGGCGAACAGCATGGGGATGCCGGGCACGCTGCGCACCGCGCGCTGGTCCTTGCTGATGGCCAGCCGGTCCCGGTTGAAGCCCCAGCGGTTGTCCAGGAAGAAGTTGAGGACTGTGGGGAGCAGAGGAGGAGGAGTGTAAGGACAGGAAGAAAGAGGAATGCCCTATACGTGGGATTGCTTAGCTAAGAATATAGAAACTATAGGTGAGATTGAAATGAGAGCAGTGTTAGAGCAGCAGTGTGGATGCTTGAAGGTTTTCTTCCTTTGAAGGTCAACTCCCTTTTCACTTGCTGCAAACGTACCAAAGAGCCAGCAGAGACCCTCTCCTGGCATGGCAGGAAGGGTCCAAGATAAGGTTTAGAGATAAGAAAGTTGTAAAACATGGTAATGTAGCGATTCCTATAGGTTGTATGTAAATGCTATAGGATTTGTATCTTGTATGAGATTGGTTAGTGCAAATTAGAATATTCAACATAGAAGAAGATTTATTGTATTGTAAACAGGAAAATCACTGTCTTACCTCACTTACCTCTCTTACTTCCCACTCTTACCACTCTCTTGCTCTTACACCCTCGGACACCCTCTCTCTCTCTTGCTCTTGTCCCTGCACCCCTCACCCTTGCTTTTACCCCCTTTGTTATCTTTCTCCTCTGGGCCTGCTTTAAGCTGCATCTGGCAGCTCCCAGCTGAGCCCTTTTCACCCACACCCGATGCAATAAACTGCAAACTTCAAGACCAGAATTTAGAGAGCGCCTGACAAACCTACAGAGGAGGAGGGTGAGCAGGACAGCACAGCAGAGTGCCCTGGGTCCATCCAAGCACCCACCCCCTCTCACCTGGGGCGGGTGGTGTGTGCAGGTAGATGTCCTCGCTGTAATCCCCGAATCCCGCCTTGTTGTAGCCCTTCACCCGCAGCACGTAGACGCTGTCGGTGTCCAGGTACTCGACGAGGGCGCAGGTGCCCCGCACCTCCTCCCGCCGCTGCCACAGCTTCAGCCCCTTGGCTTTGGCGTCCGTCTTGCGGAACTCCACCGTGTAGTGCCAGGCGGGCGGCGAGTGCTGCGGCAGCCGCCAGCACAGGAAGATCTGGTCGTAGGTGTAGGTGCGCTGCGTGTCGATGACGGGAGCCTCGGGCGCTGCGGGGAGAGGCAGCGGCCGGCATCAGGCAGCATCCCCCGCCCCCGTGGGCGGGGAGGCGGCCGGACGCAGGGGAGGGGATATTCCGGGATTCCGGACGGACGGACGGACGGACAACCAGCAGAGTTCTAGAGGGGGTCTGACTGCGGAGAGCGTGTGTCAGCACCGGAGGAGAGCGAGAGTCAGGGAGACAGAGGAGCTGCTGCTGTGGGGGCTCCAGGGACCAGACAGGCCGAGTGCAAGTCAGGGAGGAGAGAGAGAGAAAGAAAGAGAGAGAATGGAGGCAGTGGAAGAGGAGGAGGAGATGGGGATGGAGGGTGGTAGAAGGTACTGGCAGGAACAGAGGCAGGGTGGGAAGGAGAAATGAAGGTGGAAGAGAGGTAAGGAAAGGATGGGAATGGGGCAAGGAGGAGAAAGGAAACAGGATGAGGAGGGAGGTAGAAATGGGGCAAGGAGAGGGATGGAAATGGGGAGAGGAAGAAATGGGGTAAGAGTAGGATGGAAATAGGATGAGAGGTAAGGAAAGGATGGGAATGGGGCAAGGAAGAGAAAGGAAACAGGATGAGGAGGGAGGTAGAAATGGGGCAAGGAGAGGGATGGAAATGGGGAGAGGAAGAGGACAGAAATGGGGTGAGAGTAGGATGGAAATACAGAGAATGGAAATGGGGCAAAAATAGGACAAGGACAAGGTGGGAATGGGATGCAGAAGGAGAAAGAAGTGGGGTGAGCAGGGCAGAAATGGGGCAAGGGGGGAAAGAAATGGGGCAAAGAGAGGGGTGGAAATGGGGAGAGGAAGAGGATGGAAATGGGGTGAGAGTGGGACAGAAATGGGGTGCAGACAAGGAGATAAATGGGGGAAGAATGTGGACATAAATGGAGTAAAAGGGGGACAGATGGGCAAGGAAGGGGATGGAAATGGGACAAGAGGAGGAAGAAAACTGAACAAGAGGAGGGGTGGAAATGGAGCAAGGAGAGAATGAAAATGGAGTGAGAAATGGGATGGAAATATGGTGACACTAGGATGGAAATGGAAAGTGGGGAAATGGAAACGGGATGAGAAGAAAGTGGAAATAGGGCAAGGATGGGGTTGAAATGGGGCAAGGGAGAATGGAAATGGGATGAGGAGGGGGCATAAAACTGGGTGATGAATGTGACAGAAGTGAAGTGAGAGTGGAACAGAAATGGAGTGAGGAAGGGGATGGAAACTGCAAGAGGGCACAGAAATAGGGTGAGGAAGAGAATGGAAACAGGGCAAGAGGGGATGGAAATGGGGTGAGAGGGGGAAGAAATGGGGCAAGGAAGGGGATGGAAAAGACAAGAGGGCACAGAAATGGGTCAAGGAAGGGGATGGAAAAGACAAGAGGGCACAGAAATGGGGCAAGGAAAGGGATGGAAACAGAGCAAGGAGTGGGATGGAAATGGGGTGAGAGGGGATTGAAATGGGGCAAGGAAGGGGATGGAAATGGAGCAAGGAGTGGGACAGAAATGAGGTGTGGAGGACAGAAATGGGGTGAGAAGGGATTGAAATGGGGCAAGGAAGGGGATGGAAACAAGGTAAGAGGGGATGGAAATGGGGTGAGAGGGGGAAGAAATGGGGCAAGGAAGGGGATGGAAATGGAACGAATAGTGGGATGGAAATGGGGTGAGTGGGATGGAAATGGGGTGAGAAGGGATTGAAATGGGACAAGGAAGAGAATGGAAACAAGGTAAGAGGGGATGGAAATGGGGTGAGAGGGAGAAGAAATGGGGCAAGAAAAGGGATGGAAACGGAACAAGGAATGGGATGGAAATGGAGTGAGAGGCAGCTGGAAATGGGGGTAAGAGGGGGTTGAAATGGGGCAAGGAAGGGGATGGAAATGGAGCAAGGAGTGGGACAGAAATGGGGTGAGAGAATTGAAATGGGTCAAGGAAGGGGATGGAAACAACAAGAGGGTACAGAAATGGGTCAAGGAAGGGGATGGAAAAGATAAGAGGGCACAGAAATGGGGCAAGGAAAGGGATGGAAACAGAGCAAGGAGTGGAATGGAAATGGGGTGAGGGGGTTGAAATGGGTCAAGGAAAGGGATGGAAACGACAAGAGGGCACAGAAATGGGGCAAGGAAGAGAATGGAAACAAGGCAAGAGGGGATGGAAATGGGGTGAGAAGGGGAAGAAATGGGGCAAGGAAAGGGGTGGAAACGGAGCAAGGAACGGGATGGAAATGGAGCGAGAGGGGGATGGAAATGGGGCGAGGATGGGGACGGAAATGTGGCGAGAGGGGGTGGGAGGGCAGGAGGAGCAGATGGAGGAGGCAGAGCCACCGGCTGGCAGGACGGGGATGGAGGATGGCGGGGTGGGAGCGGGATGGAGGGATGGGAAGAGAGAGCGGGGCCGGCTCTGGGGCAGGGGTGTGACTTGCCTCAGTTACTTCGGTGACGCCTGCCTCGGCAGCGGCCGCAGCCTATAAACAAAGAGAGGTAGAAGCAGGTCTGAAACGTGTCGCCAGCGGGTCCGGCAGGGCCACGCGGCTCCTGCCCTGCGGGAAGCGCCCGCCCGGCAGCGGGGCAGCTCCGTACTCACCCTCCGGCACTCCTGCTGCCCTCACCTGGCACCCTGGCCCTGCCTGCCTGGATGCCCTGGCACAGGGCAGGGGAGGGATATTTCTGGGGGGCTGCTGGGGCTGGGGGGCTGTCCCTGACGGGGAGGGGGGGAGGCACCGGCAGATCGGCGAGCGCGGCGCGGAGCCGCTCTGCCCGCGGGGGCTGCGCCTCGGCACGGGGCACAGCCGGTGCCCGGGTCCCGCTGCCTTTACCTCGGATGAAGGCCAGGTCAGTGAGCAGCTTCAGCTCCCTGCTGACGTCCAGCTGGAAGTGGCTGAAGGAGGCGTTGGCTGCGGGACGGAAGCTCTGCAGCGAATCGGTGGCCCTGAGGATCCTGCAGCACAGGAGGGCGGGGATGTCACGGTGTCACCTCGGGCACCACAAGGTCCCAACGCCCCAGGCTGCCCCGTACCTGTTGTGCAGCTGCTTGGCAGCCTGGACAAAGCAGGGGTGGTCAGTCTCCTTCAGCACCTCCTGGGCGTAGCCCACCATGCCCGAGTTCTCCAGCATGGCCTGGTGCTCGCGGATCTGGCCGTGCAGGCTGGCCAGCCGCTCCTGCTGGCACTCCTCGATGGCCTGCAGCAGCGTGGCCCTCTTCTCCTCCAGCATGGCACACAGCCCCTGGATCAGCTGGGACACCTCTTCCTTGGCCTGTGAGCCGTTCACCTGCCGGGCGCAGACGTGGCAAGGTGTGTGGCACGTCCTGGGGCTGGCTGTGCCACCCCTGCCTAGGGACAGCTCAGGGACAGATGGGCACTCTCTGCCCTTACCTCTGTGTGCTTCACTGTCTCCTCCAGCTCAGCAATCTGGGTCTGCACCGTGTCCTGGCTGCTCAGGATGTAGGCGAGGCTCTTCGTCAGCTTCTCCTGCAGGAAGGTGATGAGATGTGGCGCCAGCAGCCCCTGCCCCACACCCTCCATCTGCACTGGGGCTCTGTGGTGCCCCCAATTCCCCACAGAGCCCCAGCCCAGCCCCAGCAGCCCTTACCCTGAGGGCCTGGTAGGCGCTGAGCACTGGGGTGATCTTGTGGCTGGTGTGGGTGCGGCGCACACGGCAGAGCTGGCACACCAGCCGCTGGCAGGTCTTGCAGTAGTGAGTCACCTCCTCCTTGTGCTCCGGGCACATCAGCCCCTGCACAGGCACAGGGGGGCTCAGCGGGGCTCAGTGTGGCTCTGCACCCCCCTCCACCCCTGCAGAGTCCCAGCCCTGCACCCCAGATCTTAGAATCATGGAATGGTTGGGGTTGGGACTTTGAAAATCATCTCGTTCCAACCTGAGGGACATCCTCAACTGGACCCCATTACTCAAAGCCCCACCTTGTCCTTGAACACTTCCAGGGATGTGGCATCCACTGCTTATACAAACAACTTGTTCCAGTACCACACCACCCTCACTACAACAATTTTTTCCTAATATCTAACCTGAACTTACTCTCTGTCAATTTGAACCCATTGCCCTTTGTCCTGTCATTCTAGGTTCTTGTAAATAGTCTCACCCCATCCTTGCAAAAGTTCCTTTCAGACACTAGAAGGCCACAATTCACTAACTCCCCAGTTTCTCATCTCCAGTCTGACCAACCCTAATTCTCCCTTAATCCCCCAGCAGGGCAGGAGGAGCCACGGGGAGGTCGTACCTTGGGGCGGAAGGTGAGGGTGGGGGGCGTGGGCTCATGCTGGGCTTTCTGGGTGCCCCAGGGGTGGTAAAGCTTGAAGCACTCATTGCAGAAGCTGGACTTGCACTCTGTGCAGCCCTTGGTGGCCTCCAGCTGCGGGGGCTTGCAGAACTGGCACATGATGGCCGCGCTGATGTTGATGGTCTGCCGGTAGCGCTCCACCACCCGCTCCAGGGTCAGGTTGCGGAAGAGGCTGCCCAGACCCCGCTCACCCAGGTCCACGTCCCGCTGGCAGGCGGGGCACGGGAAGCTGATGGTCTGGGGGTGCACAGCACCCCGCTTGCGCCCTGGGTAGGTGCCAAAGCCTGTGGGAAGGAGGCAGGGAGGGGGTCAGCAGGGCACGAAGCCCCAAAGTCCCTCAGCCCTCCTGTGGGGGAGTCCAGGGTGCTGTCCCCATCCCCACCTCCACCCCGTCCAGTTGTCCCTGCTCCCAACACCTCCAGCCATCCCTGTCCTCTCCAGCCATCCTCATCCCCTCTGTTCCTATTCCCTCTGCCATCTCCTCCAGCCACCCCTGTCCTCTCCAGCCATCCTCATCCCCTCTGTTCGTATTCCCTCTGCCATCCCCTCCAGCCATCCCTGTTTCCTTCAGCCATCTCTGTCCTCATCCACTGCAGCCACCCCTGTCCTCTCCAGCCATCCTCATCCCCTCTGTTGTTCCTATTCCCTCTGCCACCCCTCCAGCCATCCCTGTTCCCTTCAGCCATCTCTGTCCTCATCCACTCCAGCCATCCCTGTCCTCTCCAGCCATCCTCATCCTCTCTGTGTTCCTATTCCCTCTGCCAGCCCCTCCAGCCATCCACACCCCCTCTGCTGTCCCCATCTCCTCCAACCATTTCCATCCCCTCCAACCATCCATTCCTGTCCCCTCCAGCCATCCCCCCTCTCCTCCAGCCATCTCTATCCCCTCCAGCTGTCCCCAAGCCCTCCAGCCACCTCTGCCCCCACCCCCTAAGCCACCCCTTGCTGTCCCTGTCCCTGTGCCAGCCCCTCCAGCCCCACCTGACTTGAGGAGGCGGTCGAGCCGATCGGGTTTGGGGACAGCCCTGCGGCCCAGGCGGGGGCTGCGGGTGGACGGGGTGGCTGCAGGTGAGGTGGGCTCAGAGGTGGGGTCACAGTACAGGTGGCCATTCTGCAGCAGCACCTCGCTGGCACACACGTGGCACACGTTGTGGGTACAGGGCAGTGCCAGGGGCTGCTTGTACATCTCCTTGCACACCGGGCACACCAGCTCCCGCTCCATGTTCTTCATGCTGGTCTGCGGAGAGAGCGGGAGTGTCACCTGCCAGTGGCACAACAGGGCTGAGACCAGATGGGACCAGCACCAGGGACAGGATCAGCACCAGGGCAGGATCAGAATCAGGGCTGGGACTATCACTAGGGCCAGAGCCAGGACCAGCACCTGGGCCAGCATCAGCGTCAGGGTAGGATCAGCACCAGGATCATGGCTGGGACCAGCACCAGGGCCTGGAATCAGCAGCAGGGGCAGGATCAGCATCAGGACTGGGATCAGGACTGGTACTGGGATCCAGGCTGGGATGGAGACAAGGACTGGGACCATCATCAGGGCAACGATGAGGCCTAGGCCAGCAGCAGGGACAGGATGAGGACAAACACCAGGACCAGCACCAGGATGAGGATCACTGGGATGGGGAATGGAGCTGAGATCAGCAGGCCAGAGGCCAGGATCAGGGTCAGCACAGGGTCAGACAGGACCAGGGCCAGTGTCAGGACCAGCACTGGGATAGGGGCGAGGACTGGGACCAGCATCATGGCCAGGATCAGGCCTGGGAGCAGCCTGAGGAATGGCACCAGGGCCAGCACCAGGATGAAGCCACAACTGGGACCACACCAGGACCAGGACTGGGGCCAGCACTGGCACCAGGACCAGCATCATGGCCAGGATCAGGCCTGGACCAGCAGCATGGTCAGAATCAAGATCAGCACTGGGACCAGCACTGGGATGGGGCTGGGGGCTGAGGCTGGGATCACAACAGGGTCAGGATCAGGTCTGGGAACAGCACCAGAGCCAAGACCAGTATCAGGACCAGGGCTGGGGGGATGATGAAGACCAGGGCCAGCATCAGAGCCAGGATCAGGCCTGGGACCAGCAGCATGGTCAGAATCAAGATCAGCACTGGGACCAGCACTGGGATGGGGCTGGGGGCTGAGGTTGGGATCACAACAGGGTCAGGATCAGGCCTGGGAACAGCACCAGAGCCAAGACCAGTATCAGGACCAGGGCTGGGGGGATGATGAGGACCAGGGCCAGCATCAGAGCCAGGATCAGGCCTGGGCCAGCATCAGAGCCAGGATCAGGCCTGGGACCAGCAGCATGGTCAGAATCAAGATCAGCACTGGGATCAGAACCTGGATGGGACTCAGGCCTGGCATAAGGATGGAATTGGGGCTGGGTCCAGAGCAGGGCCAGGATCAGGCCAGGATCAGGACTGACAGCGGAATGTGGACGGGGGCCACCAATAGGATCAGCATCAGGATGGGGCCCAGGGCTGGGATGAAGATGGTGGCTGGGATGGGAATGAGGACCAGCATTGGGAATAGTGCCAGGATGGAGCCCGGGGCTGGAATGGGGAAGGAGACTGGGATGTGTGCTGGCATTGGACCTGGGATGGAGAGGGAGATGGGGGCCAGGATGGAGATGGGGGCTGGTATGGAGACTGAACCCACAGCAGAGCCCGGACTGGGACTAGCGCCAGGACCGGGCTGGCCACCAAGATCGGGGCCGGGATGGGGCCGCCCCCTCTGCACCCGGTGCTCCCGGCTCGGTGTGCGGGGTCCCGGTGCATCTCCCCGAGCATCTCTGCGGCGATTCGGGGTGCGGGTCCGCTGCCCGCCCACCCTCAAGGGCATCGCCCTTCCCCCCCGGTCCCCGCCGCGTTGCCACGGCGACCCGGTCCCGGAGGACCCCCGTCCGCCCCCCGCCGCCACCGCGGCCGCTCACGCTGATGCGGACGAGCGCGTCCATGATAGAGGTGAAGGTCTGCAGGTCCTCGCCCTCGGCCATGGCTCCGGTCCCCGCGCCCGTGCCTGCGGCGGCGGCGGCAGCAGCGGCGGCCGCGATCGCCCCGGTGTGTTGCAGGGAGCGGCGGAGCCGGGGGAAGGGCGGGGGGCGGCGGCGCGCATGCTCGGCGGCGCCCGCCCCGCCGGCACCGGAGGGCGGTGGAAGCACCGGAGGGGCGGCACCGGTGTGGGAGAGGGTTCGGCGCGGGGATGCTCTCGCCGCACCCCCGGCCATCCCCTCACGGGGAGCGGCGCAGGGGGTGGGCTGAGGGCGGGATGAGCATGACACCGGTACCGGCGGTGGTGCCGGGGGTGGTCCCGCGGTCGGTACCGGGACCGGTGCTGGATGCGGAGGGGGGTCCCGTCCCCGCGCTGTTCCCGTCCCCGCCGCCAGAGGGCGCGCCGGACGCCGTGCACCTGCAGTTCCACTCCCGGCCGCCCGGGGGCGCGCACGCTGAGAGGGGCGGTGCGCGCCCGCGCACGCGCAGTGGCGCGAGGCCGGCGCTGCTGCCGTGTCCCCGCTGCGCGCGGCCGCGGCGCGCATGCGCGGAACGGCGGCACCGGGAGCGGGCTGAGGGCACCATGGGTACGGGGGAACCGAACGGGGGAAAAACGGGGAAAAGGGATAAGTTCTTTATTAATGAAGCAAAGGAAGGTTGTGTACTGCATTTGATGCACCCA
>JAOTQP010000955.1:1342353-1354478 GCA_026413545.1 Cichladusa arquata
CAGGGGGCTGTGAGTGCAGAGGCAGGGGGCTGTGGGTGAAGGATGGGGGGCTGTGAGTGCAGGAGGGGGAGCTGTAGGTGCAGGATGGGGGGCTGCAGGCACAGAGCCAGGGTGGCACAGTGGGCACAGAGGGGGCTGTAGGTACACACGGGGGGCTGTAGATGCAGAGCTGGGGTGGGCACAGTGGGCACACGGGGGGCTGCAGGCACAGAGCCGGGTGGCACAGCGGGCACAGAGGGGCTGTAGGTGCAGAGCTGGGCTGGCACAGCAGGCACGCTGCCACTGCCTGGCAGGAGCACGGTGCCTCGCTGTCGGCTCCCATTTGCTCTGACACGGATCCATCCGTGTCCCGGACGGCGCGCGACGCTTCGCCGCGTGTTGTGAAGCGATAACTCAGCCGCATTTGCAAAACAACTTTCCTCTTGTTTATTCCATAATGATCCATTGATTGTGGGTAATGTTGCATGCCCTGTGCCGCAGCGGGCGCGGAGCGCTCCCCTGGCACGCGGCGGGGGCTCCGGCAGGCGCCGGCACCGCAACCTGAGAGCGGCTCCTGCAGCCGCGGCATCCAACGGGCACAGGCTGTGGGGTTGGCTGCCCCACATCCCACCTGCATCCTGCACATCCCAGCCTCTCTCCCCACACCCTCCTCGCTCACTGCTTTGCTCACATGCTCCCTGGTTGTGGCCAGGCCTGACATCATCCATAATGACAGTGTGAGGCCTCTGTTTCTGGGATGCCGGCGTTGCCGTGGCTTGTACAGGGGAGCACCTCCTGGGAACACCCCCTGGGATCCCAGAATTGGAGCACTGCACGTGCTGGCCACGGGGATGGGTGCAGCCACAGGGTGGTGGGAACCAATCCCATGGTCCCTGCATGGCCCTGGTACTGCCCCCTCCACATTAGGGACAGATTGTGCCTGGGAAACCAAGGCAGGGAGCAGTGACAAACGGAGGGCTGGGCAGCCCCTGGTGCTTGAGCCTGCCAGGGGCATAATGAGCCTCCTGTGGCACCATGCTGGATTCATCCTGAGGCACTGGGTTGTGGTACCCAACTCCATTGGCCAAGGGGCTCCCCTGTCCCATCTGCCATGGCCCCAGTCCTGGAGCAGGGCCACCAGGACACAGGATAGGGGCAGGGAGTGAGGCCACAGGGACACACGGAGACCCAGTGTCTGGCCCAGAGCACTGGTGGAGGACCAGGAGTGGAAAGACAACCTCGAGCTTGCTGGGGGACAAGCTGGGGCTAGAGGTGCCCCTTGGGACACAGTGGTGGGGCACAGGGTGGGCAGCACCCTGGGTAGGGTGGGTGCCCACCTGCAGTGGCACCGGGAGTGCCAGTGGTGGTGTGCACACAGTGCACATGGTCATGGCCACGGCACCTGGGGGCAGGTGACAATGGGCTGGGATTGGTGGCGGGACAAAGGTGAAGGAGTTTCGTGCTGTAAACATCGCTGCTGCTCCGCGTGGGGCAGGTGGGGCCGGCCAGAGGCCGCCGAACTCGTGACAAAGTGTTTATGGTCTGTCGGCTGGGGACACCCGGGAGTGCCCCAGCCCCTGGCTGGGCTGACGTCACCTGTGCAAAGCTGGGGGAGGAAGAGGAGCCTGGTCCAGTTTGTGGCCGGGAGCGAAGGCCACGGTGACGTGCGGTGCCAGCTGCGTGCAGCCCGGCAGGTAGGCATGGCAGGTAGGCATGGCCTGGTGCCAGCCTGGTGGGGGCAGAGCAGCAGTCCCAGGGATGTCCAGCTGTGCCAGATCCTCATGCCTTTGGCCAGAGAGCCCTGACTGGGCAGGGCAGCTGCCCTGAGGTGAGGCAGAGTCTTGTGCCACACGGCTACTCCTGGCACACATTGCCTGCCTGGACCTGCTGCCCAGGCTGTGAAACCCCAAAGTACCCAAGGGGCACCCAAACCTCAGCACTGCTGTCCCAACAAGGTGGGACTTGGGGCAGCTGGGCTTGGGAATCCTCTCTATGAGCACTTCAGAAGATTCCTGGTGGGTCTAGGCTATCCTGCTGTGCTCAGCCCTAGGCACAGACCTGAGCCAGGTGCCAGTGCCCACCGAGCCATCGGTGCCACACATGCACAAGAAGCAGTGCCAGGGTCGAGGCAAATGGCAGGAGGGATCCTGCAGGCAGAGCTCTCTGTGCCAGGGCAATGACTCCAGCTCTTGCACCCCCCAGGCCACCCAAGCTGTGTCAGGCTCACTGGGCCACGTGCCACCAGCATGGCACCACACTGGGCTGGCTGCTGTGGCCAGTCCCTGGCAATCAGCACCTGGCTGGATATGGCCCTTGGCAGTGGCAGTGGTGCTGCCCCAGCCACGCCATGCCCACCCTGCCCTGGGTCAGCAGAGAGCTGCCAGCGGCACCTCAAGACCCCAGGGTGGGATCCAGGGCAGGGACTCAGCCCCATGTCGGGCCAGGCCTGTCGGAGCGAGGGGGGGATGTGGGGAACCCGGCGCCTGCTGGGAGGGCTCCCAGGACCCGTCTGACGGGTTCGTCGGCTCTTCCCGCACCCGGACAAGCCCGGGCCGGCGGGACACCCAGCCAGCCACCGCCCAGCAGCGCCTGCCGGGTGGGGGAGAGCGGCTGCCCTGCTCTCTGGGGCTGTGAGGACCCCCTTCCCCAGGAATCCACGCCGGGAGTGGGGCGGCAGCCCCTCATCCCTTGCTGCCCTGTGGGGAGAGTGGCTGCTCCGCCCTCCCTGGGCGCACTGGGCCCCCCCAGCCCCGCAGAGCGCAGGGTCAGGAGCCCACGGCTACTCCCCTGTGTGTCTGTGGGGGCTTTGGGGGTCTGAGTGCCCCAGCAACACCCCCCTTTAGATGAGACCCCATCCCCAGGCACAACCCAGCCCTCACATCCCCTTGGCTGGAGGCTCTTTGGTGGGGGGGAGATGACGGCGTCCCCCATCCCGCAGGAGCCGCCAGCGTGAGCCAGATGCCCCCAAAACAGGCAGGAGCCGGCATGCCCGGCAGAGCCAGACGCGCCGGGGTGGGGGGGGTGATCCCGGAGTTCCCATGGGGGTGTCAGCACCCCGTGTCTGCCCACTGTAGTGAGGATGGCTCTCCTGCCCCCCGCTGCTCCCAAATTCCACCTCAGCGCCCCCAGGGCTGAGGGCCCCCCGCGCTGCCCTTACCTTCAAGCGCTCCTGCTGTCCACGCTGCATTCCTGCCGGCTCCAGGTGCTCCCTGTCGGCGCTGGCGGCGTCGATGGGGAGCATAGCCAGCGGTGAGGAGCACCCTGCATCCTCCTGCCAGCGGTACCGAGCCCGTGGCCGGAGCTGTCGTGCCTGGCAAGGCGGGTGGCACGGTGGTCAGCCCTCTCCTGAACGCCTGTCCTGGCAGGAGCCCCCCCCGGGAGGGTCAGAGCCCCTCCGAGGGCTGGAAGTGCTGCACGCCACCATGACAGGGATCCCTTTTTTTATCCTTTTATTATTTTTTTTTATAGACTAAGAGCAGAATATGAAAATCACCAGCCAAAGCACTTGAAAAAAAGATCGAGAATGTTTTTTTTTTTGTTTTGTTTTGTTTTCCCCCAAAAAGTGTCTGTGCGTTTGCATAGGTCGGGTCTTCACGGAAGACGAGGAAAATCCAACACGTTCGACTATGTACAAGCCAGCCCGGGGCTGGCGCCGCTGCCTATGGTACAGTATAGATATATCTCTGTAGTCGCTCTCTGTACAGTATGTATAGATCTATATGGGTATGTACAGACTGCCCGGCCATGGGGGTCCCTGCTCTCATCGGGGAAAGGGACACCGGGGGGGCTGCGGGCACGACCCCGCGCCCCGGGATGGTGTCGGCGGGAGGAGCAGCGCGCCCAGCCGCAATCCCTGCGTGTCATCCTCTGGCGAGTCCGGCCGGATCGGTGCGTGCCACGATCCCTGCCCCGCGGGGCAGCTCTGCAGGCGGCTCTCCGGCCAGGGGGAGGTGGTCTCACGGCGTTTCCCCTCACCAGGGGCAGCAGGTCGGGGGGACCCCACTCGGCAGAGCGGCGCTGGCCGGGCCCCCGCGGGCGCCGGGAGCTACGAGGCCAACAGCGTCATGAGGAAAAGAGCGGCGGCCACGGCCAGGGGCAAGTGTTCCCGCTTGGGGCTGGTGCCGCTGATGCTCTTCTCCAGCTTCGGCATCTCCGGGTTGAAGTTTTCTGTGAGGAGGAGCGAGAGGGTGAGGAAGGCAGTGGGGCGGCCCCAAACCCCCACCCCGAAGCTGGGGCTGCCCCAGGGGCGGCGGCGGGGGGCGGGGACGCGGTGCTGCGGGGCCGGGGGCTGTGCCTGACTCACCCAGGTCCTCGATCTTCACCTCAGGCCGCAGGGTGAACTGGGGCAGGGTGGGCGCCAGCTTCTCCCCGGAGTGCGACGCTGTGGAGGGAGAGAGGGGACGGGGGTCATGCTCTCTGGATGCCCTGCACCGCACTCCCCCCTATCCCCGCCCCCCAGGAGGGATGGGGGACCCACCGGCCAGCCTCGCCGCCCCCGCTCGCCCACAGCCCCCGGGATGGGCACGGAGTTACTTACTGGAGGCGCAGCAGACAAACACCTTCATCTTCAGGCAGGCCCGGCGGTGGTTGTGTGTCGGCGTGGCTGCAAGGCAAGAGCGTGCTGAGAGGTGATCCACGGCAGTGACCCCAACCCCAGGCACCCCGAGGCTTGGTGGGTCTGGGCAGAGGGGGGTCTGGTCCTGCTCAGGGGTGTGCTCCGGGCTGGGAGAATGCAGCAGCACCCCAAATCCTGCACCAATGCCCTGTACCAGCACCCCAGCCCTGAACCCTCAACCCCAGCATCCCAACCCAGCACCAGTATCTGGCACCAACACTGCAATCCTTCATCAGCAGCCCTTGAACCCTAATTCTGCATCAGCATCCTGCATCCTACATCGTCATCCCCCTGCACCCCATCATGCACTGGCACCCCCATCCACACCCCCAATTTCTCCCCATCTTTCCCCACATCCCTACCTGTTCCCTGCATCGTGTAACGCCCCCACCCTCTTGTTTCTTCAACCCCTCCCAGAGCTCCAAGTGCCCATTTTTAGGGGGGAAACAGCTGCCCAATTTTGGGGGTGCAGGGTAACCAGCCAAGGGGGTCCTCCCTGGGGATGGGACCTGAGGGGACCCATCTGGGGCTTGGGGGCTGTGCGGGGGCCCCCCCCCGGCGCCCCACGTACATATGTAGTAGTACTCCTGCCCCGCGCGGAACTCGTAGCCCAGTGAGAAGGCGCTGTAGCGCTGGAACTTCTCCGAGAACTTGATGGGGCTGTGGGGCGCGTGGGGCCGGTTGCACTCCCAGCGCTTGAAGCCCTGGCTGGTGTTGCAGGTGCGGTACCCCTCCGCGTTCACCATGTACAGCACGTACTGCTCCAGCCGGTGCTCGGGCACCGAGGCGTTGTAGTGCGGGCAGTAGATGTCCAGGTAATCGTTGACATTCACCTGCACCGTGTAGCCCTCCCGCCGCAGGCTGCAAGGGAAGGAAGGGAGGGCAGGTCAGGGACACGCCCTGCAACTCCCCAAACTGTTCCCATCCTCCAAGGAGACCCAGAGGCTGGACGAGGGGCAGGTTGGAGTGAAGGCTGGAACTCTGGGAACAGTGATAAGCCCTGTTCAACCTCTGTCTGGAGCCCCCGACACAGTGAGACCCCTGCACAACCTGAGCCTGACGTACCCGCGGAGCAGAATCACCATCCTGGAGGGCACGGGTGGACTCGGGGTGGGGACAGGCGCTGCTGGGGACGGGCGTCAAGCCACAAGCAACAGGTGGGATGAGCAAGAGTACGAGCATACGAGACGGTGCTTCTGGGTCAGCCTCAAAGAGGAGACGACGGACAGACAGACCCAGCCGGGAATCAGGGCTCCACAGGCACCAGGGTCTCCACGGGACACAGTTTGTGGGTGTGCGGGGGCATTCCCTGGCATTCCCCGGCATTCCCAATTTCCAGCAGCCTGGAGCCGACCCACCGCTGCCGCCCACCACGGCCCCGGCACGCGCCGCAGCTCGGAGCCAGCATTTCTCACCCTGCTCTGGCTAATCCCGTTAGTTCGTTAATGCCGTAAAGGGTGGCCCTGGGGGAGCCTCATTTACATTGATTAGGAGCAGCAATCCCCTCAGATCCACTCAGGAGAGGCTCCGCTTGGCTCCTAATCCGCGCCCGACGGAAATCCCGGCCGCGGTAATCCTCGCCGCCGCGCTGACCCGCTGCTCCTGCCAATTAATTACCACCCGGCGCTGGCTCGGCACCGAGCCGCCGCGGCGGCACCGGACCCTGACCGGACCACGCTGCTGCCTCGGGGATCCCTGACCCGCATCCCGCAGGACACGGACCGCAGCATCCCGGCACACGCGGCCGAGCTCCCCTGTGATCGCTCTAGACCTTTTCCCACCTCTCAGGGCAAGCCCCAGACCGTGAGCCCTCAGTGCATCACTCCGGGTCCCTTTGGGTTTGTGGGGGGGGCTCCGCCACCCCTCCTGGAGCCCAGCGGCTCCCTGGGTCTCGCCGGCAGGGCTGGGCAGGCAGCGGGCAGGGCTACGCGTGCAGACGCCCCACCCTGCACCATCGCCCCCGGCGCTGTTCGAGGAGCCCCGGCACTCCGCCAGCGCCCGCGGCACCCGGAGCCGAGCGGCGGAGACAGAGCCGTAGCGGGACGCGCTGTCGGGCGGCAAAGGGGGGCCGGAGAAGCGGTAACAGGGCAACAGGGGAGGCCGATGGCAGAGCTCATCACCCGTGGGACACGGAGCGCAGCCCCACGCGGCCCCTCCCTCGCTGCGCAGCCGCTATTCCGCAGCCCATCCCGGCACCCGCCGGCAACTGCTCCGCCGGGAAGGTGCTGAGGCAGCCACCCTTGCTGAACGGGCGCCGGGACCTTTCATCTTCCCCCTTTGATGTGGTGGGAAGGGGGGCGGGGGGGAGAAAAAGGCTTGTTATTAAAGAAATGGCCCCAAGGAGAAAATTGCAATTAACTCCACGCGGGACGCAGAGCTGGGACGCCAGCGTACCCCAATACCAGCTGCACCACACTGGGGCAGGCCTGGGCTCCCCACGGCCGAGCTGTGGCTGTGACATGGGACAGAGGGACTAGAGGAAGCCTCACAAGTGACACACTGTGATGGGGTGCTGGGGAGCAGTAACCCCCCCATTCCCTCGTGGCACCCAGCACTGAGACACAGTCCCCTGGGACCCCACGCTGGGGCTCGTTAAGTCACGGCTCATTAAGAAGTGTGGCTGCTGATAAACAGCCTCACTAACAAGGCATCAAACTGTCCCCTGGGCTGGGGGACACCAGCACCCATCATGGCAGGGTACAGGAGCCCCAGGTGATGTGCCAAGGGCCCCGTGGTAGTGAATCCCTTGGGCATTGCCAGCTGCCATGGCACGCCGGGAGCCCACCAGGCATCAGCATAAACTGGGAGGGACTGGGGAATTACCCCACATGGGGAGAGCTACTGGGCTACCACAGCCTGAGGCACATCCAGGCAACCCTGGTAGCAGCTTTGGCCACAACACTGTGTCCCTGCCACGCTTGGCTCCTGCACAGTCACTGCAGAGCAGAACCTCACACAGCTAGATACCCCCAAATGCTGCAGCCCGCTCAGCGCAATGATCCAAGTGCTCCAAAAGCTGCTGACAGCACCATCCAGGGAGCCCTTGGGCCTTGGTTTGGGTTGGAAGGGCAGGAATAGACACTCTGAGAGGGACTCTACCTCCTTTCTCACCAGCACCCACCCCAGAGGATGGGCTGCCTTGTCCCTGCCAACTCCACAGTTATCAGGAAGCACCAGCAACCTGGGCTGGGATGGACCCTCGATACGCCAGACTCTGGCAGCCATGGCATGGCCGGTGGGGATGGTGGGCTCTGGCAGTGCCCAAAGGGTTAAGTGCGTGAGGAGAACGGGCAGCATCACTTCTGCACGACTGCGTTTGTAGAGCAGGGCTTGGTGAGGCAGTGGTACCTTCCAGCAGCCTGTCATGCTGGGCAGATGGATGTCCCGTGGCAGCACCGGCCCTGGGCTCGCTGCCCACCGGCCCCACACCGGAGGGACCCTGGTGGGACCCTGGTTACCTGGCACGCCGCAGCCACCGGTGAGCCGGGCGGCCGCTCCGCTCCCATCTGCTGCCATAAATCCGGCTGCGTGCCGCACGCTGGCTCCCACTCTGCTGGGGAGCGCCTGGTGCACTGCAGCACGCCCCAGCAGCAGTGCCACAGTGGGAGCAGACCCTGTCTGGACCCTCACACCACAGAGACTCATCCCCATGGTGCTGGAGAGACCTGGAGGGCAGCAGGGCCAGAGCTGGGCTCAGCACCCCACATTGGTGGTGCCAGCGGTGAGGAGCAGGGCAATGCGGGGTGTCCTCGGTGTGGTGCCCCCCAGCACTGGACAGCCCCCAGCACAGCCAGGCTCTTTGTTTGGCTCCAGCAGCTTCGTCCTTTTGGCGCATCCGGGGCTCATCCATCACCCGGGGAACAAAAAAGTGCCATTGATTTACGAGTCCCCTTCCCGTCACCCCGCAGCACAGCGAGAGGCAAAGGCGCATCGACCACCGCGGCCGGACGGAGGGACGGACAGACAGACCGACCTTTCATGAGGGAGATGGGGGGCTCAGCTCAGCCCCACCCCCCGTGCCAGCCCTCCCCACGCAGCCAGCGCTGCACAGTCACGGCGCCCAGACGGCCACGCACACGCGCGCTGGCTCGGCAGACAGCGCCTGCGACGCAGCCCACGCACGCGGGTGGCACCGAGCCACAGCACAGCCCCCCCGGCCGCGCCTGGCGCAGCCGCCAGCGGCACCGCCGGCACACGGTGTCCCCGGGGCCACCTCCCTGCGCGGGGAATTGGGGATGGGGGATGGGGGAGGAGGGAGGTGAGGGCTGCTCCCCACGTGGAGGGAGTGCGGTGTCACCAGGGACAGGCACAGCCCACCCCGAGCACCACCCTACAGGTGCCCCCAACACCCCTGTCACTATCGACGGCCGTACAATCCCTGTAATCGCAGCTAAAGCCGGCACCTTCCCGTGTTGCTAACAAGATCAATGAGATTTCTAATTGGGTTTTAATTAAACCATCAATCTGCAACCGGTGACTCAATTACCAGCCCGGGCAGGAGCAGGTGGCCCCGGCCCTGTTGCACCCCCGACACTGCGGCCGCTTCTCCCACGGGAACGCTGCTGGTGCTGCCGGGGCTCGGTGCCGCCCAGCGCCGTGACTCACGGGGCACGGCACGCTCTGCCCATGGGCACCCGCTGCTGCCAGAGCTGTGGCATGGATGGATGGCTGGCTGGGGCTTCTGGGTGCCCTGGGACCAGCCTGGAGGGCAGAGCCATCCTAGGGATGCCAAAGGTGGTGTTGTCGGCGCTGTTCCTACATTCAGCTCTACAAGTGGGCACAGAACTGCCCGCTGCTTGGGCATAGCTGCCCCACACCTTGCAGCACCTCCTGCTGGATGCCCCCCAAACCTGTGGGTCCCTCCTGCTGTGGGTGACTCCATCCTCAGCCCTGCAGGTGCTGGTGGATGGGAGGGGGGATCTGGCCAGGCACAGCCCTGCGGTTGGGGTCTGGCTGCTGCTCCAGACCTGCTCTGCAGGGATGTGGCTCCTCTCCTGTGTGAGATGCTCCCCAGCGAGCCTGCTCTTTCCAGAGCTCACTCCAGCCCTCTCCAGAGCCCACTCCAACCCTCTCCAGAGCCCACTCCAGCCCTCGCTGCTTGCGACACAGCCTCAGCCAGATAAAAGCCACCTTGAAGGGGTGAGCGTGGCAGCAGTGACAGTGCTAGGGGGAGCTGCAGCAGCTGGGTGCCTGCACAAAGTGCCAGACCCTCCCTGCACACAGGTGGGCTCTGACCCCCACACCACAGCCAGGCACTGGCAGCCTGTGTACCCCCATCTCACAGCACCCTCTGCTCTGCCCCCTCCATGGCACCCAATGCCCTCAGCACGAGCATCCTCAGGCCCCACACTGGGATCAGTGGCACAGTGTGGTACACCCCAGCCTGCTCTGGGGTGCTTCTTGGGGTGCAGCAGTGTTGGGAGCGCTGGCTACGTCTGTGTCCATGAACAGGGACAAATTGCTGTCCCCATCTTGGCACCTGGGACACCCAGCAGCGAGATAGCCTCCAGCATGCCAGGGCCCAGCTTGTCTAGGGACACTCCAGGAGCCCCTGACCCTGCTCAATGAGTCACCCCAGGGTCACAGGCCCCCCAAAAGCTACTGCTGGGTGGTCAGGACTGTCCTGCACCTTTGTCTCATGCCACCAGGCCTGTTCCTGGCAGGACTGGGGAGTGGAGGGCAGGGAGGAGTCAAGGGTCATCCCACACCCCCAGGGCTTGCTGGCTGCCATCAGTAGAGGTGATGAGACAGACAGATGGAATGCACAGCTGGGCCAACAACCAGGCCGAGAGCAGGGGCAGGATCTGAGGATCCCACCCTCACACCTCCCTTGGGCTTTGCCAACAGATCCCAAACCCATGGCACGAGGGGTGCTCTGCCTATTTGGTGACCCTTCCTGGCCTCCTGGCACCCCCAGCCATTCCTTGCATGGCCAAGGGGCTGAGCTGCCACCAGCCCCCTGCTTCCCAAGGCACCATCAGGACCACAGTGGGCTCTGTGGGCTGCTCCCTGCTCCGTGGGATTCCCCTTGTCCTGCTGTCCTGCTGAGGGCAGCAACAGGGGTACCCAGGGTAGCATGGCAGGAGACACAATAAATTCGTGGGGTGCCAAGGAGTGGCCACAGCCACGCACAGATCTCCTCCCCAGAGAGCCCTGCAGGGCCAAGCTGGGCTTGTTTATGACTCCACTTGCAGCAGGGTTGCTGGGATTTGCAGGCTGCGGCCCAGGGAGCCTAATTCCCCCCATAATTTATCTAATCCAGACACTTTGCCGTGCGGCTATAATTGCGTCCGAGCTGCCGCACTGCCTAACAATAAATATCAGCTCCGGAGTCGCTGGGACACGGCTCTGCCGCAGCCGCCCCCACCGCGCCGCCCATGCCCCGAGCCGGACGCCAGACACGCCTGCGCAGGGGGCGCGGGCAGCTGGCTGCGACACCCCCGGCTTGGCACGGCCCGAGCACCGCCCTGTCCCTCGAGAGGCGCCGGGGCAGCTGCAGGTCATGGGGGTGATGGGGTGGGGAGACCACGGAGAGATCGGGGCGGTGCCACACGCCGGCGTCGTGGCGATGTCACGGTGTGGAGATGAAGGGGGTGCGAGGGGGATGCTGGGGGTAGCACCTCGCCATTGTGCTGCGCCTCGGCACGTCGCACACACGCACGATTTATGGGGCCCGAGCTTCCGCCTGGCGACACAATCTCAATGGCAAGGGGCTGCTCCCACCCTGCACAAAGGGCTGTGGGATGGGGGGAGAGCCCAGGAGAGCCCCCGCACCCATGGGTGAGGATGCTCTGGCTGGATGCGCGTCCCCGCCACACCCCTGGGCACTCGCATCAGCGAGGGACGGAGAGGTGGGCGATGGCAGAGGGCGCAGATCCCTGTGGAGGGGGCAATGGACGCACCACAGGCACGCAGCCCCGCTTTAGAGCGAGGGTCCAGCCCAGCCCGTCCCCATGGCACATCCGCTCTCAGCTGTGGGTGCGCCGGCGAGGGCAGGAGCAGCCCCGGCGCAGGGTGTGAGGGAGGGGCTGCGTGTCCAAGGCCACCGACCCCCGACTGCTCTGCTCCCGCTGGCCACTCCCACCCTCCGCTCTCACCCCCCGCTGTCCCCGCAGCTCCGGGAGCCACCGCTGCCACCCCGGGGGTGCCACCGCTGCCGGCCAAAGGCGGTGGGGGGCGGCAGGCACCTGTCGGGCCCCCCCGCCTCCGCCGCGCCGCCGGTGCCGCTCCCGCACCCAGACACGCGGGGGGCGCGACTGGCGGGGGGAGCGGGACCCCTGCCCGCCCCGGCGCACCGGGAAGTGGATGCTTGGGGGAGCCAGACTCTTCCCGGTGCCCTCCGTGGGTCAGCGGCGGCGGGGGGGCTCCTCCCCCGGTGCCCACGACCCCGTCGCGCCCGCACCGGGAGCCGCCGAGCCCCGCCCGGCAGCGCGGCCACGGGGACACGAACCGGCCGGGCGGCTGCCTCCCTCCCGCCGCCGCGATCCCCGCCTTCACGGGCAGGGCGAGGGGCACCGGGGGCACCAGGGGC
>JAOTQP010000955.1:1373107-1394111 GCA_026413545.1 Cichladusa arquata
TGTGCACAATCCCACAGCTCAGCTCTCACACACACACATGTGTGCACAATCCCACAGCTCAGCTCTCACACACACACGTGTGTGCACAATCCCACAGGCCAGCTCTCACACACAAACGTGTGTGTGTGCACAATCCCACAGAGCAGCTCACACACATGTGCGTGCACAATCCCACAGGCCAGCTCTCACACACGTGTGTGCACAATCCCACAGCTCAGCTCTCACACACACGTGTGTGCACAATCCCACAGCTCAGCTCACACACACACGTGTGTGCACAATCCCACAGAGCAGCTCTCACACACGTGTGTGCACAATCCCACAGGCCAGCTCTCACACACACGTGTGTGCACAATCCCACAGGCCAGCTCTCACACACACATGTGTGCACAATCCCACAGCTCAGCTCTCACACACACACATGTGTGCACAATCCCACAGCTCCGCTCTCACACACGTGCCCACACGCGTGTCGCCTCGTGTCCCCTCGCCCCGTGTCCCCTCGCCCCGCCCCGTGTCCACGTGGCTCCCGGGCCCCGCCCCCGCTGCAGCTGCGCGCAGTCCCCGCCAGGGGGCGCTGCCGCTCCGGAGCCCCGTTCCGGCGCGGGGGCTGCCGGGAGTTGTAGTTCCGTTCCGCTCCCCCCGCCCCCGGTGCCGCTCTCGGTGCCCCGGTCCCGGTGCGGCGGAGGCAGCACAGAGGCGGCTCACAGCCCCTTTATTGACGCGGCGGGACAAAAAGCGGTGGGGCCCGGCCTTCCCCACAGATCCAGCGCTGCGCACTCCCTGCCGGCGGCTCAGGCCTCTGGCGGGGCCGGGGCGGGCCTGGGAAGAGAAGGGAGGGCGATGGGGTGAGGGTGGGGTCTGCAGAACTTCCCCCTGCAGCTCCCCCTGCTCTGCATCCCCACCCTGACCCCACCTTCCTCCTCTCCCGCCACACTCAAACCCCTCATTTCTCCTCTGTCCCCCACCCACACTCCCCTCTGGCCTCTGCAGCCCCCCATCCTGGCACCCCCCAGCCCTACAAGCCCCCATTTGGATCGCAGCCCTGTGCTCACCTGGCAGGAACCACGGTGACATAGGGGTGCCCAGGGGGGCTCTCGCTGCGGGGCACCGAAGGGCCCGGGGGGTCCGAGGGCAGCGGCCGCTGCGGTGGAGGGGGTTTGGCTGGACCTGGGGGCTGCAAGGGCACGGGGGGTGTCAGGGCTGGGTCATGGGCTGCCCCCCCGGTGGGCTCAGGGGGTGGGAATCGGCCTCCTGCCCCACACGCAGGTGCTGCTGCCGTTACCTGAGGGCTCAGCGGCACAGGGTCCGCGGGCAGCGGGCGTGTGGGGGGGGGCGGCCTGTCCTGGGCAGGGAGAGAGGGACAGTGAGACAGCAGGGGGACAAGGGGGCGAGCACGGGAACCAGCCTCCCGCCGGGCAGGAGCGGGTCTGGGGACAGCCGTGTCACAGAAGTCCCTGAGAGCTGGAGCGCAGCCAGACATGCAGCGGGTCCTGGGTGGGCTGAGGGACCCCCGCCCCCGCCTGGGCGTTACCTTGGGCACAGGGTCCGGCGGGAGAGGCCGGGAGGGCGGATCAGGCCGGGCTGAGCCGAGGGCAGCCGGCTGCGGAGAGAGGGAGAGGGGGGACAAGCCATGCAGCATGCGGAGACCCCCCTCCCGCCAGGCAGAGACAGAGACCCCCCCCTCAGTGCACAGCCCTGGCTGGGACGGGCACCAATCCCAGCGAGCAGCAGTCATGCCAAGTGGCCGTGCCAGGCTGCTCTGGGTGCCAAGGAGTGGGATGCTCTGAGCTGGCACCCCAAGACCAAAGTGAATTCGGTACCCGCTGCCTCCATCACGCCCATCCTCACCTTGCTGCCATGCATGACCTGCAGCTCCGTGGCCTGACGCCACTGCGGGGGCCGGGGACGTGCAGGGGGACCTTGGCTGCTGCCCGACCGGGGCTCTGGCTGCGAGATCCTGCAGGGGAAGACGCAGGATGAGACCCTGCTCCCTCCAGGCACTCGGGGGACCCCGCACAGCGACCGAGCGACACCAACACCAGCAGAAGCCCAAGAGAAACGAACCCCTCGGCGCTGGAAGATGCGACACCCCGCGCCCCGGGGCTGCCCCGCACCCCACGGGCACTGCCAGGGGAAGAGCGCAGCACCGGAGGCCTTGCGAAGCAGGATGGCTCGGGGACAGCCCCACGCCCAGGCGCCGGCGGTGACGTTACCCGCTCCAGCCGTCTGCGGCTCCGGGACCCAGGAACCGCACCCGGGTCTCAGCACTGTGGGGAGAAGAGTGGGGGGCTCAGCCTGGGGCTGGGGGGGCTGTGGTGAGAGGGGATGTGGGGCCACGGTGCACGATGGGGCTGTGACCTGTGCTGGGGACACACACATGGATGGTCACTCTGCGGGGACACAGCGCTCGGGCAGCCGCCGCGGGGAACGCAGGCATGCACCACACTGCTGCACACGCGTGTGTGCTCACATGCAGGCGGCTCTGGTGCATGCAGAACTGAGCATGCCACCTGTGTGTCACAGTGCAGGTGAGCAGAGTTGAGCAGGCCACTGTGGCAAACACATGCAGAGGTGTGTGTGCCACCTGCGTGTCACGACACACGTGTAAAGGTGAGTGTGCCACCTCTGTGTCACAGCACATGCGTGCAGACTTGAGCGTGGCACCCGTGTGCCATCTTCATGCCTCGGCACGCGCATGCAGAGGCGAGCGTGCCAAAACCCACGTGCCCTCCACACCCCCCCCCCACATGCCCCCCGTCCCCAGTACCTGTACTGGCAGGAGGTGCCCTTGCCAAGCTGGCACAGGCGCTTGTGCAGGCCGGCGCGGCGGGCACGGCACAGCCCCAGTGCCAGCGCCAGCCCCAGCAGCGCGCTCAGCAGCAGGGCCGTGGGCAGGGCGCTTCCCCCTGTGGGAGAGCAGCACGTCAGCCTCCTCTGTGCCCATCACCCTCCCCGACACCCGCACAAAGCCTCATTCTCTGCGCTGGCCTCATCCCTCACCTCGCTCCAGGCTGGCGGGGCCGCTGTCCTGGCTGCCGCCCGCTCCGGGGCTGTCGCAGGTTGGGGGGGCCCAGCCCCGCTCACAGTGGCAGTGCCCGTGGTTGTTGCACACCTGAGTGGGTGACACTGGCTGAGCTCAGCCCCTGAGGGGCAGGTCCCCGCTGCCAGCACCCGCTCCCCGGCCCTGCACTCACCCCGTGCCCGTGGCATTTGCTCTGGCACTGCTGGTCACCCAGGATGGAGATGTCCTGGCACCGGTGCTGGAGGCACATCTGCAGGGGATGGGGTGTCAGAACTGGGAGACCCCTCCTGGTCCCCTCCCTGTTGCCTCACTGCTCACCTTCCTGGGGCCACAGGTAGTGCCAGGCAGCACCATGGCCACATCGGTCACATCCTTGTCCCCAGGCAAGGGGGTCCCCTGGCAGGACCCTTCTGGGCTGTCCCCACGCTGGCACTGCAGCACCCCACAGCTGATGTCCCTGCAGGGACAGAGGGGTCAGGGCAGGGGGCACAGCAAGGGGGACATGGAGAAGGATGGGGGCCTCACTCACTGCTGGGCGCAGGTGACATAGGAGCCGTTGGGGAGCTGCCCGCAGTGCCCACGTTCATCCCCTCTTGTGTTCAGGGCAGCCATGCAGGAGCTGGAGACAGGACTGGCACCTGCAGTGGGGGCACAGACCCTCAGCACCCCTATCTATCCCCCAGCACCCCACCCTGGCCCTGCTCTACCTGGCCCCAGCAGCTGCTGGCACTGCTCCTCGTAGGTGGCACAGGCCCCGCTGTAGCAGCGTGCCCGCCCGCCGGCGCAGGGCTGCCCGTCCTGGAGGAACGTGTCAGGGGGGCAGTGCCGTGACACCCCGTCACAGAACTCGGGCAAGTCACACTCGCCCAGCAGCTCCCGACACACGTGTCCAGCACGGCGCAGCTGTGGGGGCACATGGTCAGATAAATGTGAGTGGGGGACTCGCCCACCACAGGGAGTGCCCATGGCGTGGGTGCCCATCCCCACACACCTGGCAGTCCTGGCAGCAGGTGTCCTGGCTGGCACACGCGGCCCCTGGCATCAGCTGGCAGGAGCTGCTGTTGCAGCAAGGATCGGTGCACTCCTGCAGTAGAGGGGCTGCAGTCAGCACCCAGCACTGGGCACTGGAAACCACCCTGCCAGCCCCAGGCACGCCTGGGCAGAGCCATGGAGAAAGGGGGTGCCAAGAGCCCCCCGTACCACGCTGAGGCCGCAGTCACATTCCTCGCCCAGCTCTACCAAGTGGTTCCCGCAGGTGGGGCTCCCAGTCAGGAGCTGGGGCTCGGGGATGTTGGAGAGGCACCAGCCCTGGCCCTGCTGCAGGCTGTGCTCCAGGTCCTGCTGGCTGCAGTTGCTGAAGCTCAAGCCAGGTGTCAACCTGCAGAGCCAGGAAGGGGCCCGTGAGGTGGGGAGGGGGCTTGGCCCCAGCCCCACCAAAGGCTTTCCCACTGCCCTCACCCCGTAGGTGGTGCCATGATGCAGCTGCGGTCGTGCTGGAGGTCGCCACAGTCGCAGCGACGCCCGATGCTGTCGTGGTGCATGCCCAGGTTGTGCCCCAGCTGATGGGCCACGGTGGAGGCAACAACCAGGACACTGACAGAGTGATCCTGTGCGACATGAGGGTCAGGGAGGACAGGTGGTGGGAGAAGGGGGTGGGGGGACAGAGGTACTGACCATGCTGACGCCCCCAGAGCGTGTGGGGGAACACATGGAGGCTTGAGTCGCCATCCCCACTGAGACATCATCAAAGTGGGCACCCCTGGGGAGAGAGCACAGGGGGTTTTGGGGGGGCTGCTGCAGCCTCATCCCCCTGTCCCCACCCTGTCCCCCACTCACGTCAGGAGCTGGGCGTTGTCGTGGGGCAGCTGGGGCAGCAGCTCCTCCCGGCGCCAGCGCAGGAACCGCTCCAGCACCGCCCGGGCGCTGCTGCCCACTGTGATCTTGTTGCCCTCGCTCCACACCTCCACTGCCAGCAGGGCCACCCGCACTCCCAGCGGGCGCAGGAACTGCGGGGGCACAGAGGGGTGAGCGGCAGGGGCACAGCTGAGCACTGGGCTGGGAGGGACAGACCCCACGGTGACTCACCACATCCACCTGGTTGGCTATTTCCAGGGTCCGGGTATGAACACGCTGTAGGTTGTGGTAATTCTGGAACTGGGGAAACAGGGAGAGGGCTCAGAGGGGTGGCTGTGGGAAGAGCAGCCCCTGTTCTGGGGACACTGCCCAGCACTCACTGCAGTGTGGTCCACCACCATCACCAGCTCCACAAAGCGCTGCTCTGCCGCTGCCCGCTTGCCCTGGGGACAGAGAGGGGTCAGAGTGCTCATACAGGGACACTCTGTGGGGTAAGACCCCTGGTGAGACCTACCCTGTGTGGCCAGAGGGGCTCTGTTGCCTCTGCCCCAGGGTGGGGGCCCTGCCTGCAGCTCCGTGGCTCCAGCCGGACCCGAAGGTGGGATGCCACGTGTGGCCCTGGGGGGCTGCTGGTGTCTGGCTCCAGTGTGTAGCTCCTGGTGTCTGACAGCCAGAGGCAGCCACTGGGGAAGGACAGAGGAGCTGGGATATGGAGCCCATCCCATCATCAGCCCAGTGGGAATGATTCATAAACCACTGGGCTTGGGGCTCACCTGAGTCCAGTGCAGGCACAGAGGTTGGCCCAGGAGCCTGGGAAGCCCTGCACTGTCCCCTGGTAGCAGCAGTGCTCCTGCAGCAGAGAAGGGGTCTCAGGATCCAGCCCCAGGACCCCAGGCTGGGGTCCTCTTGGGGAACAGGGACAGCTTGGGGACACCACAGGTGACAGCAGTGCCTGAGGCCATACCTGCTCGCTGGGCTCCTGGATCACCCGTGTGCCATCAGGCAGATAATAGAGCAGCACCCCGGTGCCCTGCACCAGCTCCCTGCCAAAGACTTGTGTCACCCCACAACTGCTGGGGGTCACAACCACCCTGCTGGGGGTCCCACAGCAGGGACCCCCAGCTCACCCTGCCCTGAGCACACCCCAGCAGGAAGGGAGGACCCATCACCTCCCACCCTGCTATGGGTGCACCCTGGGGCTCCCACCCCACCTGTGCCATGAATGGAGACAGAGAATAAGAGACCCCCACTCTAAGTGCACCATGGATAGAGACAGAGCCCCAGGGTCCCAGGAGGACCCCAACCCTGCACAGGTCCAGGAGCTCCATCCCACTCCCTGCTGTTGCTCCCAGAACCACAGACTCACCAGTTTTGCTCCAGTTCCAGCAGCAGCCGCATCCCCTCCAGCTCCAGCAGGACTGCCAGACGGGCGGGGAACCCCCCCTGGCAGAGGCCGCGGTTAAGGGGGTACCCCCTGACCCAAGCTGCCCCATCCCCACGCACCCTCAGAAGCAGCGGGACCCGCCTGGCCCGGAGGGAGAGGTCGGAAGGGATGCCTTGCCCACCCCGCAGGAAGCGTCCCTCCCTCCCGGCCTCATTGTGTCGAGGAAAGAGGGGTTGGACCGAGCGGGGCCCCCACCCCGTTCCCCCCACCCCGCTCTTCCTGCCCGGTGCAGCGCGGCGGAAACATTGGAGAGACTCCCAACGGCTTTGGGGGTGGGCAGGGCCCTTCCGACCCAGAAAGGTCCCTCCCAGCATCAGGAGAGGAAGGGGGATTTGCTGAGGAACCCCCTCCCCACTGCTTTTGGGACGCCAGGGGTTCTGGGTGCTGGGATTCCCGGGGATGTGGTGCCAGCACACCACATGTCCTGCTCTGAAAAGAGGGCAGGGGGAGGCAGCAGCGTGCACCGTCACAAGTGTGCGGGACCCCAGGGATGTGGGTGGGGGGCTCACCTGGGTCGCTTCTGCCAAGCTGAGTGTCCGGTTATCCCTCAGGACCCACGGGGTCACAGACCAGGAGTGTCCTAATTCTTCAGTGTGCTGCGGTGAGCTGTCACCTGCACAGGGCCCGGGGCCACCGTGTCACCACTGCGTTACTCACCACAGCCCAGATCCCCGCGGTCACGCACCAAATCCCAGAGCCACTCAGTCATCCGTCACATCCCGGACCCCCAGGGTCACCCACAACATCCCCAGACCCCCACGCTTACCCATCACAGCCCAGACCCACGCAGTCACCCATCACTTCCTAGATCCCCGCGGTCACCCATCACATCCTGGACTCCCCAGCCTGCACCCTGGACCCTCGTGGTCACCCATCCCAGTGCAGCCCCCTGGCGTCACCCACTGCAGCCCACCAGGCAGGTGGGAAGCACTAACAGGGACCCCCACATTCACCTCCCAGCAGAGCCTGTGGGGTACCCCGCTGTTGGGGGGCTGCAGGAGGATGGGATGGGCTCCTCGGCCAAGCCTTGCATCACCTCGGCCGGCTGCCCAGTAACACCAGCACAGAGACTGGGCAGGGCTGGAAGCGCGGCTCGGCTGGCTCAGCTTTTGGGGAATCCCGGGGAGTGCCGGATGGCGGGTACACAAACCCTGCTCCCCACGGCCCCACCAGCCCGGGGAGCGCCGGGTCCCGGTTCTGGACAGAACCGCGGTGCCGGGGGATCACCGAGCGAACCGGGGAGGGATCACAGAGCGAACGGGGCAGGGAACACCGAGCGAACCGGGGAGGGATCGCAGCGCATCCCGGGGAGGGATTCTCGCACATCCCGGGGACGGATCCCAGCGCATCCCGGGGGGCGCACCGAGCGTACCGGGAGGACACACCGGACATCCCGGGGAGGGGGCAACGAGCTTCCAGAGGGGCTACCACTCCCGATGCCATCCCGGTCCTGCCGTGGGTATCCCCGCGATGCCCCGACCCGGGGTCCCCACCGACCCCCTCTCCGCTCGGGACCCCGGTTCCCCGCTTACCCGCAGCGCTGCCGGTGCTAGTGGCGAGCAGCAGCCCCGCGGCGAGCAGCAGCCGCGGCCCCATCGCCCCCATGGCTCCGCCGGGCCGCGCTGCCCCGCCGGTTCTCGTCGTGCATGGCCCAGCACCGGCACCGGCACCGGCACCGACCTCGCCCGGCCCGGCCCGGCCCGGGGGCGGAACTTCCCCGCCGCCCCGTGGCTCCGTTCCGCTCCTCCGGCACCGCCCAGCCCGGGGCGGGGCGGGGGCGGCTCTCTGTGTGCCGAGAGGGGATGGTGTTGGCCGGGGTACCGCGGCTGAGAGCCCGGTGGTGGTGCTGGTGCCCATCCCGAGACCCCTGCCCTCATCACCCCCTAGGGTGGGGACCCCCATCTTCACCTGTCAGGAGAGCAGAGGCACCCACCTTCGCCATCTCATGCTCTGGAGACCCCTTCTTCATTATCCTGTACACTGAAGACCCCCACCTTCACCATCCCGGATGGCAGAGCCGCATCCCCCAGGGCAGCAGAGACCCCACATCACAGCAGAGACACCCCACCGTCACCAGCCCATACTCCAGACACCCCCACTTTTATCTCCTCATGCAGCAGAGACCCCTATCTTCATCCTCCCAGACAGCAGAGACCCCTGCCCTCATTACCCAGACCCCACACAGCCCCACCCTCACCTATTCACACACAAAAGACCCCTCCCCACTTCCATCCTCCCTACACCCCCTTGTCCAGATTGTCCTGGGTTTAGGTCTTCAAAAGAGCACAGCAGTTGTTGCTGTAAATTGTAAAGGCACATCAGTCTCAAAAGACAGAGTCCAAAGTGTTAAAGTCTGTGCTAAATATGAAACTTTATGCATAACTTGTGCATGTAACCTGTCTGTTCTATCTGTAGGATGTAGCCAATATTCTCACTATATTTTTATTATTCTAGGACTATGGTTTTGAGCTCTCACTGAAGCTTGTTTTTGAAGCTTGTTTTTTATTAGATTCTAAGAGTTTTGTTCTTTAAGGCACTTAAAACACATTTTACTTACTTAAACATACTTACTTAAAACTTAAGCTTACACCTCTATTTCATGTATGAAGAGTTTTAAATTTTCATGTATGATAAACTTTAATTTATCTAAAGGTTTTAATTCGATTTCTGCATTCTGATCTCTCTCTGAGTTCTGTTTTACACACTCCTACACCCCCTTTCAAGCCCCTGGCAGATGCACCCCACAGACCCCACTTCATGTCATGCTTGAGACACCACAGGAGTCCTGCTCGATCCCATTCTCCATTCCTGGGTGCAGGAAGATGATCCAAGCAAGGTTTTATGGCCATCCCATCTGGGTCACCAAAATGTCCTGAAATGGGTTCCTTCCCCTGGTGTGCAATCCCATCCAGAGCTGAAGGATTTGATTTATTTTCAGCTCTGTGCCAGGGGTCAATCCCCAATGCAACCCCCAATGGGCAAACTGTTCATTATTTCTACACTTTAGCAAGCAAGTATTAAACATTCATAGTCTGCAAGTTACACAGTTCCTCATTAATTAGTATTAATTAATAGTTAAATGATTCTCTCGATTCTCATGCTAATTAGGCTGCATGTTGAGTTTTCTCCTTTTGGGTCAGTGGGTTTCTTGACTTGGTGGTCATGCTGCAATTACCCACTTTTGCCCTTTCAGCTGGTGGCTGGCCTTGTTTGTTCCTCTCCGTCTCGTGGTTGTGTGGCCCTGGTCTCTGTGTCCCATACTGATCTATTGGCTCAAGTTTCTTCTCTCTCCAGGTGCTGAACCTTATCAAAGCTGCAATTACTGACACGTAATCACACAGAATTTCTCTGTTTGGAAGACGAGCATCAGGGCGAGCAGCACCCACTGCAGCAGAGTGCAACTGAAACCGCTGAAGTGTTCTGAAACAACGGAAACCGTCACGCAGGAACTGACAACGGCGGGAGCAGCACGTTGGAAACTGCTCACTCCTGCTGTTATCCCACGGAGGGGAAGGCGGAGGGAGCAGCAGGAACCCCAGCATGGGGCTGCTCTCGCGGCTGGGCAGGGTCCTGCGGGCTCGGAGGGGCCAGCACGAGAGCAGGGCCAAGCGCCGGCCCGAGGGCCGCAGCAAGGCCCAGGAGTTCGCTCGCAGCCTCGGCGGCCTCACCCTGGGCCTGATTCTGGCCAGCATTTACGGGGCTCTGGTGCTGCTGGTGCAGGGCCACGATGTCTGGTACTGCCTGAGCGTCACCGTCATCATGGGCGCAGGGCTGGGCCTGGGCATGGCCTTCTCCGTGAAGACACGGATGGTTGTGCTGCTGGCGCTGCCGCACTTCTTCACCAGTGAGCAGCCGCGGGTGCTGTGCTGGGAGATGGGGGTGCCACGGGGTGCTGGCTCCTGGCTGAGCCCCAGGGCTGCCCTGTCTTTGCAGAGGAGGGGAAGATGATAGTCATGGTGCTGGCGCTGTGCCTGACCGTGCAAGGCCCTGGCGCCAATCTCCTGCACAACGTCTCCCAGCTCGCCAAGGCGCTGTCGTGTGGGGCTGAACTGGCCCAAAACCAGACGGCCGAGCGGCTGCAACGTGCCAAGGAGCCGCTGCTGAGTGAGCAGGGGGAAGGTGGAGGGGCACTTCTGGGGGAGCCACAGGCTACCCTCACCCTTTGGAGTGTGCTCAGCTGTCCCCTCTCTCTGCAGACGCGCAGAGGAAAATCAAGGAGATTGGCCAGAACGCCAAGGTGGTGGCTGACCGGGTCCGTAAGTTCGTCCGCTCCATCATAGACTCCACCAGACACGTCGGTGAGTCCCCCAGGGGTCCCCCAGCACCCCCCCACCCTCCTTCCAGCCCATCCCCCTCTCCAATGCCCACTCTCTGCCCACAGCCCGGGCCCTGCGCAACGTTTGGCTGTGGCTGGCGAAGGCTGGGAATATTTGTAACCGCGAGCTGGGCTCACCCCAGGGCAGCTGCTTTCGCTACATAGACAAGGCCAAGGACAGCTGTGAGAAAGACTTGCCCTTATTCTTCTACTTATGTTATATTATCCTCAGCTTCAAGTCCATCTGCTATGTGCTCAATACTCGTGAGTCCCTGTCCCTCTGCCACAGGGGGCTAATGGGGTGATGGGGCAGATCTGTCCCCATCACGAGGGCCCAGCCTTAGCAGAGATCCCCCTTCTCTGCAGTTTCTTTCATGTTCTGCACCATCCCTCGGTACCTCCAGACCTTCATCCGGATCAATGTCTCAGCCCGTGAGTAGCCCAGTGCCATGGCGGGGTCGGGGGTCCTTCTCTGCGCCCCTCTTCTGGTTCTTGCCACAATGCACAGTGCCTCTTGTCACCTCTGCAGCCCTCACGGATGCCCTGAACCGTGTCCGTGCAGAGTTCGAGTTCAACATCTCGGTCTCGCATCACTTCAGCGTCAACCTCAACGCCAGCAAGAGCCTGGGGGAGGTGTCTGCCGACATAATGGAGGCTGTGCAGCAGCACATGGAGCCTTACCACCGCGCCCTGGAGTTCTTCTCCTACATCTCTTTCTTGGCCATCCTCTTCTTGTGGTACCAGTGAGTAGTGCTCTGGTGACCCGTGGGGACGGGGACCTGGCGTGCAGGTGCTCAGCTTCCCCGCTCTGCCCCCAGGGCGTTTCGGTACCGGCGCCGCTACCTGCGGGACGACACCTTTGACAACGTTTACATCACGCGGCGCTTCGTGGAGCTGGACCTGCGGTGTGCAGAGCAGGGCAAGCCCACCGTGCTGCCGCTGTCGGCGCTGGAGAGGGGCCGCTACATCCCCCCAGGTCAGCCCCATCCCCGAGGGTATCCCCCAACCCAGACCTGAGCCCCCTGACACGGCCTCATGGTGCTCACCTGCCCATCCAGGTGCGCTGTGGCTGTCGAAGAGGGAGCGGAGCCAGTACGGGCTGCAGCTGTTTCGGTTCATGCGCCAGGTGATGCTGGGGTTCAGCATCATGCTGGCTGACTACAGCATCTTCTGGCTGCTTGACCTGTTCCGGCACCAGCTGAGCGCGGAGATCGTCGCCAGGGGTGAGCAGCACCCTTGGGTGCTCTGCTGGCTGGGGGTCAGGGCTGTGTGATGGCCCCAGGTCTGAGCTGCTCACCCACAGCGCCATCGACAATGAGCATCAGCGTCAACGGGACGGGCTACACCAGCGAGATCTACAAGGATCTGGTCTCTGCCTTCAACACGCTGCAGGAGGGCAAGGTCTCGGTGCTGTCCCAGGTCTGCCTCATCGAGCCCGTGGAGCCCGACCACACCACCCACATCACCATAGGTGTGCAGACCAGGGGTGCTGCACCCTCAACTACCCAGGTGGGTGGGAGGTGTAGGGGGGTGCCCTCCTTACATAACTCGTTTTTTCCCACCAGGAATCCTGTACGGTGTCTGGCTCTTCATCTGCGTCTTCGGTTCCTACATAGCCCGCCTGCGCCGGGCAGTGTGTGCCGCCTACTTCCCATCCCGTGAGCAGGTGAGAAGCCCCCTGGGGGTGTGTGTGTGCCCCTCTACACTCCCTCAGCCACCAGCTGCCCTCACCCCATCACCTCCATGCCAGGAGCGCCTGGTTTTCCTCCACAACATCATCCGGGCGCGGCGGGAATGGATGGTATTTGCCCTGCGCCAGACTGGCACACAGCGCTTGGCCGATACCGGGAAGAGCAGGCTCTTCCTTATCCTCATCTCTAGGTAAGCTCTTCCAGAGGATGGAAAAGGGCAGTATCATCCCTGGGGGTCTCTGGGATGGCATTGCCCCATGGATCATCTGCTCTGTGCTCGCAGGTACCCTCGCCTTGTCCGCCTCGCTCGCCGCTTGGGTATCGAGCGCAGACACTGCCTGATCTGTGGGGTGGCAGAGCAGCCGGATTTCAAATCCTGCATCACATCTGGCTGCAAAGGTAGGAGCCCCCACAGCTTGGGGACCCCCTCCCTAGAAAATTCCACGTCCTCCCTGACCGCCCCATTTTCCACAGGGTTTTATTGCAGTGAGTGCTACAGAAACCTGAACAACATCTGCTCCGTCTGCACGGCCCCCCTGAGCTACCCAGACACTGGGGATGAGGAGAAGTGAGCAGAGGGGTGCTGGGGGGCTGCAGCAGGTGTGGGGGGCTGCAGCTCACCCCTGCCCTCTCTGCCCCTGCAGGGACTCCAGTGATGAGGAGACAGCGGAGCTGGGTGCAGTGCAGGTGCTGCGGGGCCAGGAGCGAGGGCAGCAGCTGTTGCAGCGCATCAAGGACATGATAAAGGGCTGGAGACTCCCCTTCAGAATGGCCACCCGTCTGCAAGACCAGCTGGAGGAGGAGAGCGAGGGGTTACTCTCCAGGTGAGAGATGGCAGTGCCCTCCTTCCCTTCCAGCACTGGGGGTGCTGCTCCCCAACACTTATCTCCCCACTGCCAGACACGACTTTGACTACAAGGAGCAAGCTGAGAGAAGGGACAGAGAGGTGCAGGAGGTGGTGGTCTTACAGACACGCAGCCATGTTCCCTCCTCATTGGAGCATCCCACCAGCATCAGTTCTGGGGCAGAATCCTACCGTCCTCAGAAACCCCCCAACACAAGTGAGCTCCGCTCCCACTCCCTCCCAGCCGAGGCTGCCCGTGGGCAGTGGGAATGGGCAGGGCTGACACCTCCCTCCCCACCCAGCCCTGAAGCGAGTGGTCCTCTCGGTGCTGCCTGAGCCGTGCAGCCGATTCCTCTGGAGCCGGCCGGCCGAGTATCGCTGGAGGAAGGTCTTGCTGGGCGCTGGCTTTGGGATGCTCCTCGGCCTCGGTGAGTGTGTCCTGGTGCCGGGCACAGCATGGGGCTGGTGGCACTGGAAGCTCAAGACACATTGCTGGGTGTTGCAGGGCTCTGCCACCTCCTCATCATGCCTCTGGATGTGTCAGAGACAAAGAGGGTGAAGCTTACCTGGGGGCTGACAGGTGAGGATGGGGCAGGGGACCGTCAGGAGCCCCAGAGGGTTCTGTGTGGGACCATGGGTCAGCTCTCTGCTGTGCATAGGGGTGACTGCCTTGGGCTGGGCCACGTCCCCCCACTTCCGCTGTGCCAACCTGCTCATGGTCCCCAAGTTCCTGGGAAAGGAAGGTCGGCTCTACGTTGTCTCCTTTGTCTTCGCTGCCATCTACAGCGGTAGGGTCCCCCCCATATCCCTGCGTCCCCCAGTGGTGTCCTGGGAGCTGGCAGGCTCTGAGCCACCCCTGCTGCCCCCAGGGCCCGGGGCCAACCTCTGGTACAACCTGATGGAGACAAAGCGCTCGATGGATTGTGTGGTGGAGCTACAGATCAACCACACCAAACATCTCTGGCAGGCATCTACAGGCTCCTTGCGCCACGTCATGGAAGAACTGGTGGTGAGGAGGAGTCTGGGGCTGGGGGGTGGGTTCTGGGGGGCTGAGGGAGCAAGACCAAGCCTCTGCCTGTGTTTGTGCACGTGCCCTGGCAGAAGAGCGCGGAGACGCTCAACACGGACATGCAGAACGTCTCACGTGCCTTCGTGGAGCTGAACGAGCAGGTGGCCAGCGAGGAGGGCTACGACCTGAGGCAACGCCCAAGCACAGGTGGCCAGCGGGCCCCCAGCACCCAGCAGATCTATGAGACAAAGACCAGACTTCGTTGTCAAAGTGAGTGTGGCAGACAGGGGCTGGCAGCACACGGGGAGGGGCTGTCCCAGCCCCAGTGCTGTCCCCAGAGGGTTGGGGGCTTGGCCAGTGGGGCTGGGGCTGCACAGGCAACTGAGGGCTCCTGTCCCACAGCTGTGATTGAGGAGGGCCTGGAGCGCTGCCTAGGCCATTTCCAGAAGATGTACGGGGAATGCATGAAAAGACTGACCGTGCCCCTCCTCAACCACCTCGTCTGCCTGCCCATGCAGTTTGGGTTCCTCTGCCACTCGGTCAAACGTAGGTGACCCTGACCCTGTGCTCCCTTGGAGGGGCAGATCCAGTTCTGCTCCTGCAGCCCCTGGCATGGCAGCCACAGCTGCCACTGTCCCTGCTCCATGTCTGCAGTCATGAGGAACTGGTGTGAGAGGAGAATCCCTGTGGATGGGAACTTTGGGCACATGTATGACCGGGTGAACGGCTCTGTCAACAGCCTCAGCCAGGAATTCAGTGCTGACATTGCCTACCAGGTGAGAGCCTGGGCATCCTGTGGGTGCCTGTCCCCTGTGCCCACGGCCAGGGTGGGGGCCAGGTCCTGCCCTGCCCCATGGCCTCTCTGCCATAGGAGGAGCACCATGAGATGCTGGTGGGTGCCGAGGTAGCGCAGCAGCTGCAGGAGGAGGTGACCTCGCATCTGCAGAGGGAAAAAGCCCGCCTGGGCCTGGCTGTCTCCTTCTTCCGCCTGCTGCTGTCCTTCACCTTCCTCTTCGTCTTCATCTCGTGAGCCTTGGGATGGTCAGGGGGTGGGGGTGACACTCCTGTGCCAGCTGTGGGGCATAGAGAGGTGGGGGATTTCTTTGGCAGCAGATTTAGGGGGGAACCTGAAGACAAGGGAGGCTTCACCCAGTGCCTCCTTCACCCCAAACCTATCCTCTCCCACCAGGGCCTTCCTCTACACTTACAAATACTGTCACAAAATCGGCTTTGACAACTGCTACATCACCACCTATTTCCGCCAAATCGATGCCCGGCGTAGGAAGCAGGTTGGGCAGGGGGAAAGGGGTGCAGGGCAGCCCTGTCACCCCCTGTGGGGTGTCCCAGAGCCTGCACTCAGACACCCCCTGCTCCTCACCCAGAACAAGCAGACGCTGCTGCCCCTGCTCCGGGAGGAGACCTCGTCTTTCATCTTCCCGTGCAAGCCAGCTGTGCAGCGGCCTGAGCTGCAGCACATGGTGAGGGGCTGGGGATAATCAGGGGGGTCAGAGCTGGGGACAGCAGGCTGTGACAGCTCCCCTGCTCCCTGCAGGTGATAGAGCTGCTCAAGTGCATCCCGCTCCTGCTCTTCCTCCTCTTCATCTGTGGCCTGGACCACTTCATCTTCAGCATTCTCAGCATCATCCAGAATCATTCCTTTATTGAGTATTCCTACCAAAGTGAGCTCACAGTCCTGGAGGATCCCCATGGTCCTACCATGCCCCTCAGCAATGCAGGGACCCCCTCAACCCTCCCACCCCCTGCTCAGCCTCCCTATCCTCCCACCCCACAGCCAGCCACCACTTGTCTGTGAACGTGATGGGCACATCCCTGATGGCAGAGCTGCTGCGATCCACCATCGGCGCCCTCAACACCTCCTTCGACACCGACGTGCAGACCTCCAACCTCGGTAACGCCCTGCCAGGGACAGGAGCCCCCCAGCCCCACGCCTGGCCAGGGTTTGCTGCAGGGGGCTCACACCGGTGCTGTGCCCCCAGCCTGCCTGCCACAGCCCACGGGGATGACGAGGCAGCAGTACCTGAACACCTTCCTGCCCCTGCTGGCGCTGGCGCTGCTCTGCGTGGTCCAGGTCTACCCGTTCCGCCTGCGCCGCGCCATCGCCTCCTTCTACTTCCCCAAGGTGAGCAGGGCACTGTCACTGTCTGGGGGGTCTCCAGAGCCTGAGATCCTCACAGCAGGATATATAGGTGGTTTGAAGTTCAGGTTTTCCCAGCTGGTCACTGAAGAAGGTTCAGGAGGCTGTTCTCTGAGGTTTTCAAGGTTGTTTATTGTTTCTTATCTAAGAAATTCTTTTTCTAAGTAACAGCGGTCTATTCAGCTTGAGATTCGAGGCACACTGCCTGTCCTTGGGGCAGGACTTATCTTTTATACTATGAATTACGTACCTAATATTTACAATTACTTTCCAATACATGACAGTTTTATTACACTGTCCAACTCTGTCTCAGACCAATCCAGTAATGCCAGCATGGCACTTAACATGGATGGCATGAAGAAGAAGAAAGAAAAGACATACCACGCCCAAAATCCTCCATATTAGCTTCAAACCCCCTATATAAACATTTCTAAAAATTCACTTTTCTATCTTCTAACAATCTAATTTATACTCTACTTATTTTTTGTGACTTGTAATTCTTCCTGCAATGTTGGTAGATTTTTCCCAGGGGCTTAAATCCAGTCCCCAGGCACCACGCCAGGGCCTCTGAGACCCCAGCCAGGGGGGTCTAGAGGCATCCAGGGAAGCCAGGGGAACACCACTGGCTGAGTTCTGGGGTCATTTTGGGTGGGCTGAGCCCCCAGCCACCCACCCCTGACAATCCTTGCTGGCACAGAGGGAGAAGACTCGAGTGCTGTTCCTCTACAACAAACTGCTGCAGCAGCGGAAGAATTTCTTGTACCTGCAGCGCGGGCGCTTGGCCCGGCAAGCACGGCAGCCACCCGGGCTGGTGAGTGGGGACAGGGACACGGGGTGCTGGCTGGGGTGGCTGCTCTCTCTTGACTCTACAGCTGCTCTGGCTGCAGGGGACGTTGCTGCTGCTGCGCTGTCGCCAGCGCTGGCCCCGGCTGCGCCGCTACCTGCGCCGGAGATGCACCTTGTGCGGGGCACGCGAGACTCCCCAGCACCAGCCCTGCCCCAACCCCGAGTGCGTGGCCTTGTACTGCGAGTGGTGCTGGAGGGAGATGGAGTTCAGCTGCCTCGCCTGCAGCCCTGCAGATCCCGACCTCGTGCAGGACAGCAGCGAGGATGAGGAGGAGCAGGGATATGCAGACTGAAGGTACTTGGTGATTAATAAATGTTTCAGCCCAATGCATGGTGTCTGGGGGGTGTGTCTGCCAGGGGGGGGTCTCTGCTGCACTGGAGGATGGAGGTGAGGGTTTGAGATGGAGAATGGGGGTCCTGCCCCCAGCAGCATCACTGAGGTCTCTGTCATGCAGCACTCGCTGCTCCCAGCGCACGTGGAGCTGCCCCAGCCCTACTGGCACTTCCTTCCCAGGGCTGGGGGCGTGACAGAAATTGAGGTGGGGGCGTTGAGGGGCTGTGGGGACAGGTTTGGGGATGGGGGCATCACGTGCCTGGGAACAGGGACATCGAGGATGGCACCACAGGGATGTGGAGGGGCTGGAGATGGTGGCACTGAGGGAGAAGGGGACAATGAGGGGCCGGGGGAATGGAAGCAGCATTGGGCTGGGGGCATTCCAAGATCAGCACCACCGTGGGCTGTGGGCTCAGGGTGCCAGGACTGTGGTGCCTCAAGGACCAGGTGCTTTTTTTGGCAGCATCTCCCAGCTTCTGTTATGTGGCTGGGACTCCAGCCATGTCCTGCCTCTTTGTCACTGCAGGAATGGGGCAGATCAGGGCTGAGCTGCAGCCCCCCAGGCTTAGGTGGGCTTCTGAAACCCCTCTGCTCACATCTTCCCATCCCTGGTGTCCCAGTAGATACCTGGGGCAGGTATCAGGTGGGTGAGGGAACCTGTGGGCACAGAGGGATCACAGAGTGGCTCTGGTTGGAAGGGCCCACACTGCCTCAGCTGGTCCCAGCTCCCTGCTTAAAAGGGCTCATCCCAGAGCACAGGGCACAGGATTGAGTCCATGCAATTCTGGAATATCTCCAGTGAGGGATATTCTCTGTTCCAGTGTTCAGTCACTACAGAGGCAAGAAATTCTTCCTCCTGTCCAGGTAAAACTTCCTGAGCATCAGTTTTCATCCTTTTGCTTGGCATCCCTTACCCTGACCTCCCCAGTCAGCTGGCAATGAGTCTGGGGGCACTTTGGGGGTCTTTGATGGTTTATAACACCTTCTAAGACATGACTTACAGGTGAATGTCCTGATACCTCCTGGGGGCAGCAGGGGCCATGGAGTTTTACCCCTGAGCCATTTGTTTAAGGGAGGACAGTGCCACGATATTAAAAAAAAAATTAAGTCACCTCTCAGGATCTGCTTTTCATGGCTCTCTTATGTGGCTCAAAAACAACCTGTAACAAAGGTTGGTTTGTGCTGCTCATGCCCTGGTGTTGGGTGGGCACCCCCTCTGCCCCAGGTGATGTTCTTAAGCACATCAGAGGTTTCCAAAAACTCTCCTCCTCCCTCTTCAGCTGGAGGATGCAAGCCAGGCCTCAGCAAAGCACCTGCTGTTTTTGGAAAGACCCATTTTGAGTCAATAACCTTTAATATGCCAGTCTTTCACACCTGGGCCTTGTTCTGCTCCTGGGCTCAGGGAAGGTCCCTCCCCATGGGCTGCCAGTCCCTGCCCACCCCACTCCCCTCCAGGGGAAAAGGGAGGAGGTTGTTTTGAATCCCTGTGCAGTAATGAGAGGGATAATAATGATTATCCAGAGGTCTTTGCAAATAGAACAGTAGTTATTGGCAACAACTGAACTGACTTGGATTTGGCACTGGGTGGAACTTGCAAACAACAATATTCAAGCAATGTGTGTTTGGTCTGAGAGAAGGAACAAGGGAAAAGAAAGGAAATGAGAGAGAAGGAAAGAAAAGGAGGGAAAGGGAAGTTTCAAGGGAAGTTTCAGGGAAGGGAAGTTTCAGGGAAGTTTCAGGGAAGTTTCAGGGAAGGGAAAGGAAGTTTCAGGGAAGTTTCAGGGAAGGGAAGGGAAGGAAAAAAAGAAAAGAAAAACTCTGCCCATCCGTGGATCCAGTGGTGTGTTCCCTCTGTCCTGGCTGTGCTCCGGTGCTGGGATCACCCTTTTCTCCCAAACTGAGTCTTTTAAGACCCTTGAGCTGTGGCCGGGCAGATCTGAGATTTCACACCACACCCATGAACTCTCCCTTTGCCCTCGCTCAGACACAGACCGGCCCCAGCAAAGCCCCTCCAGCCTTTCCCAGCTGCCCAGTGTTTGAGGCACTCACATTTAACCTTTTCAGTCTCCAGCCAGGTTGCCCAGCCCTGCTCTGTGCACAGTAAATAACTCAAATGCCTCACCCTGTGAGTGGATTGGGCTCTGGAACACTGGGTGAAAGAACCTGTTCTGGGACAACACCACCCCCCCGTGGTTCTGGGCTGGTTAAATCTCCTTCCCGGGAACTCTTCCAGGCTGATGATTGCCATCTAGTCAACAGAAGGAAGAGATGTGATAGAAGAGAGCAAATTAAGGATTCTACAGTGAACAACAGCAACGCCAACCCTTAGGAATATAAATCCCAGTGACAACATCACTCCTGTTTGCATCAGCCATTCCCCCACCCTGTGAGCCCCAGAGGTTACAACAGCGAGACAACCCATGGTTCAGGACTCCATCCACCAAACCAGACCATGGGTTGCATTTCCAGAACAATCCCAATGTTTGCTCTGCACTTTTGTTCACCTTGGCTTCTTTTATGGAAGTAGCAGCGCTGTGGACGCAGCATTGGTGGAGTTTAATATTCCACATATCCCTTGTTCCTTTAATCACAACATGCCTAACGCTGATGCATTCTGCAATGTCATCTTCACAGCCTGCTGAGCCACAGGTTTAATTCTCCAAGAGCACAACTTGTCCTGTTACTCAGAGCGTGTACTTGCCAAGCTAAATTTCCCAGAGCCCATTGGTGTCTCATTATTTCACTTCTGGGAGAGAAACCTGCTTCAAGCCTGAGGGCTAAAGTCATTCCAAAGGTAGAATCACAGACTCGTGGAATGGTTTGGGTTGGAAGGGACCTTAAAGCTCATCTCATGCCATGGGCATGAGAGTTCTGCTGGGCTTTGCCCATGTCCACGTTCTGAGCCAGCTGCAGATCTCCCCACGCTCTGCCTGGCCCCCTGCTCCCCCCAAAAACCTCAGTGGGCTCCATCAGCCTTTGGCAGATCTCCGGGGGGCTCTCCTCCCTTCCCAGCCTTTCTGCAGGCCAGATGACCCCTTCTTCCTCCGGGGGCACTTTAAGGCTTCTCCCTCTCCTGGGTTTCATGTAGACCCACAGGTGACCCCACTCCCACTCCTGGCACACTCCATCAGCCTTTCCCTGCTCTGCACGTGCACAATGGGCACTGCCACACTTTGAGTAGGACCCAAAAGCTTTTGGGTTCACACCCTGGAGGGAGCAGTGACCCCACAGTGCATTGAGACCCCACCAGTCTCCCCCTTCCTCCCACCATGGTGCCAGTGCCACATGCTCCCCTGGCACAGCCGCTCAGTGGGGACTCAACATCCACACTTGTGTTGGGTTGATGTGGCCAGAAATGTGGATTCTGTCCCCATCTGTTAAACCAGGTGGGGCAGTGACCCTTATCTCTATGGCACATATTATCTGCTAATGGGCCAGCTTTAAACCAGCTGGGGCAATCATCTTTATCTTTCCACAGCCCATCCTC
>JAOTQP010000955.1:1495411-1512609 GCA_026413545.1 Cichladusa arquata
CGGGGGCCGGGGCCGGGGGGGGGGACCAGCCCGGCGATAAAACGGCGGCGCGGGCGGGACGGGACGGACGGACGGACGGACGGACGGACGGACGGACGGACGGAGGGAGGGAGCCAGCGGCGGGGCCGGTGCTGCTGCGGAGGGTGCAAAGGATCCCTCGAACCGCTTTATCCGCCCTCCCGGCGCTCCCCCCACCCCGGCAGCCGCGATGCCCAACTTCTCCGGGAACTGGAAGATGAAGAGCTCGGAAAACTTCGAGGAGCTGCTGAAGGCGCTGGGTGAGTGGAGCCCCGCTCTCCCTCCGGGACTCCCTCTGGCTCAGGGGCGGCTCAGGGGGGGCGGGGGGATTTCCCCCCATCTCCCCTCCAAATCCTCCTCCAGCGCGGGTGTCACGGTGCCCGGAGCCGCCGTGTGCCGGGGGGATCCCTCTGCTCCCCCTTTTAGCAGCGCTCTGGGGTTGGTGCCCCACTGAGGAATCAGGGGCCGGACAGCGTGTCCCGCTCCCGAGGGATCCCACACTGTCCTCCTCTTTCCTGCCTCAGTTTCCCCACTCTGGTGGCCCCCCCAGGCATGGACTCTGCCACCACCCCTGTCCCCTTCAGTCCCTCCTCCCCCCATCCCCAAATCACCCGCGGGCTCACCCATCCCGGGGATTCTGGGTACAGCCGGTGCCCCCAAAACCAGCCCCTCTGTTTTGGGGTCCCATCCTCACCGGCCTCATCTCGGTCCCTTTGCCCCCCAGCGCAGAGCTGTGTCCCCGCTGAGAGGAGGTGGGGAGGGCCAGGACTCATGGCAGGAGCTGGAATTGGGGGGGCACAGGCCGGGGGGTCCCCGGGGCTTTGGGAAGGATCAAATCCCGCTCCCCCGCTGCTCCCCTCCGCCTGACCCGCTCCTGGCCAGCCGGGGAGCTGCCGGAGCAGAATATTTTCCAGGTTAGGGGATACGTAACGAATATTTCAGGATAATTATCACTTTCTTGGGTTTCACTCCCGATCCCCCGTCGCCCCTTCTCCCCTCCCTGGCCCCGCTGCTGGAACCGGCTTGGGGAAAACCTCAGCAGGAAAATAAATCTGCCAGCCCCCCCCGGAGCCCTTTTCCTTTCCCACGGAGCAAGTGGGGGCTCCTGCTGGCCCTCCTGGGGGGGGGTGAGGGCTTTATCATCTTCAGCCCCCCAGGCTGACTGCACCCTAACCTTTTTGCTCGTTTTGGGGGCTGTTTCTTCTCCCCCAGCCCCATCAGCATCATGTGGGGGGAATGGGGGGCTGTGTCTGCCCACACGAGGTTTCGGGCATCCCCTCTGTGTGAATCAGGCCTCGGGGGGGCAGGGAAGGGACCTGGGGATGCTCGTGGCCATCAGGGGCATGTCCCTTTACCACTGCGAGGGAATTCGGCTCCTGGAGCCCACCCGAGCACCCCCCGTGCCTCCCCCGTCCCTCCTTTGTGCAGGGACCCTCTCGGGGGTGACACGGGAACAATGTCCCCAAAGAGCAGCTCCCCGTGTGACAGCCGGGGGCTCCGGGACGTGATGGATGAGCCGCCTCTGGAGCAGGGACAAAGCCCCAGCTGCCCCGCGGTTGGCGAGGGGGCTGCGGGGGGAGACGTGGGACCCCTCGGGGGGGTCACGCAGGTCACCTAACGCAGAGCTTGGGCTGGGGCCCTTGTCCCCAGTGTCACCCCGCTCTGGGTGAGCCCTTGCCCCCGCCAGCCCCGTCCTTTCCCCCGGGGCGCATCCGGCGCCAAACCCGGCACCCCCCCTCCCTCCTCCTCCACCAGGTAACGAGAGCCAGATGTGGCCCAGATGTGGCCGGGGGGGGCTCCTCCGTCCGCCCATGAGTTGCCTTGAGCCACCTGCAGCACTCGCTGTGCCCTGGGGACGTGTCACTGCCAAGTGTGGCTCGGGGGGAGGAGGGGACGGGGACAGCGGGGTTCACAGCGCCCCGAGGGTGCTGAGCCGGCCCGGGTCACCGCGGGACGCTGCGGGTGCGGAGGGGGAGCTCGGTGCCACCTTCCCCCTCTCCAGGAGTGAACATGATGCTGCGGAAGATCGCGGTGGCGGCGGCGGCCAAGCCGGCAGTGGAGATCCGGCAGGACGGGGAGAGTTTCTACATCCGCACCTCGACCCCCGTGCGCACCACCGAGATCCGCTTCAGGGTGGGCGAGGAGTTCGAGGAGCAGACGGTGGACGGGCGGCCCTGCAAGGTGTGAGCAGGGGCAGGCGGGGGCAGCTGCAGGCGTGTGTGGGGGTGCAGGTGTGAGTGTGTGTCTGTGAGTGTGTGCTGTGAGTGTGAGTGTGTGTGTGTGTGTGTGCTGTGAGTGTGTGGGTGTGCTGTGTGTGTGCTGTGTGAGTGTGTGTGTGTGAGAGTGTGAGTGTGTGCTGTGTGTGTGAGTGTGAGTGTGTGTGTGTGCTGTGAGTGTATGTGAGTGTGTGTGTGAACGTGTCTGAGTGTATGTGAGCGTGAGTGTGAGCATGTGCTGAGTGTGTGTGTGTGTGCTATGAGTGTGTGCTGTGTGTGTGTGTGCTGTGTGTGTGTGTGAACATGTCTGAGTGTGTGTGAGTGTGAGTGTGTGTGAGTGTGTGCTGAGTGTGTGTGGGTGTGGGTGTGAGTGTGACTGTTCTGTGAGTGTGTGAGTGTGTGAATGTGTCTGAGTGTATGTGAGCGTGAGTGTGAGCATGTGCTGTGAATGTGTGCTGTGTGTGTGAGTGTGTGTGTGTTAGTGTGTGTGAGAGTCTGCGTGTGAGTGCGTGCTGTGAGTGTGTGCTGAGTGTGAGTGTGTGTGTGAGTATGTGCTGTGTGGGTGTGACTGTGCTGTGAGTGTGTGTGAGTGTGTGTGAACGTGTCTGAGTGTACGTGAGCGTGAGTGTGAGCATGTGCTGTGTGAGTGTGCGTGTATGAGTGTGTGGGTGTGTGAGTGCACGAGTGTCTGTGTGAGTGTGCTCTGTGTGTGTGTTCTGTGTGTGTGTGTGATGTGTGTGCTGTGTGTGTGAATGTGTGTGTGTGAGCATGAGCTGTGTGTGTGTGTGTGTGCACGAGTGTGTCTGTGTGAGTGTGTGTGTGCTCTGTGTGTGTGTCTGTGTGAGTGTGTTTGTGTGCTCTGTGTGTGCTCTGTGAGTGTGCATGTGTGTGTGAATGTGTGTGTGCTCTGTGTGTGTGTGTGTGAGTGTTTGTGTGCTGTGTGTATGTGCTCTGTGTGTGTGATGTGTGTGCTCTGTGAGTATGCATGTGAGTGTGTGTGTGCTCTGTGAGTGTGTGTGATGTGTGTGCTCTGTGACTGTGCATGTGTGTGTGTGCTTTGTGACTGTGCATGTGTGTGTGTGCTCTGTGAGTGTGAATGTGTGGGAGTGTATGAGTGTGTGCTCTGTGTATGTGTGCTCTGTGTGTGTCTGTGTGTGATGACAGCTCTGTGTGTGTCTGTGTGTGTGTGTGTCTCTGTGTGTGACTGTCAGTGTGAATGTGAGTGTGTGACTGTTGTCTGTGTGAGCGTGTGTGCAACTCTGTGTGACTGTGAGTGTGCTGTGTGTCTGAGTGTGTGTGACTGTGTGTATGTATGTGCTCTGTGTGTGACTGTGTGTGTGATGTGTGCTCCATGACTGTTGTGTGTGTGTGCTGTGTGTGTCTGTGTGTTAGTGTGTCTGTGTGTTAGTGTGTCTGTGTGTGAGTGTGACTGTGTGTGTGATGTGTGCTCCATGACTGTGTGTGTGAGTGTATGTGAGTGTGTATTGTGTGTATGAGTGTATGTCTGTGTGTGTGTGTCTGTACGTGTGTGTGTGGTGTGTGATGTGTCTGTGTATGTTTGTGTGACTGTGTGTGCTCTCTGTGTGTGTCTGACTGTGTGTGCTCTGTGTGTGTATCTGTGTGTGTGCTGTGTGTCTGAGTGTGACTGTGTGCGCTCTGTGTGTGTGCTGTGTGTGTCTGTGTGACTGTCTGTGTGTGTGTGTCTGTGTGTCTCTGTGTGTGTCTGTGTGTGTGTGTCTCTGTGTGTGTGACTGTCAGTGTGAATGTGAGTGTGACTGTTGTCTGTGTGAGCGTGTGTGTAACTCTGTGTGTGACTGTGAGTGTGCTGTGTGTCTGAGTGTGTGTGACTGTGTGTATGTGCTGTGTGTGACTGTGTGTGTGATGTGTGCTCCATGACTGTTGTGTGTGTGTGCTGTGTGTGACTGTGTGTGCTGTGTGTCTGTGTGTTAGTGTGACTGTGTGTGTGTGACTGTGTGTGTGATGTGTGCTCCATGACTGTGTGTGTGAGTGTATGTGAGTGTGTATAGTGTGTATGAGTGTATGTCTGTGTGTGTCTGTACGTGTGTGTGTGGTGTGTGATGTGTCTGTGTATGTATGTTTGTGTGACTGTGTGTGCTCTCTGTGTGTCTGTGTGTCTGACTGCGTGTGCTGTGTGTGTGTGTATCTGTGTGTGCGCTGTGTGTCTGAGTGTGACTGTGTGCGCTCTGTGTGTGTGCTGTGTGTGTCTGTGTGACTCTGTGTGTGTCTGTGTGTGTGACTCTGTATGTGTGTGTGTCTGTGTTTCTGTGTGCGTGTCCATGCACTTTTCACCCAGGCAGGAGCTGTCCCTCACCTGTGTCCCACTCACACCCGTGCACATCACCCCTCACACACCTGGCACAGCACGCTGCTGCACACAGAGGTGTGTGTGCATGCACACGTGTCTGTGCACACACGTTTGGCAGAAGACAGGAGCTCTCACTCGTGTGCTGCACAGCCACAATCTCAGCACAGGCTGCACCCCGAGCTCTCCCTGCGCCCCCCGGGTGACAGATGAGCCCCGGCGCAGGGACAGACGGCTCGCTCCGCTCCCAGGGGCGCTGGCAGCTGCTCTGCTGTGGGCCGGGGGTGTCCCCACATCCCCGGCCAGCGCTGCCCTCTGTCCCCCCGCAGAGCCTGGCCAGGTGGGAGAGCGACAACAAGATGGTTTGTGAGCAGCGGCTGCTCAAGGGCGACGGCCCCAAGACGGGCTGGTCCCGGGAGATGACCAACGACGGGGAGCTCATCCTGGTGAGGGGGAATTCGGGGGCTCTGGGGGCAGCGCTGCCCGCGGCGTGCGCTACGAAACTGGGACGGGGAGGGGAGGGAGCCACGGCCGCGCGGTGACCCTGCCTCTCCTTGCAGACCATGACGGCCGACGACGTGGTGTGCACCAGGGTCTACATTCGGGAGTGACCCCCCCCAGCTCAGCTGACACCCCAAATTCCAAACTGACACCCCCTCCTCCACCCCCTCAGTCCCCTGCACTCATCCCCCGGCCACGGGGAGGGTGTTGCATCTCCCCACGGGGGTACATCAGCCAAACCCCCTTTTTTGGGGGACACACACACGGCTTTCCCTCCCGCTGCGGGGAGGGGTCTCTCTCTCCTGGGGCAGCAGAATCTCCTGTTCTGGCCCCGCTCCGCCGCGCACCGAGCGCTCGGGGGCTGGCGAGGTGCCGGGGTGCGGCGGGGGGTAACGCGGCCCCTCCCTGCCCTTTGGGCTGGTTTGAGCTGGTTTGGGTTCGGGCTGCTGTTGGTTCCCGCAGCCCCCAGCCCTGCCCCGCGACCCCTCCCCAGTATTTATTTGTGAATATTGTACCAGACGGGAACAGCAAACTCCCTCAGCCTGGGGCAGCGCCAGGTCCCCGCCCCCACAGGGTCCAACTTCGCTCTGTCACCTCTCTCCTTTTCTAATAAATGTCTTTTGACCCCCCCGTGCTATCCCTGTGTCTCCGTCTGGCCCCACTGGCACACAGATCCCACACCTTGGATCCCACACCCCGAATTCTGCACCCCAGATCCCACACCCCAGATCTCACACCCGGGATTCTGCACCCCAGATCCCACACTCCAGATCCCACACTGCAGATCTCACACCCCGGATTCTGCACCCCAAATTCCACACCCCAGATCTCACACCCTGGATTCTGCACCCCAGATCCCACACTGCAGATCTCACAACCCGGATTCTGCACCCCAAATTCCACACTCCAGATCTCACACCCTGGATTCTGCACCCCAGATTCTGCACCCCAGATGCCACACCCCAGATTCTGCACCCCAGATCCCACACTCCAGATCCCACACCCGGGATTCTGCACCCCAGATCCCACACTCCAGATCTCACACCTCGGATTCTGCAACCCAGATCTCACACCCTGGATCCTGCACCCCAGATTCCACACTGCAGATCCCACCCCCCGGATCTCACACCCTGGATTCTGCACTCCAGATTCCACACCCTGGTTTCCACACCCCGCATCCTTCACCCTGGATCCTGCACCCCACATCCACTCCCGGTTGTTGCGCAAGGGGCCGGGGGCGAAGGCGCAGCTGGGTTGGCACATCCCGGCGTGGGAAGCGGGTGGTGGCTCCGAGGTGACCGTGGGGTGACTCTGGAGCAGGGAGGGCGGTGGGGGGCTGGGAAATCGTGCTGTGCCTCAGCTCCAGCGCGGGGGGCATGAGACCCCGTCCCAACTGGGGGCACCTGTGGGATTCAGCTCCAGGGGTTTTCCAGGGATGCTCTTTGGGAGCTGCCCGATAATTGCCTTGCATGGGATGGCATTAATTATCCCAGGATGGGGGGGCTTAGCCCGCGTCCCTCCCGGGGCTAAGCTGGGGAGCGCAGAAAGGGTCAGGGTGCAGGGAGGGTCGAGGTGCACGACTGTCCTGCCTCGAGGTTTGGGGTGCTGCTGTGCCCCGGAATGCGCCGGGACCCCTCGGCCAGGGCAGCCCCCGAGCCGCTGTGGGGCAGGTGGGGGGCACTGCCCCACCGAGCTGAGCCTTGAGTAGGGGGTGGAGACGGGAGCCAGGGCTCAGGGCTGGCTTCACCCCCACGCCGGGGGTGTGATCCTGCACCCCGGGAGCGCGTCCAGGAGCAGGAAGGGTGGAATTACATCTTCCCTGGGGAGGAGAAGGAGAAGGGGGAGGAAGGCTTCGCTATCTCCAGGTGGACACTTGGCAGGGGCCCATGGCCCTTGTCGCCATTCCCAAAGCTCTGCCAGGCAGTGTCCTGGCTCTCCCCACGTCCCCGAGGGTGGGCGCAGGACGCGACCCCCTCCCCACTTCACCCCACCGGCTGCTGCTGGCCCCGGAGACCCCCAGAAAGCCACGGCCGGGGCGGGAGCAGCCGGTAATGGAATCCAGCCGTCCCCCCCGGCTCCGACGGCTTCCCCTGGTTGGAGGAATATCCGCTTTCCCCCCGCAAGCCCTGGGGACGGCTCCGGTTTGCCTCCGGTTGGGGGGATCACTGGGGGGGCTCTGGGACCCCGAGAGCTGGGGTGGCACATCTGGATGGGGAGTGGTCTGTGCTCCCCCCACGGCGGCCCGGGGGTCTCATTCTGCTGTTCTGGGGGTGCTGGGGGGGCTCCAGGAGGGGCAGCGGCAGGAGGCTGCTCTGGAAACAAAAGCAAATTCCTCTGTGCGGAGCTGGGATGGATGGGGGGCTGGGATGGAGGGGCCGTGAGTAACCCCAAAACTGCTCCGGAGGCTGTGCCCCCGTCCCGTAGCTCCGCGTGGGTGGTGTCGAGGTCCCCGGCGCCTCTAATCCGGCACTAATCCTCCCCGGTGACCCCGGTGGCCCCCGGGCGGCCCCGCTGCCCCCCCGGGCTGGGGAGGGGGCCGGGCTGGCCCCTCGCCTTTCATCTCCGCAGACAAAGCGGGGCCCGGCTCCCTCCCCGCTCCGTGCGCGGGGAATGCATGGCCGAGCCTGGGGGGCCCTGGCCCCTCACCCCGGAATTTTTTCCGTGCATTTTCTGGAAGCAGAGGTTGGGCTGGGTGTGGGGGAGCAGCGGGGGGGATGTGGCTGCATCTCATCCCCCCTGCCCCGTGCCGCAGCCGTGGCGAAGGAGCAGGAGGGGGCTCGATCTGCCCGAAGCGATGGGGGTGTGCGGGGATGTCCCTGTGCGGGCAGGGGGACAGGGCTGGCGGCCACCCCCTCCCCTGGGTCGTGATGGGGATAGAGGAGGGAGGCTGAGCTGGAGGAACAACAGCCCACGCACATTCCCAGCCCCATGGTACCGGGAAGGGACCCAGCATGACACCCCCCAAGGGCTGGTGTCACCCCCCAATCACCCCCACACCCTCCAGGCGGGTCTAAAACATCCTCCCCCCATCCCAGACGTACTGACTGGACTGAGGAGCTGGGCACAGGGAGGTGCCAGCCTCAGGGGAGGGGGGACAAGCTTGCTGGCCACCCGGCCTTGGCTCAGGGGGGTTGGGTTGGGTGGCCCCAGTGCCTGGCAGGGCTGGGCCATCGTGTCCAGGTGGGCTCTGGCACGTGGCCCAGGGGTCTCTGCAGCTCCTTGCACCCCCTGTGGTGTGGTGTCACCTAACCGGGGTGACACCCAGCTTGTCCCCGGGGGTGTCCCCACGGCTCAGGGCAGCCAGGGGCGCTGACGCCTGGCTGGCTCAGCCCCGGGGCGGGGTGACTGTCACCTCCTCCCGCGCGGCTTCGCCCCCTCGCTGTGCCCGGCGGGCTGGGGGCTGTGCAGGAGCTCCCCCCTTCCCCCCCACTCCCCTCGGCTGGCGCACAGCCAGCATTGTTCTCCCCGCGCCTCCTCCTCCTCCTCCTCGCCCCCTCCAGCTGCATCTGGCGCCGCAGCTTTCCTGGGCTCCAGCGGAGGGGGAGCCTCCAGCCCTGCAGAGCCCCCCGGCCTGGGGGGCTTCACCCCCATTCCACTGTGGAGTCTCATCCCGCAACGTGGAGGGGGCATGGGGGGGTTATGGGATCCAGCTTAGGCCCCAGTAGGGGCTATTTTTGGGGGGGCGGGGGGTCCCCCTTAACTGCTTTCTGCCCCATGGCTGGAAGCTCCCATGGGGTGTGGAGTGCAGGGTTGAAAAAGGGGAGCTGATGCTGTTTGGGGGGACTCTGCCGGCATTGTGGGGTCTCCATGGACGCTGAGATGATGCAGAGGGTCCAGGAGGGGAACTGGGGCTGGGTTCTGGAAGTGGGGGCTCTAGGGGAGACAAGGACAGGGTGAGGTTCTGGGGTCAAGACTGTTTCAAGACAGGGGAGAAAGGCAGAGGGACTACGGGGTTTGTAGGGGGGAAAGGAAGTGGGACAGACCCCTGTCGAGGCCAGAGCAGGAGGAGCTGGGAGCAGCCACGGGCAGGGGAAGGCAGAATCTGACACCTCCCGTTTGTGTAAGATGGGGAAACTGAGGCACACCCGAGATCAAAGCGGGGCACCGAGTCACTGCCCCGGGCTCCTGCTGCCCCACGCTCAACCCCACACACCGAGTTGGGATTCGCGTTTAATGCCAAGTACAAAGTCACCAACCCTCCCCTCCCCGGAAAAAAAAAAAAAAACTTCTAAAATTCTTCCAAAAATAAATTAAAGGGAAGGGACGGGTCCCCCCCAACCCCTCCTGTCCTGTGCAAAGAGAAAAGAGCCACCCCCTCTGCATCCCAGGCCCAAGCCAGGCTCCAGTAAGGGAAGAAATGGGCAAAGCAAAGGGCTGGGGGCCCAGGCAGCAGTGTGGGGCGGGGAGTGGGGCATCCCCAAAAGGGGTGGGCAGTTCCCCTCCTCCCCACAGTGGCTCCACCACAGCAGATGGGGAAACTGGGTACCCCCTCCTCCTCCTCCTCTCAGGCCAGGGCTGAGCCTTCCCAGGGTGGGATGTGCCAGGCAGGGCAGGGGGGCCTCACCCATTCACCCACCTCACTGGGGGGGCTCTCCCTGTTCCCGGGGGGGGCGAGGGAGGTGAAGTGCTGTCGGAAAGGCGACCTATGTACATCCCTGAACGTGGCGGCTCCGGCAGCCCCTCCCTGCGCCCGGGGGGACTCCGGCCCCCTCCCCTCCCCCGCTAGGAGGTCTGGCATTGGACGTGCTGGCGCATCCCATCCTCAAAGTCATCCTCGTGATAGGCTTCTCCTGCGTAGGGCCGCCGGCCCGGCCCGCCGTGCGCCGTGTAATCGCTGAGCTCCACCTCCTCCGTGTCCTCCGTGGCCATCACCTCCTCCTGGGGCGGGAAGAACGCCTGCAGCTGGCGCAGGCGCTCAGCGGGGAGCCAGCCCGGCTCGGGGAACTTCACCTGTGGCCACACAGCACAGGTGAGGGCGAGGTGGCAACTCAGAAATGTCAACTCCCACCCTGCCCTAGCTCACCTCGAACTGCAGGATGAGCTTTCCCTTCTGAAAGGGGCTCCTGTAGACAGGCATGCCCTCGTTGGGGATGCACTTCAGGTCTCCAGGCCGGATCACGTCACCTGAGAGAGATAAAGCTGTAACTCCTTCCTAGCTATTTACTGTGGTCAGTTCCTAAGAGGGAGCTGGGCTCTGCATAGGACAGGACAAAGGATTCAATAGAGGCCCTTTGCCTTTCTCAGGTGGTCCAGGAGCAAAGAGGAAGAAGGAACCAGCTAGTGGCTTTTTCTAGGAAAAAGGCAGGAAGGAAGGGGATAAAAACAGAGGGGAAGGGTTATGCTATGGAACACTTACAGGGGTTTTAGGACCAACCATTCCTTATACCTCTTGGATATTGGATTACAACATCTCCCTGTTTTTTGTTTAATAAGGTCACCCCGCTGTGCTGGCAGCTCTGGGCCCCCAGCTCTCTCTCAGGTGTCCCTGAGCCCCTCTCACCTGGCGGGGAGGACACCAGCAGGGTGCGGTTGTCCAGGGTGTGAATCACCTGCCGGCAGCCGCACAGGGCGTCTGCCAGGCTGATCTCCCTCCTGACAATCAGGTCATCGCCGCTGCGCCGGAACACAGGATGCTCCTTCTGATCCAGCACAATGATGATGTCCCCGGGCTCCAGGCCAGGCACCTGGTCCCCTTCCTCGTGGAAGGTGATTTTCTGCCCGTCCTTCATGCCTGTGAGGAGTGTGGGGGAAGCTCAGGGCACGTGCTGCGCTCTGGGGTGACCCCTCTCTGCCTTCAGCCGTGTCTCACCTTTATCCAGGTGGACGCTGAGGATTTTCTTCTCCCTCACAACCTTGCGGCCGTTGCAGGTGAGGCAGCAGTCCCGGGGCCGGATCCACTCGCCCTGGCCCTGGCACTGGGAACACACCGTCTGGATCTGCTGGATCATGCTGGGCCCCAGCTGGTGGATGCGAACCTCCATGCCCGAGCCGTGGCACTTGGGACACCTCCTCTGGGCACCCTCCCGCACCCCACAGCCTGTGCAAGGGGGGAAGGGGGTCACACGGTGGGGTAGGGGGTGCTGGGGCGGCCCCCCGGCCCCTGCAGCCCCTCACTCACCTCCACACTTGCGGCAGATGATGTTTTTTTGCAGGGACAGCTTCCGTGTGGAGCCATTGTACAGATCCTCCAGTGACACTGAGAGCTGGTGCACCACTGTCTTCCCTGGGCACAGGGCAGAGGTTGGCTCAGCACCTGGCTCAGCACCAGCCACGTGCCACCCCCCCGTGCCATGGCTGGGCAGGCACTGGACACCACTCAGGGTCACCAGGGTCACCCCAGAGCCAGTCCTGCTCCTTCCTCAAGGCAGGGACGTGGACAGGGATAGCTTCACACCAGGCTGGGCATCTCCAAACCCGGATCCTGCTAGCTGCCCTGGGGGCAGGGCACAGCTCCCACCCCAGGGATCTCAGCCACTCTCCAGCTGCTCCACCTGGAGTTGCTGGGACGTTCCCTTGGCCTCCTAATTGCCCTGCTATTAACTCATTGCCACCTCAGCAAGAAGCGCCTGGCGAGTCACCCGTCCCGAGTCACCCTGTCCCTGTGACCCAGGCCCAAGGCATCCTACAGTCACCAGGCTGGCCCTGCACACAGCGTCCTGCTGCCACCCCCGGGGCTGCACTGGTGACTCAGCTCAGCCCCGGGGACAGCGGCGGGGGAAAGCTGGGACAAGGACAGGGAAGGGCCCTTTGAAGAGCGGCAGGTGGAGAAAGTAATGAGGGTGGTGAGGAGCTGCACCGGGCTGTGCCGCGGGGGCAGAGAGTCTGGAGAGGCCAGCTGGATCCAGGTGTCCCCAGAGCCAGTGCTGGGCACCAGCATCCTCTCTGCACAAGGTCCCAGCAGGTCTGTGACCCCCTAAGACAGTGCTGTGCTGGGCACCAACCCACTGATACACAGGGGTCCCAGCAATTCTGTGACCCCCTGAGCCAACATCACACCAGCCCCCTCCCACACCATGGTTCCCAGTGATCCCTTATCCCCCAAATCAGTGCTGTGCTGGGCACAAACCCACTGATACAGGGGTCTCAGCAAGTCTGAAACCCCCTGAGCCAATGTCACACTGCACTTGGGCACCAGCCCCCTCCCACACCATAGTTCCCAGTGGTCCCTTATCCCCCAGGTCAGTGCTGTGCTGGCACCAGCCCCCTCCCACACCATAGTTCCCAGTGGTCCCTTGACCCCTAACCAGTGCTGTACTGGGCACCAGCCCCCTCCCAAACCATGGTTCCCAGTGGTCCCTTATGCAAGTCAGTGCTGTGCTGGGCACCAGCCCCCTCCCACATCATGGCTCCCAGTGGTCCCTTGACCACTAACCAGTGCTGTACTGGGCACCATCCCCCTCCCACCCCGGGGTCCCTTATCCCCGTACCTCTCCTGTCTGCCCGGCCACGCATCCGCACTCCCCCTCCAAAGAAGAGGTCGAAGATGTCCATGGGGGAGCCGAAGCCGCCGCCTCCCCCTCGGCCACCCAGGCCACCTTCCTTCATGGCCCGCTCGCCACCGCGGTCGTACAGCGCCCGTTTGTGGGCGTCCGACAGCACCTCGTAAGCCTGGGAGATCTGCTTGAACTGGGGAGGGGGAGAGGTGGGTGAGGTGGGAGAGGGCAGGCTGAGGGGGGCCAGGGGGCTGCACGTACCCGCTCGCCCTCGCTGGGGTTCTTGTCGGGGTGGTAGCGCAGCGCCAGGCGCCGGTACGCCCGCTTGATCTCGTCCAAGCTGGCGCCCGGCCGCACGCCCAGCAGGTCGTAGTAGCCCGTCTCCTTCACCATCTTCCTCGCTGGGATGTGCTGGGACAGGACAGAGCTGTGAGGCTGTGACTGTGACACAGCCTGGGATCTCTGAGTGGCCCATGACACCCTGACCTAGCTCAGGACAGTCGCCCCAAAATCCCTGTTGTCCCTCTGTACCTCAGGTTCCCCCCAGCAGCATCCCAGTGGGACAGGCGGTGGTGGTTGGGGGGTGACATCAATGTGACAACCAGACCCCATAAAAGGGTCCTGCAAATGTGTGCATGTCTGGGGGAACCCCAAGCCCTGTGCCCATGGCAGGGGAGAGAACGCCCCAAAGTCCTGTCCCCCCCAAAGGCTTTGATCCCTGTTCTCCTCCATTCACAGCCCTGCCTCAAGCGTCCCCCCTGCAGGAGCATCGCGCGGGTCGCGGGCTGTCAGGGGATGTCTGAACGGGGTGACATCCTGCTCCACGGGACTGGGGACAGCCAGGGGGTCCGGGGAGAAGCGGCGGTGTCGGGGGGTGCCAGGTCCCCCCCTGGGCCATGTGCCACAGCCGATAAACCCCGCGTGGGGTGGGGACATGCTTATCTTACGGGGAAGCGCCCGTGACCCACGCACGAGTAAATAACCGGCTCCGACACCGGAGCGGCTGGGTCCGTGACCCGGGGCGGGTCCGTCCCGCCGGGATCCCCGCGGCTGGAGCTGGGTCTGTCCCCCGGGACCCTCAGGGCTGGGTCTGTCTAGAGCGGGGCTAGATCCGTGCCGAGGGTCGCGGGCCGGGGGTGTCGGGGGTACGAGACAGTGTCGGGGGTGCCGGGGCGGAGGTGACACGGTGACACCCCGTTTACAGCCCCCTCACCGGGTGTGCAGCAGCGGAGCCAAGCCCGGTGCTCACGGCGGGGGGGGGATCGCCTCAGAGCCCCCCCCAGAGCCCCTCAGGCCCGCAGCTCATCCCGACCAGCCGCCTCAGGGCTGTGGGGGCCGGCACCGCCGCTGACACCGGCGGGGCGGCTCCTGCCGGAGGGTCCCGGGGAGGTTTGGGAGGTGCTCAGGGGAATCCGGGGGTTCGCAGCGGGGTCCCAGGGGCCGCCCCCCCACTCACCGCCGCCGCCGCTCCGCCGCCGTCTCCGAACTCTCTGGAAGCCGCGGGCACGGCCCCCGCGCTGGGCCCGCCCCCTCCGCGCCGCACGCCGCGCCCATTGGTGGAACCGCCCTCGTCCTCCCGCCCATCACCGCCCCGCCCCGCCGCTGATTGGTTGTCAGGGCGGCCCTTGCCCGCTCGGGAGGCGGGGCTCCGTGTCGCGTTGCGATTGGTTGCGATAGCGGCTGGACCCGCCCCCAGGTGGAATCCTTCTCGCTCATTGGCTGTAGCGAGTGACCAATCAGAGGGAAGAGTGGGAAACGCGGATGCGTCCGGCAGGGGGCGCGCGGGGAGCGCGGGGCGGGGCAGGAGGGGGCGGAGCAACGAGCGCGTTAGTGGGAGTGGCTTGGAAATGGGCGTGGCTTATCAATGATGTGGTTCTGGGCGTGGTTTATCAATGGATGTGATTCTGGGAGTGGTTTATCAATGGGCGTGGTTTATCAATGGGCGTGGCTTATCAATGATGTGGTTCTGGGCGTGGTTTATCAATGGGTGTGGTTTATCAATGGGCGTGGTTTATCAATGGGCGTGGTTTATCAATGGATGTGGTTCTGGGAGTGGTTTATCAATGATTGTAGTTTGTCAATGGATGTGGTTCTGGGCGTGGTTTATCAATGGACGTGGTTTATCAATGGGCGTGGTTTATCAATGGGTGTGGTTCTGGGAGTGGTTTATCAAGGGATGTGGTTCTGGGCGTGGTTTATCAATGATTGTAGTTTGTCAATGGATATGGTTCTGGGCCTGGTTTATCAATGGATGTGGTTTATCAATGGGTGTGGTTTATCAAGGGATGTGGTTTATCAATGGATGTGGTTCTGGGCGTGGTTTATCAATGGATGTGGTTTATCAATGGATGTGGTTTATCAATGGGCGTGGTTTATCAATGGATGTGGTTTATCAATGGGCGTGGTTTATTAATGGATGTGGTACTGGGCGTGGTTTATCAATGGATGTGGTTTATCAATGGATGTGGTTCTGGGCGTGGTTTATTAATGGATGTGGTACTGGGCATGGTTTATCAGTGGGCGTGGTTTATCAATGGATGTGGTTCTGGGCGTGGTTTATCAATGGGTGTGGTTCTGGGCGTGGTTTATCAATGGGTGTGGTAGTGGGCGTGGTCAAGGGCGTGGCCATGGCTGCGGGTGTGAGATATGGCTGGGAGTGTCGCTGGGGTGGGGGCACGGGCAGTTTTGGGTGGGTCCAAGGGGTCATGGGAGAGGCTCAAGGTGGTCCTGGGGGTTTCAGGAGTCCCAGGGGGTGTTCCTGAGGTTCTGGGGTGGTCACAGGGGGGTCCTGGGTAGGCCTGGGGAGTCCCAGGGGATGTTCCTGAGGTTCTGGGATGGTCACAGGGGGGTCCTGGGTGGGCTTGGGGAGTCCCAGGGAGGAGAGAAGCCACAGGGGGTTCTCGTGGTGGTCACAGAAGGGTCCTGAGGAGGATTTTGGGCATCCCAGTGATGGGACAGGTAGCCAGGGGTATCAGGGGAACTCCCTGAGGGGTCACAAAGGGTTCCCCTGAGAGTCACAGGCTCCTTCTGCAGAACCCCTGCAGTGGGTGGGGAGCCAGGGGGGGTCACAGGAGGTCTCTGGAGATCTGGGGATCCTGGGAAGGGTGATGGAGGCCTGGGGAGCTCACAGCGAGGGCAAGGGGCCCCGGGGGGTCTCTGCTCTCCCCTCCCCTGTGCAATGAGGGTGTCCACAAAGCCTTTCTGGGGGTGTCTGGTTGTGTTCCCCCTCCCCAAAGAAGCTTTTTTTGTATTAGGGATGCCAAGAGCAGGGAGGGGGTCTGGGAGCTGAACTGGGGGATCTGAACTTTGGAACCAGTGTCTGTCTTGAGGGCCATGGGCCTGAACTGGGAGCTTGATCCTGGGATCTGGGATCTGTCCAGGGGTCAGAACTGGGGGGCTGGGGTCTGAACCAGGGGGCTGGGATCCTCCAGTTCCCTTTGTCCCCTCTCAGGGCAGTGGGGGGGGGGGGTCAGGACCTCTCCTCCCTGGCCCCATCTAGGGCTGCTCAGGCATTTCTGTGACCCCTCCACACTCTGGTGTCCATGCCAGAGGTTCTGGTGGGGTTGGGGGTGTGCTGGGACCCCCTGTCATGACCTCCCCTCCCCATGCTCAGGCCCAGCCCTGCTGTCCCCCCTGGCCATGTTTGGGCCCCTCTGCAGCTCCTGGGGGGGCTGCAGGACAGGATTGAAGGGGGGCTTGGAGGTGATAAATCCCCCCCACCCGAAACCCAACCCCAGCTGGCAGCTGCTGCCCCACCAGGGCCAGAGACCCCTGACCCACCTGCCCCAGGAATCTGCTCGGAATTGCAGCCAGAAGCTGCTGCTGTTGGGTGACTGGTGGCAATGGGAGGGGAGCAGGGTCTGACAGGAGGTTCTAAACTGGGAACGGGGTCTCTAAACTGGGAATGGGGATTCTAAACTGGGCATGTGGTTCCCAAATTGGGAATAGGGTTTCTAAGCTGGGAATGGGATCTCTAAACTGGGAATGGGGATTCTAAACTGGGCACGTGGTTATCAAATTGGGAATAAGGTTTCTAAGCTGGGAATGGAGTTTCTAAATCAGGCATATGGTTCCCGACTGGGAATGGGGTCTCTAAACTGGGCAGGGGGTTCCCAAACTGGGAGCAGAGTCTCCAAACTGGGAATGGAGTCCCATTATGGTTCCCAAACTGGGAATTGGGTCCCCAAATTGGACACACAGTCCCCAAACTGAAACTGGGAAAAGGGTACACAAAGTGAAAATGGGATTTACAAACTGGGAAAGAGGTCCCCAAACTGGGAAAATGATACTGAAACTGGGAATGGAGTCCCCAAAGTAGCTACATGATTCCCAAACTGGGAATGGCATCTTTAAACTGGGAATGGGGTCCCCAAAGTGGGCACACAATCCCCAAACTGAAACTGGGAAAAGGGTTCCCAAAGTGGAAATGGGATCTCCAAGCTGGGAAAGAGGTCCCCAAACTGGGAAAATGATACTGAAACTGGGAATGGGGTCCCAAAGCGGGCACACAGTCCCCAAACTGAAACTGGGAAAAGGGTTCCCAAAGTGGAAATGGGATCTCCAAACTGGGAAAGAGGTCCCCAAACTGGGAACGGGGTCCTTAAACTGGGAATGGGGTCCCCAAAGCAGACACACAGTCCCCAAACTGAAACTGGGAAAAGGGTTCCCAAAGTGGAAATGGGATCTCCAAACTGGGAAAGAGGTCCC
>JAOTQP010000955.1:1570731-1581413 GCA_026413545.1 Cichladusa arquata
CCCCCGGTCCCGGCTCCCCCGTGTCCCGGCTCCCCCCGGTCCCGGCTCCCGCCGCCCGCCCGCCGCTGCCGCTAGATGTCAGGGGAAGCCCGGGCAGCGGCCGCCCCTCTCTCAGACGCCCTCGCTCGGCTTTCGGCGTCCGCAGGTTGCATCCTGAAAACCAAGATGCTGAGGGGTTCCTCGGACGCGCAGTCCATGGAAAACACCGTATTCTGTGAGGTAAAGCTGGGAATTGTTGGTAAAAAGGTGTTTATGTATCTCAGGCAGCAGCAGGGTTGAATATTTCCCCCAGCTGCTGGTACTCTCCCTCCTGCATTTAGGACAGCAGATCTGCAGTAAATGCCCCTGCTCATGGAGTCATAGAATGCCTGACTCATTTTAGGTTGGAAAAGTCCTCAAAAAGCACCAGGTGCAACCTTTCCACTACTGCCAAGGCCACCCCATAACCATGTCCCCAAGGGCCACATCCACAAGTCTGTTAAATCCCCCCGGGAATGGTGACTTTACCACTCCCCTGGGCAGCCTGTGCCAGAGCTGGACAACTCTTTCAGTGAAAGAATTTCCCCCAATATTCCATCTAAACCTTCCTAGTGCAACTCGAGGCATTTTCTTCTGCCCTCACCCAGCCCTGACCAAGGCCCGTTTCTCCCTGTCTCTGGTGCAGGTGGCTGAGGAAGAGTGTGACCCCAGGGCAAGCAGCAAAGAGCTGGGCATCAGCACCCTGGTGTGATGGTGAGGCCCTGCACACCCCTGGTTTGTCACTGACTTCTGGCAGCCTGAACTTCCCAGCAGCCTGCTCTGGAGACAGCCGTGCTTGTTCACATGATCAGCTCCTGCTCCCAAAAGTTTTGGGAACAGCTGGGCTTTGGGAACAGCTTCGCAGGGTGAAGAGGTGCTGCAGTATCCCAGTGCTTGTTGGGAGAGACAAGAGTGCTTGTGTTGACCCTGGGTCACCTTGGGGTGACCAGGCTTGGCTCAGCCACTTCCCCTCTCTGCTCCTTGCCTCAGTTTCCCCATCAGCTGCTCTCTGAAGGACGGCAGTGGAGGGGAGGAGGGATGACTGTGTTGGGAAATGGGCACAGGAGGCTCAACAGAAAGCAGCAAAGACTTTGTACAGACACTTTTGCACACAACAATTAAAAATATATGGATTTTTTTTGTAGCTTCAGGATTTGTCCCTGAATTCTCATGGCCACCTGCCTAGCTCTGCTGTTCAGATGTCATCCAGGGAGGAAGGCAAAGCCCCCCAGCTTCCCCTGCACCCCAAACACTGATGCCCATTTGTTTGGTTTCATGGGTTGTCCCACCCACCCGAGGATGGTGCAGTTGCTGGAGTGTGGGACAGCCTGAACAGCCAGCACCCAGGGGCAGGAGCAGGGTGACACCAGGGTCCCCAGCACGGGGGTGACCCCTGCCTTCCCCTGGCCACTCATCACCCTGCACCAGGGGCTCCTTTCAACAAATAAATGCCCCCAGCACCCAGAGAGAGAGAGAGAGAGGTGCTCCAGGACCCCCAGCACCCAGAACCTGGCCCCACATCCCCCCACAAAGAGGCTGTCACCTCACCTGGGAGCAAATTCCACCCTGGGAATGTGAACCCACAGAGGATCCTGCAGCAGTGGGAGCAGGGACGCAGCCCCAGAGGATTCAAGAGGGGGGATGGTGGATGTGCCAGGGGTCCCCGATGGGGGGGACACTTTGGGGTCCCATCTCCCATGAGCCTGGGGTGGCTGCAGACACTTTCACACTTCCTGTGCCAGACTCCCTCAGGCACAGGTGTCCCCAGCTGCCAGCACCACCCCTGAGGAGGGGACCAGAGCCCCACCCCACACAGAAGGGACAGGGGGTGCAGGGCCAGCACTGCCAAGTTTGGGGCAAATGCTTTGCTACCCAGCCAAAGTAGCCACAGGTGCTGTTGAAGCACACAGGTTTCCTTTAACGGACTGAACAAAAAAATGCAAAAATGTTAATGAAAATAATTTGTTTGCAGGTGATCATAAAACATCACTTTAAAACATCGCAGTAAGTCGAAACCTCTTGCTTTTATATAAGCCAAACTATAACTTTCCCCACTTCCGTTGTCCGTTCCAGAAAACCGGTGAAATCAGCACATTAAATGCTTTGGTGTCCCTGAAATTCCATGACAAAACACAGGGAAGTGGGTCACCCATCTCCGCTTCTGCTGCCGCTGCAGGCGCTGGGGAAGCTTTCTGCAGGGACCGCAGCCCCTCTCCTCGCTCAGGCGGCGGGGGAGGACACGTCCCCGCACCCGTGTCCGTGTGATGAGCTGGAGAGAGGAGGGATGCAGGGGACAAAAGGGACACTTGGGGCTCCAGCCATCGCCCCGAGCCTGAGGTGCAGGGTGCAGGCTGCACCCATCCTTCCCAGCCCTCTCCTCCCCTTTCCCAGGCAGCCCCCTCCTCCTCTTTTTTTTTCATCTCCTCGCAGTACATTTCAAAAGCAACCCACTGCGAGGGGAAGAAAAGCCCCTCCAGTGAGATCATTGCGAGACCCGCAGACGTCGGGGTCGGGTGTGAAACGGACCTCCCTCCTCCTCCCCTCGGCCCCTCTGAAAGGCTGTTATGTTTTGTAATGGGATTAAGGGAGCCCTGCGCCCTCCCCACGCCCGTTCCCGACCCTCTCTCCCCGCAGGTTTGGAGCGCGGAGCTCTCGGTGCGGCGGCTCCGGGAGCCGGGGATGGGCGAGAGCCTGAAAGGTTTAGTCAGCGAACAAATTGCTTCTCTGTAGGGGCCGTTTTCTTCCCAAGTTGAACATAATGATGGCAGTTTGAGGAACAGATGGTGCAGCTAAGCAGATAATCCCGCCGGCCCCGGGCTCGGCGAGAGGCAGCGCCGGCTCTGCCCGCAGCCGTCCCGGGACCGGAGGGGTCGCGGTGGTGTCGGGGTGATGATCGCACCCCGACAGAGCACGGGGAGTTTGGGCGAGCGCCCCACCTTCACACCTCTGCTGCCTCGGGGGTGGTTTGGGTGCCAGACTCCGCTCGTGCCTCAGTTTCCCTCTGCTCCGTCACTTTTCGAGGCGGGGCTCACCTCCGGATCGCAGCCTGACCTGGGGAGATGCAATGTGAGACAGAGCAGCTTTCCCCGCGCTGGAGCAAAGCACGGCTGAGAACAGCTCATTTTACCCTCATTTTCCTATTTTGCCTCTCTCTCCAGCAGTACTCAGGATGCGGAAAGAGCTGAAGAAATTCCTCCAGCTCGCCGGGGTTGGGTGTGCAGTGCGCCCATGTCGGGCTCAGGGATGCCGGGATCTCGCTGCTAAATGAGTCTTTATTTAAAATACATCAGCGGGAAAAGTCCAAGCCCTCACAGACACGATGTAAGCAGGGCGAGGCGCGGACACATCGGCGTGGAGCAAGCTCTGCCCGCCTGCCGATGCCACAGTGGCACCAGGGACCCTTCCCCACGCCACGGGGCTCTCACAGCCTCCAGGACACACTCCACGCACACTGCTCCGCGTGCCTGTGTCCGGCAGGTTTGTTTAATCCATGTCCCCTGAGAATCCCGGCTCTGACAGCTCCCCTGCCCTCTCCGAGACAGCCCAGCTGCCAAGAGACCTGCCTAATTCACCTCTTGCTAATGCAGGAGCTCAATCAGCTGCTCGAGGGGTGTTTTACAAGTCAAAGCAATAACAACATCCCTCCGCTACAGCTGGGGAAACTAAGGCACACAAAGAGGCGCCCAAGAGTCCATTGGAATTAGAAGCAGGACAAAGCCTGGGCTCCCCCGAGCTGCCGGCGTACATGTCCTTACACATCCCCAGCCCCCAGCGCCTCCCCCCCGCCCAGAGCAGCTGATGCCGTGTTGTTTGATAGAAAGCCAGCTAATCATCTTTCCCACCTTCCTCAGAGTGTGAATCGTTATCCCAGCGACACCTGTAAAGCTCCTTGTCAGACGAGGCTGGTGCACACATCTAATAATGGGCACCAGATGGGAGAGGGAAGACTCCAAGAGGAGCAGGGGCCCGAGCATCCCCACGCTGAACAAAGAGCCAGACAGCTCCCCAGTATGGACCAGTATCACCAGCACTGGTCTGAAAGACCAGCAGCAAGGAGGAAGAGCCACCACTCACAGCACTAAACACCTCAATAACTCCCCAAGGAGCCCTGCCCTTTGGGAAAGGACCTGGCAGAAGTGACAAGTGAAGGTTAAAGGCAGTTCCCATCCAGCCCTGCTCACCACAGCGTGCCCAAAGCTTGGGACCTGAACCCCAAATCCTCCAGAGCACATCCCACTGTTCCTTGGAGCCTCTGCTCCCTGCCAGCCTTGCAGTGGCACCACAGGTGTAGAAAAAGCCTCCCACAGGTTAGATGGTGACAGGGAGGACACAACGTGAATTAAAGCCAAGTCCCTGCACTTGGGCTGATCCAGAGCCCCCCAGGCTTCCCCCCTGACCCTAAACTTTGGGGGCAGAGCTCAGCCCCTCTGCCAACCCAGCCCCCAGTGGAAGTCCCCACTGCCACTGCAATTACAGAGCCATGTTTTCATTGCCAGCAGCATAATGAGCCCCCGGGCACCATCGGGAGGGGCAAAGCAATTAAAATCTCTGCCGTGGTAGCTGCGTGGGTGGCTCTGGTGGGAGCTGCTGCCAGTGCCCGTTTTGGGGCGAGTGGGCACTGCCAGGCCGGGCAGAGCCTCAGATTCCTGCCTGTCCCTGGGGGTGAACAATCGACTCCTTCTTCCCCGGGGTCAAAGAATAATAAAATAAAATCAAGAGGGAATAAAGGCCCCAGTAAAGCTGGGAGTCAAGTTTATTTACAAACTGAGTATGAAGTGAAGGGCCTGGAACAAAGGTGTTATGTAAGGGACAGTCACTAAGGGGCTCTTTACCCACGCTAATTGCCACTTGCTCCACGATATCCATTTATCTCACAGCTGAAATGGCCTCCTCAGGCTGGTGGGTTCAAGCAGTGCTCGTTTGCAACGCTGCCCAGTGCAATTAGTGCACCAGCACAGGGGCTGGTGCAGTCCCACCACCCAAACCCACCAGGGAGCCTCACACCTCCCTGAGAAGTGGGATGGTGCCCACAGTGGGTGGATGTGGCTTGGCAGGGAGAGGTGCTGCCTTGCCTGGGACTTTGGTGTCAGTTGTATAACAGGGCTTAGTTCTGCAGGAAGGACCTCGAGGTCATCCCAGCCCATCCTGGGTGGTGAGGGGCAGAAAACCACCGTGGGATTCTTGTGGAATGACGACCCTGAATGGAGAATGAGGTGTGGAGAGGATGGACAGAACCTGCTGTTGGTGATGGTATTTCTGAGCCTGAAACTGCCCTCAGGTGCAAAAGCCCAAAGGGCAGAAACCAGAATAAAAACCACCATGGGGAGAAGAAGCTGCCATGGGTGCTGCAGAGCTCCCATCCCTGCCCTCACCCTGGGCATGTCCAGGGACCACGGAGGGACCTTAGCTCTGCTCCAGCCAGACTGCCAGGAAAGGGAGGAAGATGAGGTGGCAGCACCCCCAGGAGCCCAGAGGTCAATTTTATTGACAAACCGCCTCTTGAATGGAGCCCAGGGAACAATGCCGACCTCAGCCCGGGTCAATCAGGACTGTGTAAAGCTCCAGTGGCCCCGGGAGAGCCCTCCAGGCAAGTGGCCTTTACCAACGTGTTTGCACAACCTCTGACCCCTTCTTTTGGGGTTTAATTGAAATCCCAGCTTGGTGACAAATTGGCATGACCAGCAGGCTGGAGGCTGGGAGGGTGAGCGTGGAAGCAATGCTGGAAAATCCCCTCTCTGCTCCAGCAGTGACCGACCTGCCCAAGCCACGGGATTTAATCACACCCTGCTCCTCCTGTAATCCCATGGCACTGCCCAAAGGCCACCACAACGGGCTTGGGACAGGCAACTGAGCCCCCCAGCAGCTCTGTCTCAGTACAGGCAGGAGCAGATAAGCATGTCAGAGGTGTGTGAGCCTCCTCCAGAAACGCTCTGGACTGAACCCTCCTTGCACTGGAATGCTTTGTTAATCACAGAGCTCGTTAGGCTGAGGCATTTGCAGTTTGCACCCTGGCAAACCCCCACCACAGACACCCCTCTCCCTCCCTGTCCACAGGCAAAGGTCACAGACCTTCCCCTGTCTCGTCTTGAAGTAAAAAATGTCTTTTTAGAGTCAATAGGAGAAATGAACTTCTGAAAAAACAAATGTAGCTGGAGTCCCAAAGCAGTTCCCACTGACTGGGCGTCAAACCCTGACATTGAGCCAAATGGAGCTTGTTGTCATTTTGGAAGTTCCTGGGAGAGAGGTGAGAGATGACAGAATTCCCTGTGATGGCAGAAATCTCATTTTCTGCAGAAACCAGACTAAAAACAATGAGAAAAAGCCCCAAACCAGACTCCTCACAATCCCCATCCCTTTTACAGAGCATTTGCAGCATCCCAGCTGCTCCATGCAGCACATCAGTGCTACCTGGAGGTACCAGTGCACCTGAGAGGGATGTCCCTGCTGGCTAAAGAGACTCCACAGAGTTACAGCAGAATCCTCCAGAGCAGAAATATTTTCCCTCCTGCTTTTCTTCCTGTCCCAGAATAGCAGATTCTGGGATTAGACTGCAGAATTTTCCTGCCCACAGGTAAAGATTTCATATTTCACATTGTGTACATGGTGCAGTGTGAATCCCAGCTGCCCTTTAACAGGGTTGGAGTAACTTTTGGTACCGTTTTTTGAGCAATTCCCACCTAAATCTGTGCAATTTCCACATACAGGCAGGAGCCTGTGAATCACTGGGGTTCCTGACTTCAGTTCTGTTGGCCCTGCCCTGTAGAATTTCAGTGGTCCTGGAGGAGCATCCCACACTTTGGAGCAGCAGTGACACATTTTGCAGTACCAACACAAGGCTTTCCCTCAGGAGCCTGTCTGTACATCCAATTCACACTGAAGCACCTTAAAAACAGAGCAGTCCCACATTGAGGCAAAACCCAAAAATATCTCCACTGCTGCCTGCTTCGCTGTCTGCACCTCATTTGCAAATCGTTTGCAGGGATTTTTACATATCCTAAAATACTTCTAATTGCAGGTTTCGTGTCTGTCATCCATCACTGATTAATACATTTGGTTGCTATTATTGTTATTATTACTATTAATCCTGCATCCATCCAATTCCCAAATCAAAATCTGTTGCCCAGGATGGAGCCACAAGAACTGGGTTTGTTCCTAGGAGGTGCAGCCATCAGAGGTGGTGAGACTCCCAAGTGCAGCCCTTTGCCCTCATAAATCTCAAACTGGTTTGCAAAGAGCAGCAGATCACCACTGGGTGAGGTGGGGGGTAAATCAGCCCCACAAACTGGGTGTACTGGTGGGGACTGGACAATTCAATCCCTTCACCCTCTTACCTCCCTGTGCCACCCTACGGTTTGCCACGCTTCAAGGGAGAGGAATGGCTTGTCATTTTGTTTTTGTTAACCTCCCTCTCTCCCAGCCCCACATTATGGGAATAAATCTGGGATGGTTTGATCCCCCCAGCTCCTGGGACAGGCAGCTCCTCACGCTCTGCTGCCTGTCACTGAGCCACCTTCCCTGTGCCCCGTGGGTCACCATCCCCCCAGACAACCTTCGCTCTCCACCAGTTGAAGATCTTAGAGGCTCCTCGCACAAAACCCTTTGAGGTATTTCATGCGAGGCTTGAAAAGGCTCCTGCTTCCTCTGGGGGGCATTATCATGACAACCAGCTTTGATTCAGCTCAGATCCAGGCTCCCAGCTGGATCCTCAGCCACGCCAAGTCCCCCCGACACCCTTTGGCTGGCTCAGAGAGGCCAAAGGAGCTCACGGGTCCCAGGATCACGGGGAACTGGCCCAGCCCCATTTCCCAGTCCCCATCCTCATATATATTCCCTTCCAGTCTCCTCTCACTTTTTCTCTGCTCCTTCTTCTTTGGCGAGCTCTGCCCTCCTCTTCCCCACTCCCACCGGGCTCTCCCCCCTCCCCGCCGTCCCTCCTCTGTCCCCAGCATCCCCCTTTTCTCTCAGCTCTCTATAAACAAAGCGCCTCAGTGTCTGGGGGGAAAGAAAAGTTGCATTATGCAAATGGGAAAAAGCGAGCAGGAGATTTCTCACTCCGAGAACCCCCATTCCGGGCCTGCACCTCGGTTTCCATGGCATGACCAAAGGCTGCTGGAAGCTGGTTTGCATACGGATGAGAGAGGAGATGAAATCAGCACCAAAGCCCATCGCTGACAGAACACCATTGTTTCCCCTGTCTGATTTGGAGGCTAATGAAACGCCATTAAAAAAAAAAAACAACAAAAAACAGAAAGGAAGAGGAAAAAAACCCCGCTGCTTTCATCCTGGCTTCGGTCAGGGATGGGGACGGGGGGTTAAATATGATGAGGGATGATCATCTGCACCATTGGATTTGGGGTGAAGGTGTTGTGGCAGCGGGGGAGGAAATTCCCAGGATGCACTGCCCCTGTGAGCTGGAGAGATGCTGACAGGAGATGGTGCTGTGGGCAGAGCACCGGGCTGGGAGAGGAGACCAAGGCAAAGCCAGCCTTGCTCCTCTCCAGGAGATACAGGGGCATGAAAACACCCCAGCTGCAGCCACCAGCCTGCCCATCCCACAGCACATCCTGGGGAGTCCATCCATCCACTCATAAAAGTGCCATGCCCAGGAGAGACTCTGGAGCAGGCCCAAACCACAGGAATGAATTAAAAACTGAATATAAGGCAGGGTGGGGAGAAGTTCAGGGAGCTGCTCGGTGCTTCCCTGCTCCTTCTCCACACAAACCATCACTCTGCTGCAGGAGAGGGAAGAGACAACACAAAACAGAAACACATCTGGGTGCCCCGTCTGCCCCATCCCAACAGCCTCCTGATGCTCCAGCACCTTTCCTAGGGCTCTGAGGAGCAGGATGGATGCAGCAGCACCATGGCCACTGGCTCTTGGCCCCCTTGCCACGGCCACCCAGTCCTTTTCCCACATTGTCCCCAGTGTGTGCCTTCAAGAACAGTGTGATTGGCCTTGAAAGGGCTGATTGGCTTTCCCCGGTGCATTGAAGCACCGGAGAGCAAAGCCTGTTCCCTCCAGGCACTCGGAAACCTGGCACCCTTTCCACTTCACTTCCCTGTGCCCCTCAGCCCAGAGGCTCCTGCTGAGATTTTGCTGTCAACAGAGTTTTGTTCCCTTTCTAGGGCGGCGCAGAAGGGACACAAGGACCTTGAAAATGGCAGTTCTTTGACACAGCTATTCTCCTTCGACCCCCCTGGCTGAATAAACAACACACAAAAATGGAGTTTACTGTATTTCCTCCTCAGGGGGAAAACACTGCATCTTGGTCCTAATTAATTTACCTAATTAACATTGGGTCTGTATGCAAAGACCTCTTTCTGTACTGGCCGGGACAGAGGAAATAACAGGAATAAAAATATATTCAGGCAACTCTCAGCCCTGACTGTAAAAGGGACATCGCAGGATGAACTGTGCCACAGGGATCATAAAAACCTCAGAGAAAGCATCAGCAGCAGAGTGGCTTCCACTCCTCCTCCCCTCTGTCTGGGGCCAAATCACACCAGTGTCGTGACACTGGTGCAGGGGAATTCACTGCTGGGATGGGCTCAGGGGGATGGAGCAGGAGGGACATCAGGGAGCAGATTCTGTGCAGGAGGGCAGCAAGGAGGATGCCCATGAGCAGAGGGGAATTCACTGCTGGGATGGGCTCAGGGGGATGGAGGATGGAGCAGGAGGGACATCGAGGAGCAGATCCTGTGCAGGAGGGGAGCAAGGAGGATGCCCATGAGCAGAGGGGAATTCACTGCTGGGATGGACTCAGGGGAATGGAGGATGGAGCAGGAGGGACATGAAGGAGCAGATCCTGTGCAGGAGGGGAGCAAGGAGGACGCCCATGAGCAGAGGGGAATTCACTGCTGGGATGGGCTCAGGGGAATGGAGGATGGAGCAGGAGGGACATCGAGGAGCAGATCCTGTGCAGGAGGGCAGCAAGGAGGACGCCCATGAGCAGAGGGGAATTCACTGCTGGGATGGGCTCGGGGGGATGGAGCAGGAGGGACATCAAGGAGCAGATCCTGTGCAGGAGGGCAGCAAGGAGGACGCCCATGAGCAGAGGACAATTCAAGCAGCTGGGCTGACCCCTCTGCTGCCCTCACCAGCGAGCTCTGTGCCCATTCACACCTGCCTGGGGCCAGCTCCATGTTCAGACCCTGGATTTGCCCAGGTCTCGCTGCTTGCCTTCCCCTCTCCTGCCTAGGAAAGCCCAGCTCTGCTATTTTGTTCTTTTCCCTGCCAGATGCCAGCTCTCTTCAGCCTCTTTCTTCTCCCCACGCTTTGCTTTGCCGCACAGTTCCGGAAATCAGAAACAAAAGGAGAGGAAAGAAAATAGGCTGGATCTGGTGGGGGGGGGGGAGGGAGGAGGGGGAGTTTCCCTTCCTTTAAGCTTTTCCAGCTCTCCCAATATGAGACACGATATGGCACCTCACATGATGAGCCCTGGCCCCACGTGCCCTGCCACGTGAGGGGATGCCCAGTTGTGCCAGGCTGCTGGATGGAGGCAAAGAGGCTGGGCTGGAGCACGACCTGTTTGCAGGAGGAGCAGGAGGAGCAGGAGGGTGCAGGAGGAGCAGGAGGAGCAGGAGGATTCAGGAGGATGCAGGAGGAGCAGGAGGATGCAGGAGGATGCAGGAGGAGCAGGAGGATGCAGGAGGAGCAGGAAGAT
>JAOTQP010000955.1:1607170-1622735 GCA_026413545.1 Cichladusa arquata
AACAAGCTATCTCACCAATCTTGGGAGGAAAGGATTTTATAAACATCAGTTCATTTTACAAAGTGAGGTTGAATCCAGCGTCAAAAATTCCACAAGAGCTGATGGCGAGCTTTAGGGCAGGCAGACCTTTGTGCTTTTGGGGGAAAACCTGGGGAATCTCATCTTCCAGGAGACCCTGAAGTGCACCTCAATTCATAAAGCCAACCTGCAGCATGCAAGGAGCCTCAAACATCTGCTTTTGAGGAAAAGCTGAACTCCTGCACCACCCTCCCACTCAGTGCACACACCACAATATCTAATAAACCCCGAGTTGCTCAACACCCATCAAACCTGCCAAAATATCACCATTTTAAGTCTAAAAATGCAAGATCTGTAGAAAAGGGTGAGGAAGACAGTAAATTAGGCCCTGCACGAAGGGTTCTACATGGGAAGCTAATGACCTTTTGTCTCTCCTGTCTGCAGACGGGCCTCATTTGCATGTATGCACTTGGAATAATCTCCTCCATATTTCAAGCGTGTGGCTGCATCCCCGTCCTCCTCCAGAGAGGTTCCCTCCCGCTGTGCATGCCATTATCTGAGTGCAGCCACTTCAGGCTGCCTTTAAAGCCACCTAGACACCAGGCAGCCTTCTGCAGCCCCACAGGAGCCTCTGCCTGTGCAAGAGAAAGAGAGGTTTGAGGCCCCCAAAAGGTGGGAAAACAGAGAAGTCGTGATGTGGCGTGGCTGTGAGACCCCACACCTCACCCTTGGGGAGCACCCCTGGGCTCTGGGGTGGCTGCTCCAGCTAACAGCCAGCCCTCTCCTCCTCCGGGAGGCTTTAGGCTGGTCTCAGGACTCCAAACATTTCACCACACCCTTCTGCTGCAAGCTGAAGTCCTGGCATGTCCTTTATTTGAGGATAATTTCGATGCCATTCCCGAAGGGCGGGTTAAAAATGTTGGGAGTGCAAACCTGGGTGTCACTTGAGGTGTCTCCCCTCGGAGCCTGGAGGGCTCTCAGAGCTGCTTTAACAGCCCAGGGGGAGGCTGTGACCCTGGCTGGGGGCAGCTGGTGCTCGCTGGGGCCAAAGCAGCTCCTTGCAATGTCCATAAATCCAATGTCCACTCGAGGTGCAGGGCAGCCAGGTGACTTTGCTGTCAAGGGACACCTTGCCCAGCAGAACCAGTGGCAGTTCTTGGCCTCCCCCAGCCTCACCCACCTGCCCCAGAGGAGGATCAGCCCCAGCTCAAAGCAACCTGGGCTGCAAGAGCCAGAGAAATGCCACCCCTGGGGCACCCTCAGTGCCGGGAAATGTCTCCCCGCTTCCTTCCCAGCTTTTTCCAAGGCTTCCAGCGATAAAGATAAAATCTCTCCTATTTCCTGTGCTGTCCCGTGCCAGCCCCGGCCGTGCGGGCACCGAGCCATCCGAACAAAGGCTCCTCCCGTCCCGGCGCTGGGAAGGCAGAGCCGCGGCGAGCACAAGCCCTCAGACAGGCAGAGCTGTCAATCCGGCCCCGATCCCTCAAAAGATTGATTAAGGATGAAAAAAAAAAAAAAAAAAAGAAAAAAAAAAAACAAACAAAAGAGAAAAGAGAACTTATGGACATGAGCGGAGAGGCGGGGAAAGAGGGGAGGGGAAATGAGCCGGGCCAAGTTAAAATTCCGACAGAGAAGTTGCAGCTGAACTATAGAGTCTAGACAAGCATTCACAGCCCCGGCCCCGATTGTTATAGAGCCTCTATTGTCTTAATTAACCATTTTAGCCGCAATGGAAGCAGACAAACCTTTTCTTCTCCATCCCACCCCTCCTCTGCTGCACGCTCATGCAGACAAACAGCACCAAGTCAAGTGCTTTGATTTAAAAACCCCTCGGCATATCCACACACACCTTCTTTCGGGGCAGAGCTTTTGCGAGGTTCGTTGAGAAAATCACTCGCCAAACAAGCGAGGGGAGAGGGGCGAGCTGGAGGTGGGGAAAAAAAGAAATGCAAATCCTGACGCAACATGAATGGGAACAAATGGGTTGATTCTTTTAATCTCCTAATGTGCTTAATAAAGCATTATTGCAATGCAAATTTTATTTTAATGCTGTACATATTTTATTTGACATGCTGGTAATTTTAGTTGGCTGAACAATCCGTAGCTTTGTTTTACTGAGTTATTTCTGTTTGGGGGGATATTTTTGAGGGTATCATGGGACCTCTGCCAACCAATACCCCCTGGGAATCTCTGCAGCACTCTCTTCAGAGGCTTAAGCTAAAAAAACAAATAAATAAGGGCCAAATTCTCCTCTTGTGACCTTGATAGAAATGCAGGAGCAATGCAGGAGCACCTCTCTGGACCCTCACAGCCACTTTTAACTCATCCCACCTTGCCTTCCTGCCATCCCATCCCATCCCATCCCATCCCATCCCATCCCATCCCATCCCATCCCATTTGCACTCATTTAATGGGTTTAGTGGGAAAAGCCTGACCAGCAGAAGGTTCCCCTACCAAGGACACCAAAGTGAGGGTCTGCCCCAGGTGCCCAGAGAAGGGACATCACACAGAGCCCTGCTGGTGCTGGGATGCTCCAGCCCAAACCAAAGGCAGGGAGGAGCCTTCCATCCCTGAATCCAGCCTTCCCTAGGGTGGGTTTGGGATTTGGCTGTTCATGAGGGTGGCTGCACCTTCAGAAGGGGTTTGCACCAGCCATTGCCACTCCCTGCCCATAATATTATTAATATTGTCCCTCTCCCACCACAGACCAAAACTTGGCACCTCTGCAGAGCCACTGCAGAGCAGCAGCAGCTTCCCTGACAAAAAAGGGGGCTACAAACATTTCAAGAGCCAACCTTGCCTGGAATGGGGAGAATCTGCTTCATTTGCTGCCACAGTGTCAAGGTACAAACCCGATTGCTAAAGAAAGAAATTAGTGACAATTAAAACCATTATGCTGGGCTGCAGCTCTCTAATAGAAAAGTGTCACTTTGGAGGATAAATACAGCTCAGAAGCTCTGTGTGCTCTGTGTGTGTGTGCAGAAGCCTGGGAGTCCACTCAGAACAGGGTTTTTTAAATGAGAGCTTCCCACATGTAAAATAACTTTATATTTTATATAAGGACAGAGGTTTTTACAATGAGGATGTTGAGGCCCTGGCACAGTTTGCCCAGAGAAGGCTGTCCCATCCCATCCAAAGCCAGGCTGGATGGAGCTTGGAGCAAAGTGGAAGAATGAGATGGGGTTTAAAGCACCTTCCAACCCACAGCATTCCATGATTCTATGCAGTGAGCCCAGGGGTTGCTCTTCTCCCACACGAGATGAGCTGAAGGTCAGAGAAAAACCACATAAAGTGTTTTAGGAGACACAAGGTGCAGGTGGAGAAGATGAAAAGGGATGCAGAAGCACTTGTGGGATCCTGGATGTGGAATCCACAGCAGAACCTTCAACCCTTCCCCACGTCACTGGACTCCTCCTGCCACAGCATCTCCTCAGGGCAGGTGGGAGCATAGCTCTGATGGTGGAGCCAGGAGAGAGAACAGAGCCAATTTTTTCACAAAAACTTGAATGCAGAGGGAGAATTCCTTGCTACAAGCCTGGAAATCCAGACCCCAAATCTGTGTGGCAGATTTGGGAGCAGTCAGGAAGATCTCCCTGTCCTCCACTCAGGCCTCCAGGTGCCCAAGGTTTTGCAGCAGGTGTGGAAACGAGGTACAGAGGGGGTTAGTGCTCATCCCATCACTCTGAGGAGCTGGGATCCCTCTTCAGGCAGCTGCAGCAGCTCAGAGATGTGTCAGGAAGCCTTTCAGTGCCTGAGCAGCAGCAGGGAATGGCTGCAGGAAGGATTAAGGGGATTAACGTGGTCCAGGAGCTACTTCCAAGAGATTTTCCACGTTGGAGAAATCTGGGCCAAGCAAAGGACCAAGCAGGGACCCTTCCCCTCACTGAGAGAACAGAGTTGGAGAGCCAAAAGAGATCCAAAACTCATCCTGCCTTGTAGTGTTCCTCCCTCAAGACCTGCCACAGCTGTTCAAACCCACTGAGCAGCATTTGTGGGGAGGAAAATCCAGTTCTGTCTACCCACATTGACAGCCAGGTCTGCAAACTGCTGAATTTCCACACTCTTCATTCCTACAGGAACAGAGAGCACAGAGACTCCTCATCTGGGCTGTGCTGGGGAGGCCTGGGGGGCACAAGCCCAGTGGGGTGAGCTTGGCCTCCAGGCACCCCACAAAGGGCTGCTGCTGGCAGCCAACAAGCCCTGCTGGCACATCCCTTCCCACCCATAGTGCCTGCTCTAGGCCACTCCAGCCACAGCAAAGGAAATTTCCTGATGGACTTCCAGAAGTGGAAATCCTACAGAAATGATTTGGGTCACCAGCAACATCAGGAAAATTTTGATACCGTCCTCAACACCAGCCAGGGTTTTTAGATCAAACAAAGAGCAGGGGCAGAGCTGCAGTGCTGGAGAGGCCGTGGTGAGAACACCCATCACAGCCTGGAGACACCCACCACAGCCTGGAGATACCCACCAAAGCCTGGAGATACCCACCACAGCATGGAGACACCCACCACAACCTGTAGATACCCACCTCAGTCTGGAGACGCCCACCACAGACTGGAGACACCCACCACAGCCTGGAAACACCCACCACAGCCTGGAAACACCCACCACAACCTGGAGATACCCACCACAGCCTGGAAACACCCACCACAGTATGGAAACACCCACCACAGCCTGGAGATACCCACCACAGCCTGGAGATACCCACCACAGCCTGGAGACACCCACCACAGCCTGGAAACACCCACCACAGCCTGGAGACACCCACCACAGCCTGGAGACACCCACCACAGCCTGGAGACACCCACCACAGACTGGAAACACCCAGCATGGGTTGGAATACACACACCATGGAATGGACACCCACTCTGGGATGGACACCAAAATGGCACGGACGTCACTATGGGATAGACACTGCCATGGAATGGACACCACCACAGCATGGACACCACCATTGGATGGACACCCACCATGGAATGGACCCCACCATGGAATGGACACCCACCATGGGATGGACACCCACCCTGGGACGGACACCACCATGGAATGGACACCAGCATGGGATGGACACCCACCATGGGATGGACACCACCATGGGATGGACACTCACCATGGCATGGACACTCACCATGGCATGGACACCCACTATGGGAGGGACACCCACCATGGGATGGACACCACCATGGGATGGACACCCACCATGGGATGGACACCCACCATGGCATGGACACCACCCTGGCATGGACACTGCTATGGGGTGGACACCCACCATGGCATGGACACCCAGCATGGCATGGACAGCCACCATGGAATGGACACCACCACAGCATGGACACCCACCATGGCATGGACACCGCTATGGGATGGACACCCACCATGGCATGGACACCACCCTGGCATGGACACCCACTATGGGAGGGACACCCACCATGACCTGCAGCATGGCCAGACACCCTCCATGCTCTCCTGGCCATCAGGCTGGCCCCTGCCCTGATGGCTCGTGGGTCCCAGGTGACATCTCCTCATGCTCAGGGGTGGCATCACGGCGTTTTTCTGCCCCCAGCTGCTGGCACTCAGCTCAGGGCTCACCCAGAGGGGGCAGGAGGGGCCTGCAGCAGGTGGAGTGGCCGTCACGTGTCAGGTCCATTGTGTGCATGTTCAACCATCCTGTGTGTGATCCAACTATCACATGTGTGCTCCACACACCACGTACATGCTTGGTCAGGTTCGTGCTCCATCCATTTCACATTTTCCAGCCATCATGAGCCTCCTGCAGCTGTTAAACACGATCCAACCCTCACGTGCATCACCTACATTCCCCATCAATCAGAGCCATCCTCCAACCATCACACACACCCTGTAACCATCACACACACCCTGCAACCATCACATACACCCTGTAACCATCACACACACCCTGTAACCATCACACACACCCTGTAACCAGCACATACACCCTGCAACCATCACACACACCCTGTAACCATCACATACACTCTGCAACCATCACACACACCCTGTAACCATCACATACACCCTGCAACCATCACACACATCCTCCATCCTCCACTGTGAGAGCTGAAACGAGGGATGCAGGATTCTAGATGGCTCTTTAAAATGCTGTTTATTGTATCCAAACGATGCAGCAATTCACAGGTCATGGGTGACAAGAGTCCAGCCCACTACCTGACAGCCTCAGCTGTGGGTTCGTCTGAAGCCAGCTCTGGTTCTGATACAATTATATACATTATATACTTTCCTTTTAATACATAACAACCAATCAATACCTTTTCTATTACCTAAAGCCTATCTAACATTACCAGACTGACTAACATTACCAGATTCATGGTACTGTTTTCCAATCACAAAAATTTAGTATGTTATAGTTTAAGCTAGAAGGTTTTTTTTCAGTTTTCTTACAATGGAGGATTCTGAGACCTTTTTTCTACTTGCAACACTGGCTTTCTTGTTTGCTTGTGAAAATCTTTTTGCTTGATAAAAACATCATCTGTTTGAGGTGGATTTATCCTCTGAGCTATAAAAACCCCTTCTAACTCTCTTGCTAACTTATCCTTTGGCTCCTTAGTTATCCAGTAAGACTGGCTCAACAATTCTTTTCTTCTATATCAAAACTTGCTTTCATTTCTATTCCTTTTTCAGATCCTACATTCAAAGATCTTTCTGTTACACATACACATCTGTGAGACTTTTCTGTCAAATCCTTATTCTTCCCAACACTCCACCCATCACGTGCATCCTGCAGCCACCCTGGCCTGGCTTAGGGAGAGCACAGACAATTCCTGTGCTCTGGGAAGGGGCTGGAGGGGCCCAGAGGATGGCAAGGCTGTTGTTGGCCCTGCACAGTGCATGAGATGCTTCATCTTTGTTAAAGCCTCCAGGCGTCCTCTTAATGTTACCCCCCTAATAATAATATTTCATCTGCCTTATCTGATTAGGTTAGGCTCATTTGATTTTTGCAAAACACCTTTAATCACCTTGCAAATTCCCCATCATTACAAACAGAGCCACCACAAACATTATCAGCAATCTGAGTTTTATTTTCAGCAATCTTTTTTTTTTTATATGCAAGGAAAAAAACGTAAGAAAAAAAAATTTTAAAATATGAACAAGACAGAGGCTGAGAAAACATTAACAAGGCCCTATGCTTTCTGCTAAAGTGCCTTCATTTCATTATCATTAAATTTGCCTAGTAATTAGATTTCGGTGCATGAATATTTTAAAAAAATGTAACAGACAGGCTGTCAAAAAAAAGCACGACAACATCAATTCGATAATTTTTTAGACAGAGACATTCACAAGCAATTAACACAGATTTCCTGGGGTTGGAGACTCTTTTTCTTTCTTCTTTTTTTTTTTTTTTTTTTAACTTTTCTTATTCTTCCAACCTTATGTTCTTCACCTGAAATGAAAAGAAAAATAAAATCACTGTAAACATCAGCACTTTCTGCCATTTTCCTGTTTGCTAACATGATTTCAGTGCTGCTTCCCCCTGGCTTTGCATGCTCCAGCACTCCTCCCCCCACCTCCCACCCCAGCCTTGCTAAACACGGGCAGGCACAAGGTTGGGTCATCCATCAGACCTCCCCACTCCTGCAGGACCAGATTAAATTAAGGTTGCACGAAGCTTCTGTCTTGATCTCCAGGCATTTCTGCTGAAAACAGTGATTTTGATCACTATTTGCATAATGCACACTTACGTATTCAGCGGGTCCCTAATTACACGATCTGTGTTCGACACTGCTGCAGCCGAGGGGAGGTTTGTGCAGGGCATACCAACCACTGCTGCTGCTGCTGCTGCTGCTCAGGTGAGCCCAGGATGCTCCATCCCCTCCCTTCAAGCTGCTGCCACCACACTCTGCCCTTCCCACCCCGTTTTTGGGTGATGCACCCAGGGCGATGCCAGTCCCTGCCCTACGGCTGCCACAGTCCTGTTTTCACCCTCTGGGGTGCAAAACCCTCTTGCTCATCCCTCAAGCCTCTCTCTTGCTCATCCTGCACATTTCCAGGTGGATGGGAAGCAGTTTCCCCTCCTTTTTGTCTCCTCAGAAGTCCCAGAAGAGCCTCACATGCCAGAGGGAAATCCACCCAGGGGCTGTTTGCTCAAGATCTGAGCTGCTTTGGAGGTGGGAGCAGCACTTGGGAGGTTTAGTCCGAGCCTGGAACCACAGCAGACCCCAGACCACATTTCCCACATCACTGGTGTGGTGCCACTGACCCCATGGAGACGCCAGGAAGGAGCTGGTTGCTCACCACCAGGGGCAGGGGGCAAGTTCCCACTCCCTCCTGAACTCTTCATTTGGAAAACAGCAACATTTGCAGGGATTTTCATAGAATCATGGGATGGTTTGGGTTGGAAGGGACCTTAAAGCTCATCTTGTTCCACCCCCTTCCCTGAGCCAGGTTGCTGCAAGCCCTGTTCAACCTGGCCTTGGACACTTCCAGGGATGGGGCAGCCACAATCCTTTTAATTTCAGACAGAGCTTTCCAAATTGCTGTGTTTAGTACTGAATCAGGTCCAACATCTGAAATACTCTAAAGGGACTCTGCACAGATCCAGCCCCTGGAATGCTGACAGACCAGCCTGGTGCTGGGTGTGTGCTCTTACAAGAGCAACATTTTGCAGTGAGTCCCACCTGCAGACAGGAATCCAAAATTTCCTTTTCAGGTGTTAAAGAGCATGAGCTAGAGCTAAGAGGTGTGCTCAAAAGGCAATAAATAAAACTCCAAACTCCAATTACTTGACCTAAACATAGATGAAAATTTAAAACCCATGTCCATATTGGTTTTTATTATTGCTATCACCATGATCATCATCTCTGGCAAATTAGGAATACACAAAACAGCCACACACAAAGAAAATCCTGGACCTCAACTCAGGTCATGCCTTCCTAAAATCTCCTTTGCAAGGTTTTATCTGCAAGAGCAGGGAGTAGAAGCAGTTGGTACAAGCAGCTGAAAGACCAAATCAAAAGCATGTGAGCAGATTAAAGAATCAATCTCTCCGTTTGATGCAGAGGAAATCCCACTAATTATAAAGAAGGGGCTTATTTCCTGGAGTCACTCTGTTTGAAGTCATCAAAACTAGTAATACTTAATTACTCTACTTTATGGAATATATAACATGGAGGCCCTTCTGCACTCGCCAGCCCACTGCTGCCATGGCTGCTGCTGGGTTTCCAGGGGGCTCTGCTGATGTTCCTCCTCTACCTATGCCCTTATTTATTCAAATGAAGCCCTTAACAGCCCTTGCATGAGCCTGTGGGGAAGCATTTAAACGTGCTTTAAAAGGAGGTTATAATGAAAAAAAAAACCCAGAGTGATTTAGCCCTGTGAGTTACCTGGCTATTACTGAAATGTGTGTGTGCCAGCAGACTCCTGCAGAATCAGGTATTGAGGATTAAACCAGACTCAAGGTATTTGCCTCATCCTAATCCTTGGAAAGGGAAGGGAACTGCCAGTGGTGTGAGTGAAACACAGCCCTTTGGACCTTGCTGAGGCATCTCTGGAGGTTCAAGAGTGAGCTGCCAGCTTCTGGTTCATGGAACACCCACATGACATCCACGGAGAGCTGAAAAAGCACAGTCGGGTGTCCTGAGGAAATGAAAGGAGGAACAGGATCTTCTCAGAACTGGTGTGAAGATATCTAAAATAAAGGACTGTGATTGTCCTCACCTCTCCAGGTGGCCACAGGGCAAATCTGGCAAGGATGTGCTTTGCTCAACCCCCAGACTCCTCAAACACCGCAGTAAAACTTCAGTTTCTGGCACTGGGTGATTCATATAGAGGAGCATCATGGATTCCCTTAAAAACTAGTGATAATCCTATTTTTACAGGATGAGAGAAACCTTGGAAAATGTGACCCAAGAGTTCAGGCAGGAAAAGGCAAGCAAGCTCCTTTTTGCCATTCCTGGTGTGGTCTCAAATGGATTTGAGCATTCCCAGTTCCATCCCTGGCCCCAGTGCTGCTCCCAGCACCTGAGCCTTCAAGCAAAGACTTTCCTGGTAGGGGAGCAAAACCCTTGGGATCAACCCAGGATACCATGAGGCTCCCTAAGCCCAAAATTCTTCTAAAGGCAAACTCCAGGAGCAGGTATGGTGAGGAGCTGCCTGTTTCCATGGCTGGGGAGCACCAGGACAACCCAGGTGTGGGTTTGGCTTGCTCAGGTCTGGCTGGTTATGAGACTTTTATCAAATTGTTCTTTTTCCAGCTAAGCTGGTAAATGTTGCAGGGGAGCGACAGGAGCACAGTTTATTCCTTCATCACCACCTGCACACACCCCCCTGGGTCTGTGGGAGCTGCACAGACACCAGAATTGCCAATGGCAATAATGAATCTGCTCCATCCTGGAGCTCCATCCTTCTCCCAAATAACAGAGTCCAGCTGGGAGAGCACAGGGAGATGTGGAGCCAAGTGCCTCTGTTTGAAATTCTGCACATACCATGACATCAGGAATGCCCCAGGAATGCTGTTTTGGAGTCATGAGGCCTCCCAGCCAGGACTTGTGGGTGGAATGGGTTTGTTTCCCCTAAGACAGAAGGGAAAGAAATCTGCTAAGCCTAGGTTTGACCTGCCTGGGAAATGCTGGGCTCCAGACTAGCTCAGCTGGCCTGAAAAATCCCTTTTAAGATGTCTGAGCCTTGTAGAAGCCCCAAGCAGAGCAGAGGGCTGCATGAGGTCCCTTGCAATTCTGCTGGTGGAGGGAGAGAAGGTGGGTGCTGTGCTGAACAGCATCCACAGGGCAGGGATCAGCAGCATCTGCTGCTCCCCCTGCTCTTGGCTGTGCCCTTCCTTGGTGGAGATCAGCTCCAGAAAGGCCCCAGCACTTCCAGGCTCTGTAGGAGGGTGGGAGTGCACTGAGGCATCCACACAGATGTGGGGGATGAGGGCTCAGTGTCCAGCCTGGTCACAGCCTGGTCTGCTCTGGATCCCAAGATCTGCACAGGACCCCTCCTGCTCCGTGCTCTCCTTTGGAGAACAAGAATCCACCTGCAGGGACACAGCTCAGAGCTCTTTTTGCTCCATCTTTTACATGCTTGGGGAGAGTGTGAATCAAAATATCTCCCCAAGCAACACAGAGAATTCCAGCATTTCACCCACTGAGGGTGGTGGGAATAGTCCAAGCAGGACCTGAAATAAAACTCACATTTCAGTCCCTCTGGAACTGAGAAACACCCACGACAAGCCTGATTTTTGTGCCTCATTTCTTCAGCTCTAAGATATCAAAGGAGAAAAAGGATCTGCTGCAAGGCAAACGTCCCTATCACTGCTGACTGACAAGAGACCAGCCAGGAAGGAGCTGAATTTTATCCAAAGAGGGTTTCTAGGGCTGGACACGTCCTCCCCTGTTATCTATCACAGCATGAGGAGCAGACCCAGACTGCTCAGAGCTGGGACTCAGCCCTGCATCTCCATCTCAGCCATGGGAGTGGTGACCTGTGCAGGTGGGAAGGGGCTGCATCACCCAGGGCTCTGGGCTGAAGGATGGATTTAACCCCCTGGTCCAAGCCTTGTCCTGGTCAGAGTTCTGAGCTGTCCTAACAGCAGAGCACAAACTAAACTTTGGGGGCTGCTGCTGGGACCACAGACAATCGACCTTTTCCCCTACAACCTCAAAATGTGAGCTCAGGCAGAAGTGGTTCTGTGCCTAAAAAACAAACACACCCACAAGACCTAAACCTTCCTGTGAGAGAAGGACAGGGGTGAAATACTCTGTGGAAGGGGGTCCCTGCTGGCTCTCCCTGGAGGAAGGGCTGAGTTGGTCCCCACTGCCACAGCCTGGCTGAGGTCTGTTTGTCACTTTTCCTTCATTATTTGCAGTTTGTACACAGGCGTCATTAGGGATTCATTCGGTTTCCCTAGCAGCAGGCATTAGTCTGGCTTCCCTTTCCCCCTTCTCTCGCCAGCGCCCTTTATTTTTAGTGTCTTATTTACAGTTTGACAGAGTAACTGTAACCCTTGCAAGCTACTCCAGCGGCTTTAATCGGGGGAATAATGAGTCCTGTCTGGCGATGAATAGAATTTAGGGGACAGATTGTTCCACACTCGCCCGGTGGGGTAATTTATTTATGTGCGCACTTGTCAGGAGGAGAAAGGGACGGGGGATCTGTATGCGCCGAGGACATTGCCGGCGCTGAAAGGGAAGGGAGAATGGAGCCAAACGCCCCAGATCCCGCTGCCCCCCTTCCCGGCGCTGAATGCTGAATGCCTCCGGTGGCCGTGAACTTGGACGGGCCCAAAGCCCCATTCCCAGGCCCTCGGCACGTCGGGCTCGGGGCAGCGGCAGCGGGCTCGGGGTGCAGATGGGTCCGGCCCTCCCCGCACCGCCCCGCATAGCCGCGCCTCGGGGAGCAGCCCCATAGCAACCGTACAGTAGCGGCGGCACAGCGGGGGGCTGGGAAGAGAGGCAAAGCCCTCGGAAAAAATACAGGATGGGTCCAGACAATGGCTCTCTCTCATATCATAAATTACACGGCAGCCACAGAAAGGGATGCTGCCCTCCGCGCCGCTCCCACAGCTCGCTGGGCACCGCCGGGCATGGGGGCAGCGGCGGCGCCGGGGCTTTCCGGGGGAGAAACATCCCAGCCCGCAGCATCCCCTTCACCCTTTCCCTGTCCCCTCAAAGCACATTTCCTCTGCTCCGCAGCTCTTCTGCTTTCTGCCTCCCCGGAGCACCCACCACTCAGCCCGCTGCACCACGGCTGTGTCCTCCAGCCGTGCCCAGGATGGGAGAGAAGCAGCTCCTGGTCCAGAAACGAGAGGGTTTCTCCTTCTGTTCCCTTCACTCCCTTTTTCTTCCCCCTGGCTCAAGGCTGGGAGGATTTTGCATCTAGAGGTGAGCAGCGTGGAATCAGCTCGGTGTCTTCCAGGAGATGGTTGGAGCTGGACCATCCCTGGGCTCCTGTGCCCAGCAGGACCGTGGGACCCACCAAGCCCCAAGGTCACCCCGGCCAGGAGATGGTCCCCGTTAGCAGAAAGGATCCCCCTTGCAGAGACACTGAGAAGAGGCAGGATGGGTGTGCAGGGGGTCTCTTTGCACCCCCAGCTGCCAGGCAGCACCAGGGTAAAAGAGGAGGGGGCTCAGACTGTTCACCCCCACTCAGACAAGCTCAAGCTCCCCCCGGGTTTGTTGCTGATGTCCCTTAAACCTCTCCCTGCTTGGCCCAGCTCCCACCTACACCTGGCAAATTTCCTTTACAAAACAGCCTCAAAGTGAGTCTAGAATTACATTTTCCACCTAAGTGAGGACACATTTTAAGTAGCCAGTGTGGCATCAGGACACTCCTGTCCTGGCAACACCCTTTTCACACCTTTCTGGCTGCAGGGGATTTGCTGTCAGTAGAATCAGGAGTGAAATGGCCACAGCCACAGACTGATTCCTGTTACCACGATGCTGCAGAGCACCTTGCTGTTCCTGGAGTTTCACCAGTGTACCAGCATGCTGGGAGAGAACTGGGTGAGCCACACGACTCTGAGTCTGAGCAATCACCCTGACACAGCTCACCCAGCCTGGGCTCCTCTCACAGGTGAGGGGGCTGCAAGCACCACGGTTTCTGGCTACCTGAGACTGCAAACCATGGGAGCAGCAGGTTAGTGAGCAGCACAGAGAACTCAACCAGGCAGAGAGCACTGACACCACATCTCCAGCCATGGAGCAGAGATGAACTAATCCCTGGATGTCCAGCTGGGGTAGCACTTGTGTGATGGTCCTGGCACTCTGTCACCACGGCCTGGGACCAAAGGTGATGCACTGGCTGCCTTGGAGCAAAGGTCTGACCAAGGGTGCCACAGCTGGAGAGAGCCCTCAGCCAGCACAAGCACCTGAGATGCACGTGGGGGTCTGGCAAGGGGACAGTGCCTGCCCAGACCCCCAGGGACCCTGCACCAGCCCCTGGCCAAGGGGTGCTCCAGCCCAAGAGCTGATTTCAGGGCAGACCTTCCCCTTGCAGAGAGGTGGAAACCTCTCCTTGCTCAGCTGAACTCAAGGCAAGACACAATTCTTGCACACACTTAAAAAATGCGAGAAAAGGTCTCTGCAGCAGGAACCTGTCCCTGCCCTGCCGAGTGCTTTGGTGGGGGCACGCCCAGCCCCGGGGGCAGGGGCAGCCCTGCCCTGCTCTGCTCTGCCCAGGGAGCAGAGTGGTGCCGATCCCAGCGAAACCTGCAGCACCACTGTGTCGGGCCTGGGGAGGGGGAACCTCCTCCAGGGTACAATGACTGTCTATTCTGCTGATCACAAGCCTAATCCTCTTTGGTTTTTAATTGGCATTTGGGCTAAGCTGATTTAAACCTCTTCACCTTGTTGGGTCCCCCCCTCCCCACTTCTTTCTTTTCTTTTTTTTTTTTCCTTTTTTTTTTTTTTTTATGAACAAAAAAAAACGATGCCATCACCAAGTCCCCTGCACAATGACAGCTTTGTGCAAGGGCGAGAGGAGAGGAAAGGGAAAGGGAGGGGGAGAAGGGAAATGTGCTGAACACACTCAGAAACAATGCAGAGTTTGTGATTCAGACTTGACCACTGGCAAAGGACCCGCTTCAGCTGCTCCTTAATAATAAAACCACTGTCCCTTCCCAGCACCTCTCCGCCTGCCCACCACCTCTGAGCTACCCACCGCTGTGGGCTCTACCTGCCATCCCATCCCTCAGGGGATGCAGCTCCCCACGCCCCTGTGTGACCCAGCACAGCGTTTCCACAGCCCCAGGCTCACCGGTGAGTGCAGTGGCAGGATGGAGATGTCCTGGTGTCCTCTGCACCCTGTCTGTGCCTCAGCTGGTGCTGGTCAGCAGCCCTGGGCAGACTCTGGTGTAAATCAGGATCCACATCGTGCTCCAGGATCTGCCAGCAGGAGGAGGCTGAAGTGGGATCAGCTGTGGTCAGGGGCTTCTGCCGAGGGTCCCTCAAGCTTGTCCTGCTGGCAGCTCCTCATGGCTCATGGCTTTTGGAGGATGAGGTTTTCCACATAACCCCCACTCCTGGTTCATGTAATAATGAGCCAATCTGAGCTAAAACCAAACAGAAACACCTCGATTATCCCCTTCCCATTTAACAGGCAAGTCCCCTCCACAAAGAACACCAAAAGAGCCCTTTGTTCCTGTGGATGAGACAGACACCCAGAGACTGGGCAATATGAGTTAACAAACCCACAAAAAAAGATGTTAAACAGAAAAAACCCAGGTGTTTGAGACTTTGGGCAGAGTGGTCAGCAAGGAAGGTGCTGGTGACCACAGAGATTTTGGCTCCTCTTTTTCCCCACCACGTGTTCACCGTGAGCTCTCACCAGTCCCCAAGCACTTGCCATGGAGACACTCAGCCCATCCCAGCAACCTGATAGTGCCAGACCAAATGTAAGAGCTTAGGGAAAGTCTTTTTAAAAAAATTCAAAATTTTTAAAAACCCACTTACCAGGATATCCCCAGTGAACTCTCACCAGGGCCAGAGACCTGTCAGCCAGAAAACGAGCATCTTGTATGGTGGTATTCCACCGTATTAAATATTTGAAAATATTTTAAAATTGCACATCAATA
>JAOTQP010000955.1:1670620-1693192 GCA_026413545.1 Cichladusa arquata
CCCTCGAGCCCCTCCCCCCGCCCCTCCCAGCCCCCTCCCCTCGCTGCCGGAGCTCCCAGGGATGGCAGGACCCCGTTATGTCACCCAGGTATCCAACCGCATGCGCTTCACCGAGGGGCTCTCGCCCTCGGGCTCGCTGCTGGCTCGCAGCAGCCCCAGGGAGGAGCCAAAATCGGGGCGGGAGGGATCGTCCCGCTCGCTGCTGCCCTCGTAGGAGCTGGTGTTGCTGCTGAGGCTGTCGACGGGCGAGCGGCCGGTGGGCTCGTGGCGGGCCGGGTGGGGGAAGGTGCTGAGCGGGGTGCCGGTGTTCCTCTCCCGGTTGGGGGACACGGGCTCCGACTTGATGCTGATGTTGGGGTTGGTGTTGACAGTCAAAGTGGTGGTGTGGGACAAGTGACTCCCTTGTCTGGGCATCCAGAAGGTGGGGGGGAAGAGGTTGGGAGAGGAGGAGGAGGAGGGGAGGAAGGGGGAGAAGGAGATGGAGGAGGAGATAATGGGAAATCTCTCATTATTATCTTTTTGGTGGCCTTTTACCCTTCAGTGCACAGAATGAAGAACCTGTACACACTACACCATGATCATAAACCTGGATTAGATTGTTACTCTGGATTAATAAGTAGAATTATGACTTCAGAATCAGAACTGTGACTCCAGAATTCCTAACTGTGCAGCCACCAGGTGCATCACCACGGAGCTGGGGTCAGACCCTGTGGGCAGCACCCCTCCTCCCCCAGCACCCCGTGATCCAGCCCCAGCCCAGCCACTGCCCCTCAGCAGTGATCCAAATGCATGGACAGGGACAGGCTGTGACCCCCCTGTCCCACGGGTGTCCCTGCAGCTCTGCCCAGCATCCAGCACAGATCCAGCACAGCCAGGTGGTTTCGCTCAAAACTGGGAACCTCCTCAACCTCTACTACAACACAAAATTTTGTCCAGGCTTTCCACACATCCTGTGGCCCCACTGGGTGAGGTCCAGGCAGCTACTGAGGGAGCTGCTGCCTGCCCTGCCTGGAAAACATGCACCAGAGGCAGTGAGGGGACACTGAACTCCTACACAAAAACCTGGTCCATCCATTCATTCCTCTATCCATCTATCCCACCCCTTCATCTGTCCACCTATTCTTCCAGTCCTCTATTCATCCCCCCTTCATCTCTCCATCCATCCATCCACCTGGCACTTCCTGTTGATAATGTCAGTGTCTTTGACTCAGTGGCTGGGGCAGTCATTGATCCCCCCTCTTCAATTCCTGCCTCTCTTTGTCCCAAAGGTCTCAATGTGATTTAAGCAAGGAGCTTAAATCTTTATGTTGACTGTGTAATTCTGTGTGTGGATGCTTTATTCCAGACTAAAAGCAGATCCACTTCAAAAATCCTGCTCTAAGATGCAACTGCTTGTATTTTCTGCCCTGGAGAAAAGCAATCTCTTTGCAATACTAAAAGCCATCTTCTTCTATACCAGCAAGGCACAATTCCAGGCACCTTATCCTGCAATACTGGATGGTTCTCAGCTCCCCCCAGGTAAATCCCACTGTGCACAGGCAGCAGGACAAGGCTCTCAGAGCATCCCCAAATACCCTGATCTCAGCCTGGGACTCTCTGGTCACTCCCACAGTGACAGGACTCCCCAAACTCCACAAGCCAGCTGTGCTGGGCCCTCCTGCAGCTGTGCATGGGCACACAGCTGGAACAGGAACACAGCATGGACCCAGCAGGGTTTGATTTTGGGGGGTCTGGAGAAGGCAGGGAGTGCTCAGGGCTGGGGCTCTGCAGGTTTGGCACCCCCAGAGGAATTCCCCACTTGCCTCTGGTGTCACTTACATTAAGTTTCCTAGTGACACTGGGACCAGGTGCTGCTGCTGTGGCTGCTGCTGTGGCTGTGGCTGTTGCTGCTGCTGTTGCTGCTGTTGTTGCTGTTGCTGCTGCTGCTGTTGCTGTTGTTGCTGCTGCTGCTGCTGCTGTTGCTGCTGCTGCTGCTGCTGCCAGGCAGAGATGTTGCCAAGGGACAGCCCTCCAGGTGAGCTGAAGGCTGGCAGCGAGGACAGCTCAGCACTCGTCAGCTGATAATCTGGGAGGGAAAGAGCCCTGCAGTCATTTCAGTGTCACACCTGCCCCACAGTGCCCTGAGCACTGATAATCTGGGAGGGAAAGAGCCCTGCAGTCACTTCAGTGTCACACCTGCCCAGAGTGCCCTGAGCACTGAGAGAGGAGAGACCCACGAGAGACACAAACACACAGTGTATGGAACATCAGCTCGGGCTGGGAGTGGCTCAGGGGGGCTGGCCAGAGGACACAGCTGTGAATTGCTTGTGAATTAGGCTGGAAAAGACCTCTGAGACCCAGTCAATGACCAAACACTGCACCAACCAAGTGCCACCCAAGGGACACCCAAAGGCCATCTAGTCCAGCATGCAGGGACACCTCCCACTATCCCAGGTTGCTCCCAGCCCCGTCCACCCTGGCCTTGGACCCTTCCAGAAGCAGCCACAGCTTCTCTGGGCAACTTTTGCCAGCACCTCACCATCCTGAGTCACTTCCTCCCCTCCTGGGGAGCAAACCCTGGAAGATGATACCCACCTGTACCTGGAGCATCCCCAGCTGTATCTGGAGTGTACCTGGGACAGCCCCAGCTGTATCTGGAGTGTACCTGGGATAGCCCCACCTGTACCTGGGATGTACCTGGGGCATTCCCACCTGTACCTGGGGTGCACCTGGGGCATTCCCACCTGTACCTGGGATGTACCTGGGGCATCCCCATCTGTACCTGGGGTGTACCTGGGACATCCCCACCTGTACCTGGGATGTACCTGGGGCATCCCCATCTGTACCTGGGGTGTACCTGGGACAGCCCCCCCTGTACCTGGGGTGTACCTGGGGCATTCCCACCTGTACCTGGGATGTACCTGGGGCATCCCCATCTGTACCTGGGGTATACCTGGGGCATTCCCACCTGTACCTGGGGTGCACCTGGGGCATTCCCACCTGTACCTGGGGTGCACCTGGGGCATCCCCAGCTGTACCTGGGGTGTACCTGGGGCATCCCCATCTGTACCTGGGGTGTACCTGGGACAGCCCCAGCTGTACCTGGGATGTACCTGGGGCATCCCCATCTGTACCTGGGGTGTACCTGGGGCATCCCCATCTGTACCTGGGGTGTACCTGGGGTGTACCTGGGGCATCCCCACCTGGACCTGGTGTGTACCTGGGGCATCCCCACCTGGACCTGGGATATACCTGGAGCATCCCCAGCTGTACCTGGGGTGTACCTGGGATAGCCCCAGCTGTACATGGGGCATCCCCAGCTGTACCTGGTGTGTACCTGGGGCATCCCCACCTGTACCTGGGATGTACCTGGGACAGCCCCACCCGTACCCGGGCCAGCCCCACTCGTGCAGTGTCCCGAGTGGCAGCAGGGGGCGCTCCCTGACTGCCATGGGGACACGGAGCTGTCACCGTGTCCCTCCTCCACGAGCACCTCACACCTCGGGACCCCCTCCCCCACAGCAGCCACTGTTCCCACCCCTGGTACCCTCCCCTCTCCACTTGCAGGGCAATGCTTTCCCCATGGACAACCTCGGGAGCATCGAAAATCCCAGTGGGACACCTCACACCAGGTGGGAATTTCACAAAGGGTGTGAATGCTGGCAGAGAAATCCCGGAGAGCAAAGTGCTGCTCCTTCAGGAGATGATCAAGCCTTGGTCAGCCATGTCACCCATTAAACCCTCCCCCCACCTTCTCCTCCCCCTTCTCCCTCTAATTTTGGGTGTCTCGTGGTTCCAGCTGTCCCCACCCCACAGCACACACAGAGGTGGCTGTGCTGGTGCTGAAGTGCTGCCCCACCCAATGTCCTGGCAGCGAGTTCCCTGCTCCACAGCACCCTCCACCCACCCCTGCACCGGCTCTTCTGGTTTGGGAGCTCCTGCCACTCTCTGGTGACAGGGGCTGCCCCTGCAGCCCCCACCAGGGCTTCAGCTGGAGCTGCCCTGGATCACAGAGCTGGGAATGGTCAGGTTTGACTCAATCTGGCAGCAGTGACAGCACAGGGAAAGGCACATAACTCTGGCCAGAGGGCAGCTCAGCACAACTGCACCAGCCTGAAATCCAGGCAATATCCACCCAATTAACAGGTGAGTCCTGGCAAGAACAAGAGGTAATGCTCCAAGCTGGGAGTTTGCTCAGGGCATCTGCAGCCCTCCACCACCTACACAATGATCACCTCTGCAGCATCACAGAATCACAGAATTACTTAGGCTGGAAAGGCTGTCCAAGACCACCGAGTCAAATTGTTCCACCCATGTCCCCAGGTGTGAGAGCCACATGTCTGTTAAATCCCTCCAGGCACGGTGACACCACCACTGCCCTGGACAGTCTGTTCCAAAGCCTGAACACCTTTTCCACATAGAAATTTTCCCTAATATCCCACCTAAACCTCCTCTGGCACAACCTGGGGCTGTTCCCCCTTGTCCTGCCCTTTGTGACCTGGGAGCAGAGCCCGACCCCCACCTGGCTGTCCCCTCCTGTCAGGGAGCTGGGGACAGTGAGAAGGTCCCCATTAGTCTCCTTTTCTTCAACTTGAATCCCCTCAGCTCCTTGTGCTCCAGACCCTTCACAAATCAAGACAATTCCTCTCCAATTAACAGGGCAGCTCTGGCAGAACTGCCAGGTTCAGAGTTTGATGTGAGCCCCATGCTCACCCCCACAGCAAACACCTCAGCATTTGGGCAGGACATGGTCAACTGGGAGGAAAAATAACTACAGAGAGCTGAAATTCAGGCCCCTGTGCCCTGAGCAGCAGCACAGGGCTCAATTAAAACCTATTTTGGGGACCCTGGCTGTGCCCAGCCTGGCTGGTAAACCACATGGTCACGCAGGGAGAGGAGCCTCATCACACACAACCAGCATCTTTGGGGCTACACCTACTAATTAGGAGAGGGTGTTTCCAACATGCCAGCTCTGGGTTCTTCCAGACAAGCAGCTTTTTACATTTTTGCAAACTTTTCTCTAAGCCAGAACAAGTTACACAGGCAGCCAGCGAGTCCTCAAAGTCTTGGTGGAGGTCTGACAGGTGGCAGATGAACAACCCTCCTGCTTGGGCAAGTGCACTGTCACTGTTGCCTCAGGCTGATTTCAATCCACCAGCCCAAATCAGATGTGCCTATGAGCAGGCTGGTTTGCATTCTTCCCCAACTTTTGGGGGGGCCTACGCCTGTTGCCATGATTACAACACCCCCTGAGCTCTGAGAGCTCGGGGATGGGTGTAGCTGTAATTAGCATCCACTTGCACAGTGCAATGGGCTACCTCAGCCCTCACAGCCCTTCTGGCTATGGCAACGAGGTCTCACCACTTACATAATGAGTTTCCCCTTGATTTTAATCCTGTGGAACCCTTGGACTCAGCCAGGTCTTGCAGCAGTGAGGGGAGCAGCAGGCACACGCCTGCAGCAGCACATTTCCCTCTGAGGCACCCCAGAGCTCTGCCCTGGCCAGGTCTTACCTGTGTTGTACGCTGTGGGCATGGCTGAGAAGGGCAGCCCTTGTGTCAGCAAGCTTGGAGTGGCCACAGAAACAACTGGTGTGGTCAGAGAGTGAGTTGCTTGAGAGACACCCAACCGCTGGGTGTTCTGCTGTGGGAGCAAACAGGGAGGGAGTTAAAGCCCAGATGGTTTGACCTGGTTGTTTCCATGGGTTGTGGCCCCCCCAGACCCCCTGGGCATGCACTGGGACAAGCAGGATTGACCCTCTGGCCATTCCACACTGCAAAAAAAAAAAGCAAAGTACAAAGCACAGCAGCTACTGACACTTTGGACCTTGCAACACTCATCTGCAGGTCATGGCCTTGAGTGTCCTTCACCCACCAGCACCAGCTGTGTCTCTGTGTGCATGGAGGGGGGATATCAGCAGCATGCCTCAGACAATTCCTCACTGCTTTCCAGAGGTTCATGTGAGGCTTGCTGAGCTTCCAAGGAGTGACAAATGGACCAAAGAAAACCAAGACTGGCCGAGGCAGCACAGAGCTGTCATCTCCTCCCTGCAGCTCTGGTGGCCAAGAGCAAGTCCCTGCCTGGAGGGAAGCTGAGCATGCTGAGCATTGGCCTCAGGATTTTAAAGGGTCTGACAGCCCTAAACTCGAAGTCCAGTGCTCAAACCTGCCAGCTTGGTGCCCTCACAAGGATTTGGTGACTCAGGTATTAGCAGGTCCACTGTGGAAAAATTCTGCCCTTGGACCAGTGCACACCAACCTCCCCCCATGGTTTTCCAGGCAGTTACGTGGGCGGATCTATAGGTCAGATTCAGCCCTGTTTACAAGGCAGATAATCTGGGCTGCCTCTGCTGATCTGATTTAAATCAGACTCAAGAGGCTTGACTCTAATCCCAAGCACCCCAGCACACGTCACCCTGTGAAGACTGGGGCAGTGCCCAGCTGAAATCACGCCTGGCACGAGGCTGGCTGGGACACAGTGAGCAGCCTTCCTGTGGGACTGAGGGCTCCCAGAGCCTTGCAGGGCTGGCCACAGACTCTGCAATGCTTCCCCATGGCCAGGGAGACTTTCCTGGCACGAGGCTGGAGGCTAAAACCCTGCCCTGGCCACCAGCAGAGGGTGAGAGCAGCTGGCTGTGCAGCTTTGCTCACGCTGCACCCACACACTGCCCGGCCCACAGGTGCCTCCTGTGGCCCAGGGAAGGCGATTACCAGGGCTCTAATTGCTAAAGCTGGGGGGGCTGGAGGAGCAGCTTTGCCTGGCACACATCCTGCTGGCTGTGCCCACTGCTGTGGGTTAAGGACATGGCAAGAAATGTCTTCACGGGAGGGAAGACACAGCCCTGTCCCTGTCTGCCTGCACAAGACCCTGAGCCAGCCCAGTGGGATGCAGCCCCCACAGCCCCATCCCCTCTGCCCCTCTCTCCAGGGCTCTGCAGCTTTTTTGGGAGAGCACAGGCACAGGGACGAGTGTGGCCATGGCACAGGGCAGGGTGTGCCAGCCCCAGGAACCTCCTGGACACCACAAGGCAAGTGTGGGGATGTCAGCCCCAGCTGTGCTGGGGGAAGCACCCCGATTTTCACCACAATCCATGCAGGGAGGAGGTGTGCAAGCTGCCCCCCACATCGTGCCACTCACACCCCGTGCCCACAGACAGCGCTCCCAGCTGCCACTCCAGCTGGTGACACACCACGCAGCATGCTCCCAGGGAATGGATCTGCTGCCCCTGGCATGTCAGGAGTGTGCAGGGAAATGGGGGGACACCTCTCTGAACCCTCAAAGGGAAGAGAGCACGCTCAGAGCTGCAGGAGCAGTGCCAAGGGTGCCAGGGCTGGGGCTGCTGACTCATCTGGCAGCTGCCTGGAAAGAGGTGGGAGCTGCCATTTGGAGAGAGGATCTGGTGTGTAGGTTGAGCAATATGGAGGGAGTAAATCTGAGGAGAAGGTTAGCAGAGCAGGGGAGCATCTGCACCAGGCAGGAGGGATCTGCAGGGATGACACTCTGCAGTCCCCTTCCTGATCCAGCAGTGCCAACGTCCCTGTCCCACCCTGCCCACATTTCATCACCCTCCCTCCCCCTGCTGCCACCTCAGCTGGGGTGAGGATGTTTTTCACTTCAGGCAAAAACCCACCAGGTTCATTCAGACCAACAATTAAAACTGCAGATGCCACCCCAGTGGATTTTTACCTAATGCTGCTTCAGTGTGTAGTCAGGGAATGCCCTGGGCAGTGGGATCAGCAACGAGCAGATGGGGAGGTGGGGAGTGACTGACCTCCCTCCACACATGGGGAAACTGAGGCATGGAAGGGGGCCACCAAGCAAGAAGGGTTTGGGGACATGAAGAGCAGCAGAATTCATTCTGTCAAAGCTCTGGCCCATCCTTGGCCTGGCCAAGAGTGTCTCTGTGCAGGCTGCCAGAGAGATTGGCTTTCTCCTGTGTTTTTGGAGAGCTTCTCCCTGGCTGTGTGAGCTGCATCCCGCAGCAGCTCCTGCCCTTCCCTTGCTGTGCTGACCTGTCTCCCATCTGCCCTGCACCAGAATAGCAACAGAGCAGAGTGAATCCTTGCCACAAACAAGGTGGCATTCACTTTGCTGGCAGGGAGAGGAAAAAAAGCTGTAAAAATAACACAGAAAACTGCCCCATGCACAAGGGAGGTTCAGGGAGTGCACTAGCCAGCCAGTGGATTTACACAGGCTTTAAATAATATCTTTAATATGGGAAGAGCTTGATTTACTCCCTGTCTCTGATGTGCTGGCAATGGGCCAGGTCGTCCTGTGCTGTAGCTGTGGTGGCTCCAGTGAAGCACCATGGGCAGGTCCAGGGCAGTGCCCACTGTCCCCAAAGGGACCTGGCTGACCTCCCCAGGGGGATCAACACAGCAATTTTGGGCTTGATGGAGAAGAAGGCTCTTTGCAGCTCATGTCAGCTCCTTCTATTCCACAGGGAACCTGGTTCTCCTAAAACTGTGTTTGCCTTGGGATTTATTTTCTGCAGCAGGACTGGATGTAACACTGGTGCCCACATCCCTCCACACTCCCAACACAGGGAGCCAGTGTCCACCCCCTCTGTGTGCCAAGCCAGGGCAGGACTGAGGGGACAAGCAGCCCATGTCCCACCACAGCACCATGCAGGGACTCACCAGAGCCAAGTGGTCCTCGGTCTGTCCGTGGGAGAACAGGGAGAGAACCGAGAGGCACCGTTAACTGCAGCACCCCAAGCCACCATGACTGCACCACACCCTGGCCTCCATGGGGCACACACAGCCTGGAGAGCTGCCTGGCACAGCCTCTGCACCACCCAGCACGGTGCAGGCAGCAATCCAAGCCTTCCTCCTTGTACCTCCCCTCCAGCACGGCTCCCACCACCACAGCACCAAATCCCCCTGCAGCCTGTGTGCTGGCAGGACACCTGCTCCCATCCCAGCTGCATCTCTGCAGAGCTGCAGCACTCACCAGGTGATGCATCAGCCCCTGCAGCCTGTGTGCTGGCAGGACACCCCCTCCCATCCCAGCTGAACTCACCAGGTGGTGCATCAGCCCCTGCAGCCTGTGTGCTGGCAGGGCACCCCCTCCCAGCCCAGCTGCATCCCTGCAGCACTCACCAGGTGATGCATCAGCCCCTCCCATCCCAGCTGCATCCCTGCAGGGCTGCAGCACTCACCAGGTGGTGCCTCAGCCCCTGCAGCCTGTGTGCTGGCAGGGCACCCCCTCCCATCCCTGCAGCACTCACCAGGTGGTGCATCAGCCCCTTGCTGCTCTGGGAGGTGATGACTCGCAGGTCTGGCTTGCGGCTGTTGCCCGCCAGCTGCGCGCCGTGCGAGGGCGGCGGCGGCGACTTGGCCGGGATGATCTTGCCCAGGCTGCTGCCGTTGGACACGGGGAGGAGACCTGGAGAGGCTCTGGCACTCACATAGCCATTCCCTGCAGGGCCAGGGGTGACAGAGAGGAAGGAGGTGAGGGCACGGTGACAGCTGGGTGCACAGAGGTGGTGATGGTGATGGTGAACACGGGGCAATGGTGATGAATACTCGGCCGTGGGGAATGGTAAACACAGCCTGGAGAGTGGTGCTGCAGTGGGGCTCCATGATGTACCAGCACTGCATCCCCCCATGATCCCCCAAAACCCCCCTGCAGCCCAGCAGGCTCATCCTGCAGGGTGAAGCCAGGATGGGCAGCAGAACCCACAGTGCTCAGGGCAGCTCCTTAACCTGCAGGGATTCCCCCTCATTCCTGCAGTAACACCCAGCAAATCTCAGAGCCTGATCTGCAGCCAGATCTTTCCCTGCTTTGGCCCAGCACTGCAGCCCTACCAAGATGGGTAACTACTGGCACATTCACTTTTAAGGTCTCTTTATGGTACTGGGGCTGTGGCAGAGTGAGGACTCAGTTCACTGCTCCCACTGCCCCTTTGAAGATCTGAGATTCCCTCCTTCTCCTCCTCCTGCTGCCCCACTTAAGGATTTCATGTGCAAGGAGAGAGGAAAAAAAAGAAGAAAGGAAAGGAAGAAAAAAAATAAAAAGGAAAAGATTTGATGAACATCAGGAAAGGAATAAATTGGATCAGATTACTGTTCTGATGAGGGTTGGTTTTTTTTTTCATGAATAGGCCCCAAAGATAGAAAGGCGTTCAGCAATCACCAGGATTCAGCCCTCATATTCATTGCACGTTAGACCAGGAAAAATAGGTCGCTGATTGCATTATTAATCACACCCAGCACTGTGCTGCATCTGCACTTCAGCAGCCGCTGCTGGCACTGATGCTGCAGCCTGTGGGGCCCAGCCCAGCCCTGCCTGCCCACAGCTGGCCTGGCCTGGACACTCAGGATGGGCTCAGGCAGGCACAGGGGGTGGCCAGGCTCCCTGCACTGTGGGGCTGATCCCACAGATGGCACTGGGGATGGGAGGTGCTGCCCCAGTGGGCGCCCATCAGGGACACCCAGGCTGCTGCAGGCTGCTAACTGTGGCATCCATGGCCCTGCTGGAGGGAGAGGAGCAGCCTTCCTGTCCCCAGTGAGGCATCCAGAGTCCCAAATCACCCTGAGCAGCCCTGCATAAGGATGTGCCTGCTGCATCAGGCCCTGGCACCTCCGTGCACAGTGAGCTGCTGGAATCCTGCTCACAAGGCCACTGGCTTTTAGATTTATTAACAGTGAAGGTGCAGAAATTCCTCAGGTGATCTTGGCTACCTGCAGTGCTGGTGGCCATGGAAAAGCCAAAAGAAATTATAAACCCTTTGATATTCTCCTTCCCAAGGCACCACTGGCATGGATGCACACAGGGCTCTCATGATGACTCCCTGTTATCTGTGCATCACCTGGGGTGTGGACTGGGGTGGCTCCCTGTGCTGGAAAGGAGCTGGTTTGGGTTCCAGTGCTGCCACTCACCCCCAAAGATGGGTGGCCTTAGGCTGTCATTGCTCCTGTCATTGCCATGTCCACCCAGCATGGACCTGGCCACCCCTGTGAGCCAGAGAGAGAAGGGCAGCACTCCCAACCAAAAAAAGAGTCCAAAAGCAGAGCACTCTGGCCTGCCTTTTCACCACCCTGATGTGAATCTGAGTGGGGACAGTCAGGGCTCAGCATCCCCCCATGGGCCAGGCAGGGTGGAGGGGGTGCTGCTCCTGAGGCTGGCACAAGCCCTGGAGCGTGGGCAGGACGCAGGGATCCAGCGACATCCTGCAGGATCCGGCCAGAGGCACCCGCAGCTGATGACTCAGAGGCAGCAGGTGATCACTCAGTGCTGCAGAGACTGCAAGGGAGGAGGAGGAGGAGGAGGAGGAGGAAGAGGAGGAAGAGATGCACCAGGTATTTGAAAACTGCAAGTGCAGTGCCAGAGCCAGAGGCACAGTGCAGCCACGAGGGGAGCCCCAGGGAGGGCAGGGCTCTGGGGACAGCAGGGCTCTGGGGACAGCAGGGCTCTGGGGCTGGCCACAGCCAGGCTGTCCCTGCTCCTCACACCCATTTCCTGCAGTGGCAGCAGGAACGCAGGGAATGCCTCGGTGACGTCAATGCTGACATTCAGGGGCCCTGCCAAGCTCTGCACCCGCCATGGCTGCTCCTGACAGCTGCCATGGGGGCTGCACAGGGGCCTGGGGCCTCACAGGGGCTCGGGGGCCGGGCCATGGTGGCCCCTTCCCTCTGCCCTCAAGGATCAGCAAAGCTCAGCACTGGGTGCTGTGAGACCCCAGGGAGACACTGCCCCACAAACCACCCTGGCAGGTTTTGCTCTGTGAAGGAATCCCTCTGGCACTGGCACAGGGAAATGGCTATTCAGGGCAGTAGCCAGAGTGCAGGGGATGGGGTTGGACCACAACTGGTCCAACCCCACCTGCAAACCAGCAGCACCTGGCTCCAGTTTGGTTTTAACTGAGGCAATGTGGAATCCCACACTGCTCCTCCGTGCTGTCGGCTGGACACCCCCTGCAAGAAGGCCCAGAAGGGGTGAGGAGTCAGGCTCCTGGAGCAAGGCTGCCTCTGCCCTGGCATGGATGGCATCCACCCTGCCAAGCCTGGGAGCACAGCCAAGCCCAGTGCCGACAGCAGCAGCTGTTTCCCAGCAAGAGCCGGGGCTGTCGCTGGTTTTTGGGCTGTGCCTGCACCAGCAGCAGCCCAACATCCCCAGCCTGCAGACAGCAGAGGCAGATGTGGGGATGGAGATATTGTTAGTGCATTTTACAGCTGAGGAGCTGAGCCATGAGGCCTGAGCCTCATTAGCACTGAGGCTCTCACAGTGGAAAAGGCCCTTAATGAGCTTTTTTTAGCTTTCACTAAAGTTCCTTTATAGGGCCCAAGCACGAGGAGAAACTGGGTGTTAACTGATCACCCGAGGACGGTGGAGAATTGGCTGTAGCAGCAGGAGCTGAACCTAGAGCTACCCAAGTCCTGGTCTGCAGGGGTCACCTCCTTGATCTGCAGAGAGATCCTGAGTAGATGGAGACTCTTTGGTCACTGGGGTCTCCACTGAAACCAGCAACCCCAACGAAGGTGCTGGCCTGGAGCTCCACATGCCAACCCCTCCCACTGCCAAGAGCAGCAAAATCTTCCCCAGCACTTCCCTACGGACCAGCAGGGCTCAACAGCAAAGCAAAATCCTATGGGACACGTGGGGAAACTGAGAGCAGGAATGTCCCATGGAGCTGGGGGTGCAGGGCTGAAAGGCTCCTTACTCACCCACAGGGCTTGGGCAGGCTCCGTTCGTGTTGTTCAGGTCTCCCCCAAGCATCGCCCCTGCAAAGCAACAGGAGAGATGGGATCACCATGGATGCAGAAACAGGGTGAGCATCTCTGCTTTTGGGGGGCAGGAAGGCAGAGGGGAAAAAAGCAGGACTGCATTCCTGGGGAGAAAGTCCTGGGCAAAAGGAGCAGCATTCCTGGTGATCAGGTTGGGAAATGTTATCCAGGCAGATCCGTTTCCTTTGGGAAGGAGCCAGGTGCACAGGAGCCTGTTCCAAAGGAGGCAGCTTGGAAAACACTGCAGCTATTTTATTCCAAACCCCCCTTTGGGGGACACGGGGCCGGTGCTGCTGGGGGAGAGAGAGCCCCAGCAGCATGATGGGAAACACAATCCCCCCAGTGCTGCTCCCAGCGAATGGAAACCATCCCACACTGCCAGGATGCCACAGCAACCCAGACTCCTGATCCCAACACTTGCAGCAAAGTCAGGAGCTGACACTCCCAACCAGGCTGGGAGAAACTAGACCTTTTTATTCCCCAAAAACCAGAACGTTTTGCCTCGCCTGGAAGAAGACTTGATCTTTTTTTCTGCCTTGTTATGAAGTTATTTCTGAAAGCCACCTATTCCCCAGCTGGGGCTGCCTGACCACGCCGTGGGCAGCGACTGCAGCCAAGAGCCAGCACAGAGCTGAGACCACAGTCATCCCGGAGCCCTGGGCTGGAAACCAGGGGCTCTCCATGCCAAACCCCACCCCCAACCACTGCCCAGCCCTTCTCAGCCCAGATGGGGAAAGCTGAGACACAAACCTTCATCCAGCTCTCCAATCTCAGTTTGCAGCGAGCCCCTGAAAGCTGGAGGAGGGTGGGAGGGCTGAGCTGCTGCTGGGCAGGGAAGCACAGTTGCTCCCCATATGGGAGCAGGATTGGGAATGGCAGCGGTTCCAAAAATTGTATGGCCAGACAAAGAGTGAAGTGACCCACTAAATGTGGCACTCTCCCCTCAGGGGATAGGGATGCAAAGCCAGAGGTCCCTGTGCCTCCAAAGTCCCAGGGATGGGACTCCAACAGGATTTGGTGGCTGTGCCCTGCTGTGGGAGCCCACCTGCACCCCAGATATGGTGCCTATGCTGCCAAGGAGGGCTCACCTCTTGGGTGAGTGATGCCAACCCTGCCCCCAGCCCTTACACCCCCCTTGGCCCTTCTCCCACACCATCCCCAAGCCAACAGCACCAGGCTCTGTCAGGGCACCCACCCAGCGCTTGCTGTGCATTTGCTTTGGAAACAACACAACCAGCTCTGGTGCAATGCTAAAAAAATTTTAGGGAAAAAAAGGAGTTTTTCTAACATGCAAAGGCCTGGCTCCTATAAACAGGATTTCTTCCGTGTCCCAGGCAGCGAGTGAATGAGACACAGATGGCCGGACTTGGAACACCTCTGAGCTCACAACCACAAAATGATCCCCCTAAATGAGCAGTGAGTGAGCTGGAAACAGGAGCCCCCAGAGGGGTCTGCTTTACCAGGAAGCCTCTTCTGTTCTCAGCTGAGGGGCCTACGAGAGGGCAGGAGATCCCTGCAGCCAGAGGCACGGCTGCCTGTGCCCGAGGAGGGCTCTGCCACCCTGCCTGGAGTGAGACACTGCTCCCTGGGACCAGTCCTAGGGCAGAATGGCCCCTGTCCTGCAGCTCTGGGGGCTCATCCTGATACCTGAGTGCTTCAAGGCACCTTGGAGACTCTGCAGTGAGAGCAGTGAGCAAACAAGCTGTCTCTGAACCACGGCTATGCTGCATCCCAGCCAGGCCATTCCTCCTGCTCACCCTGCCCCACCATACAACCTGCTTCTGGAGGCACCTCCCAGCCCTTCTCTCCAAATCCATCCCTCTGTGAAGCTCCCCAGAGCTCTCAAAGCCCCTGGGGCCACAGCTGAGGGCCCAGACATGCTGGTCACTGGCACCAGCTCTGCCGTTTGCAGCCCGGGCGACTTTCACAGACCATCTGTGACATCCAAAATAGCAGGAAAGGGTTTTCTGCACACTATTATTATTTATGATCATACTGCAGGGGAGCTGGGCTGTGGTCACACGTCGTCCCTGTCCCACCCTGCCACTGCAGGGGACATGGGTGACAGCTCCTCTCCCCCACCCTGTCCTCTGCCACCCATGGCCGGTCCCTGCTGGAAACGACTGCTCCTCCCATCTGTCAGCAGAGCCACATGAGTAATCACCCACAGCCAACTGCAACCAGCATGGCCTGACTCTGAAGAGCCCTTTTTAGGCAGCCAGACCCATGTCACAGGAGTGCCACCAGCGAGCAGGATGCCAGCAGCCACCCCCGAGCCCGGGAATGGCGCCGGGTGACTCATCCTGCACTGCCCAACCCCAAACAGATCCCTGCAGGAATCTAAGAGATTCCTCTAAGAGACCTGGCTAAGGTGGGCAGCTTGGCCTCAGTCTGGGGCCAAGGCACAAAGAGAAAGCATCAATGTCTGGCAGGAGGGCAGGAGCACACATGGAGGGGCAACAAGCCTTCCAGGATGCTCCTGCCACCCACAGCTGCTGGAATGTGGATCCTGGAGAGGGGATGGAAGCAGCAGAAGTGTCCCCTCCCTCAGGGATGCCCCATGCTGGGTGCTGCAAGCCCAACCAGGCAGGAGGGATGAGGAGCTGTGTTGGGAAGGATGAATCAGGAAAAACTTACAAATATGATTGCCTAGCAAAAGATTTTGAGGATATGGAAACCATAAGTGAGATTGAAATGAAAGCAGTTTTCGACTGAGTGGCTGGAGAGCAGCAATGTGGATGCCTGAAGGTCTTCTCCCTTTGTTCAGAAAATGCCAAAGAGCCAGCAGAGACCCTCTCCAGGCATGAGAGGAAGGGTCCAAGATCAGGTTTAGAGATAAGAAAGCAGTAAAACACGGTAATGTAGCGATTCCTATAGGTATGTAAACATTAGAGAATTTGTATCTTGTATTAGGTTGGTTAGTGGAAATTAGAATATTCAACATAGAAGAAGATTTATGGTGTCGTAAATGGGAAAATCACTCTCTTACTTTGTTTTCTTACACTCTGTTACCTCTTAGAACTCTTACCACCCCCCACTCTCTTTCTGCCCTGCTCCAAGCTGTGGCAGGCAGCTCCCAGCTAAGCCCTTTTCACCCACGCCCTATGCAATAACCCACAAGTCTCAAGACCTGGCTTACAGAAATCTCTCATCTGTCACGACCATCCTCACCACCATCCCATCACACATCTCCTCCAGAGCTGAGGGTGCAAAGGGGGGCTCACCTGCGCTGGCTGGCCGCTGTGGCAGCCCTGGGGACACCGTGTTCCTCTGCAAGGCTGGCTGCTGGGGTGACAGGAGCCGGGGGTCTGTGAGAGAGGAGGTGACCAGGGACTGGGTCACCAGCGAGCTGCCAGGGTTGCTGAACTGCAGCGTGTTCTGGTTGGTCACCGGCACCGTCACGGGCATGGCGAAGTTGGGAGCTGGCACTGTGGACTGAACAGAGAGCAGGGGGTAAAGGGGAGCCAGAGCTGAGCTCCTGCACTGCTGAGGAGGGACAGTCAGGTCTCCTCAAACCTCCACTGCTGACCTGCAGTGCTGTGCCTGAACCCACACTGGCACCTTGGGAGGGATGTACCAGAGCCCAGTTCCCCACCAGGGAACACCAGGAAGAGCAATGGGCTCTTGCACACCTCAGAGCTCTGCAAACAACTGTTCTGGCCTCATTTTCAGGTTGTATTTATTTACCCCCTGTGCTTTCAGGGCAGGCATGAAGGAGAGGCTGGGAGCAGCCCAGAGCATGAAGGTGGGCACCAGCCTGGTGGTGTGCCCCCACCAGCACCGGCAGCAGCCAAGCTTGGCACTTGGCACTACCCTTCACCCCAGGCTGGATTCTCTGACCTGGTTCCTCAGCCAGCAGGAAGCCAGCAGTGGATCCCCGTTCTGGGCTGGCACTGCTGCTGGTGGGAAAGCCCCTGGATGACTCTGGGATCCATCCTGTCTCCTCTGGGAGCTGCTGGGAAGGAGGAGCTGACCCCAGGGATGCAGGAGCACTGCTAAAGCCTCATCCATGGCTGCAGGCTGAGGACCAGCTTCACCTACCAGCATCCTGTGGGAGCCAGACCCACTGTGATTATCCCAGCCGTTTGTCTTATGTCACTGATTTGCTCTTTGTTAACAGGAGCTGGCACCTGCTTAGAGGCTTTAGCACAGGCTTTGCTAAAGTCCCACTTTAATTTGCTCCAGGATGGAGAGGGGAGTAGCTCAGCACTGAATGGGAGCATCACAGGGCCAGAGGTGGAGCCCCACAGGCTGCACCAGTGAGGGAAGAGGGAGCTGAGGTCTCCCCTCTCCCTTGCCCTGCCTTCTCCTCCAGAAATCTGCTCCTGGATAGGTCCTGCTCCTTAGGTGACAGAGGGGGATGGGAGGAAGGAGTAGGACAGTGCTCACCCACGCCTCGCTGCCAGGAACTCTCCCCACCTGCCTCCCAAGGGCATCCTGTCCTTCAGAGATATCCTGTGGCTGCAGCCAAGCCGCGGGGACAGCGGCTCCGAGCCTGCGCTGTGGCACTGCTGCTGGGGCTGCCTGCACAGGGACAGGCTCAGCAATTCCTGCAGCACCAGGGAGAGCTGGAACACAGAGCCCTACCTCTGCTCAGCCTGGGGGCTCATCCTGCACGGCAGCAGAGCTGGAGGAGGAGGAGGAGGAGGAGGAGGAAGGTTCCCTGGGCGTTGCACGAACACCGGAGCAGCGTTGTGTAATAAATCACTGCCAACGCGTCCATGTGTGTGCAATGTTCCCAGGCAGGGAGAGGAAGAGCTGAAGCTCCTCCACACCACAGCATGAGCAGCACTGTGGTGGAGCCACGAGCTGGATACACCAGTCCCAGAGCTGAGCTGAGCCCAGCTCTGCACCTGCAGACCAGCGTCAGGCTGACGCTGCCCCAGCACTCCCAGAGAGGGGCACAACCAGGGACACTGCACACTGGGAGAAGATGCACACACCAGCCAAAACCCACCATTTCTGCTCTGGTTAGAGGTGAGGGCAAACACCAGAGGCCAAAGCCCTGCCGAGCCTCTCGTTAGCAGCAGCTGTCATTAGGCTGCCCCGCTGGGTTAGTTCTGCTCACACACAAAACCAACCCAGCAGTTAACATGGAAAAGCATCTCCTTCAGCAGCACACGCTCCACCTGCACTGCTCAGCCCCTCGCTGCCAGGGAGGTTTAGTGGGGGAGCCAGATGCTGTGCCCTGATGAGAAGCCACCCAGCACTTGAATGCCACCTGCTGAAAGGGATTTTTGGGGCTGTCCCTTTGGATTGGCGTGTCTGGATGACAGGGGGGCCTACTTGGGGCTGAGCAGCCCCTGCTCAAGAGGGTGTTCTGCACTAAGGACAAAGCTCAGGTGGTTTTTCAGCCTATTTTCCACCAGTGGCAGGGCTCGTGCCAGGTGCTGGAGGGATGCATGTCCTGCTGGGGCTCTACTCCCGCCCCACACACCGTGGTAGGGTGGGAACCTGCCACCCCCTAGTGAAACCAGGGAGGCTGAGGTAGATCCATGTACTGACAGAGCTAATCCTGCCCTGAACCCCCCTCGTGGGGCTGAGCTCATTGTCACAGCAGAGCTGCCAGAGATTATACCACCTGCATCCCACTTTCCTCCACCTCCTCAGCCCTCCTAGGTCTCAGGGCAGCCTCCCCACCCCCTCCACCCTGAGGTCTAGGGGATGGAAATGCAGATTTTGGGATCCTTCCGAGGCTCGTGGAGCAACACAACGCTGAGTCAGCAAAACACAACCTGGCCATTTCACAAGGCCCAGCTCTCGAGAAAAGCCAGAATTTTAACTTGTGGGGGCTTGCAAAGCACAGAAGGGCAGATTACTTTGGGTGGGGCTGTGTGTGTCATTTTTTGCTGTGCTGCATCCACCCCTGGAAAAGGAGCCTCCCCCCTGCTCCCGCAGCATTAATTACGGCTGCAGCGACTCAGGGCTAATCCCCCAAGAGCTGCTGCCTGCATCAATAGTCTCTGCTCCCTTGAACTAACAACTAATTTGAAACGTGTCCCCCTCCTCCTCTCGTCTCCTGACACAAATCCCTTTCAGCACTGTCCTGATGCCACCCCGGTGCCAGTGACAGCTCTGGGATCACAGGCTAAACCCTCCCTGGATTTCTGCCACGGCCACCAGCTGCCCTGAGGGCTCGGTGGATTTGGGGGGAATTAACGTGGAATAGCCCAAACCAGGCTGAGCTTTGCAAGGATGTGAGGGGTGAGCACTGGGATCTTAACTCAGACAAAAAATCTGTTTTTTTGAGGAACAGAGGGTCAAAAAGGAGGCCCTAATTCACTACCTGTTGTAGAGAAGAGACAAGCAATACCATCCTGCACTGCCTGGCTAGAGCCAACAAGGAATGCCAGAGCTGGTAGGAAGGATCTTCCCAAGGATGGGAAAGAGGAAGGGCACTCAAGAGCCAGGTGCATTCAGGGCTTCAGGGGCTGCTGGCATGGGCTCCGAAGCAAAGCCATGCAAAATCCACCCCCCCCATCACCTGGAGGCACCGGGGAGGGGCTGCAGGCCACCAGCTACTCACTGCGAGCCGGTAACTCTGCATCATTTTATCAAACTCCTCATCAATCTTTTTATATTTCTCCTCCGTCTGCGGGGTCAGGGCAAACACTTCATCCCCCTCCGGGCTCTCGCACTCCCTGTGCTTCTTGTTCAGCGCCTGCGACGTGCGGGGGACACGGGGGTGCCGGGGAGGGAGCGGGGCCAAGTGGAACAGAAGAGAAACAAAACAGAAAAGAACATCTAATGAAGGTTTTCCAGCCACGGGCAGCTACTTACACCGTATCTCTTGAACAGGATATCCAGATCCTCGCTGCCTTTGCGGTATTTATCCTCCATCAAGGGGCTCTGGTCTATGGAGTCGTCGCCGTCGGGCTCTGGGCTGTCACAGCCGTTAAAACCTTTCTTTCTTAATGTCTGAAAGCACAACCAGAACAGTCTGAGATTGGGGAGTGGGGAGATGGGGAACACGGGCAGGTTCCCCCCTGAACATCCCCTGGATGGGTGGATGGACCAGGATTTGCCCCTGTACAAATCAGCACCTCAATGGGATTAAAAAGTCAGGATACAGCCCCTGGGTTTTGATGCCAGGGTGTGTCTAATTTAGGAATTACAGCATGGGGAGTGATGGAGAGAAACTTCCTCCTTTTCAAAGGTTCTGTTTATACCAGGACTGAATTTGGCCCTGCATGAACTCTTCATGAACATCTTCATCACTTTCAGCCACCACAGCACCATGAAGGGGGGAAAAAAAACCTTAATGCTCTTTGTTGTCCTGCAAAAAACAGGGAAAACTTGCTTACAAACAGCCAAATAGGAAAAATAAACTCCAAAATTATAGGCAAATTGTCAAATTTGTCAGAATTTCCTGACAAAACCAGACCAAGTGGCATTTGCCAAATGCAAAGGTGCCACAGGAAGAGCATCACATGGTAGGGCATGTGGCACAGTGACAGCTGAGCCCTGCTGGGAGTGACACGAGGGGTGATGGTGACAACACTGGGCAGCAAACCCCACACCAAAACTGGGCTCACAAACAGGAGCCAACTCTTGCCAACTGTTTTTTTTTTTTTTTTAGAAGTCAAAGCTACAGAATTTCCTGGAAGTCTTGATCCTTTTTTTATGCCAAATTCAGCAGGGAAAAAAAAAGAAAAAAAGTCTTGACAATTCTCTGTCTTCCTAAACAGCAACAAACATCTCCGTTCTGAGGCCAAAGCAAGTTTGGGAGTGGCTCTTCAACTACCTGTGAGCTACAGGAAGCACAGGGCTCCTGGGGGAAATGCTGCTGGAGCACATCAAACCCAGGATGTCTCCAGCAGGATTTGCTCCACACCACAGGTGGGGCTCGGGGGATGCTGGTGCCAATGGGCACCACACCCACCCCAGCCTGGTTCTCCATCCAGATGAAGCTTTTCACAATATTTTCCATTAAAATCACTCCTTGCTGGGTCATCCCACGTGGCATTTTCACCCTCATTACTGGATTCAGTTGCAGAGGGGAAATGTCCTCGTTCACATGCAGACTCACTCCTGACCATGGTGACATCTCATGCCCTGTTTGGTGTCACCAGTAATTCCTGATATCTAATAATTATTAACTAATTATCTAATAATTAGAATGATTATTAATAATTCTTATACATAATATTAATGTTATACTTAATAATATTTAATAATTCCTGCCATCCCTAATCCCTGTGTTGACCCTATAGAGAAAGGCAGTGGGAATCAGTCACTGCCATGAACAGGAGATTCCCAGAGCTTTTGCTGCAGTTTTCCGAGGACTTTTCCCTATTATTTTTCTATTTTTGTACATGTCCTTGTTTGTTCTCAGAATGGCCCAAAAGAGGAAGAGGTGCTGCTGGTGGGGAAGGAACTGCTTTGCTTTTTTTTTCTTTTTTTTTTTTTTTTTGAAACTGCTTTCTGTGGATCTTTTTTTTCCAAAACCTTTTGTCTTGCCGACGCAGCCGAAAGACGGAAAGTTGAGCCTTCCTCTAAAAAAACAAAAAGTTTTTTCCTTTTTCTTGTTCAGAGGCAAAATGGAAAAAGTTGTTCCATGAGCAGTGAAGCAATGAACCAGGTTTCCTTCAGGCACTGCAGAGACTCTCTGGTCTAACAGGGAGCTGTGCCCACCTTGACATGATTCCCTTTGCAGGGACAGGAGCTGCACCTCTCATCTCTGCCTGGAAATTGGGAAGGTAACCCCCCACATCCCTGAAAACTCCTCTCCTCCAGCAACAGCTGTTGGCAGGTTCAGAAAATGTGGGGATGGACAAGAGGGAACCTCACAATGGGATTTTTCACGAGGTTTCAGCCAAGCAACACCATTCTTCTTTCTCAAACCTGCAGCACTGCTGCCACCAGGGAGGTTTTTAGGCACTGCCAGCACAGGGACCAGCAAGGGGCTGCCACCACCAGCTGCAGCATTTTGCCATTTCTAAATCCACAAGAAATCCTCCTGGGGGCTGCTCCCTCAACAAGTCTGTCAAGGAAAGCAGTGGAAGGGGGGGATGTGGCTCTGCTCACCCTGAAACAGCTCACAGCATCACCCCTTCTTCTTTCCCAAGGTCTGTGGGGCTAACACATTTGGTGTCCCAGCTTTGCCCTGGTCTCCTTGCTCTCCCCAGCCACCAACTTGGTAAAATCAGTCTGTGAGACCCACAGTTCCTCCCAGGGGTGGGTCCTCAGCAGCTGAGCTGCGAGGGGCAGCTGTGGTGCCACCATCCCTGCTCCTGCACAAACCCCACCAGCAGCCCCAGGATGTGCACAGGGGGAAAAATCCTTCCTGGATGCCACAGGCAGCAGCATGAGCTGGGATTGTAAACCTGTGAGCTGGGACTGTGCCCCCCAACCTGGGACTGTGACCTTGGGGCTGGGACTGTGACCTTGGGGCTGGGACTGTGACCTTGGGGCTGGGACTGTGCCCCCAACCTGGGATTGTGACTTTGGGGCTGGGACTGTGACCTTGGGGCTGGGGCTGTGACCTTGGGGCTGGGACTGTGACCCCAACCTGGGACTATGACCTTGGGGCTGGGACTGTGACCTTGGGGCTGGGACTGGGACTGACTTTGGGGCTGGGACTGTGATCTTGGGGCTGAGACTGATTTTGGGGCTGGGACTGTGACCTTGGGGCTGAGACTGATTTTGGGGCTGGGACTGTGCCCCTCGACCTGGGACTGTGATTTTGGGGCTGGGACTGTGACCTTGGGGCTGGGGCTGTGACCTTGGGGCTGGGACTGTGATTTTAGGGCTGGGACTGTGACTTTGGGGCTGTGGCTGTCACCTTGGGGCTGGGACTGTGACTTTGGGGCTGGGACTGTGACTTTGGGGCTGGGACTGCGTTTTTGGGGCTGGGACTGTGATT
>JAOTQP010000955.1:1695304-1706824 GCA_026413545.1 Cichladusa arquata
CTGTGACTTTGGGGCTGGGACTGTGCCCCTCGACCTGGGACTGTGACTTTGGAGCTGGGACTGTGACCTTGGGGCTGGGGCTGTGATTTTGGGGCTGGGGCTGTGACCTTGGGGCTGGGACTGTGACCTGCACCACCGAGAGGGGCTGCTGGAGCTGCAGGGAAGGCGATGGGGCACTGCAGGGCTGATCTGCAGCCCAGTGGGATGGAAGCACCAGTGGCAGGGAGTGACAGGGCTGGAGTGGCAGCAGGACAGGAGCCAAGGCAGAGTGGCTTCAGCAATCTGCTGCTCCACCAGAGCTTTGGGACAACAAAATGCCATTTCCAGCCATAGGGGCGTTGGCTGCTGGTTCTTTCGGATTTTTTTACCAAAAAAAAAAAAAAAAAAGATGTGTCCCACATTTTTAGCTTTTTGTCAGGATGATGTAAAAGGAAAATAATTCTGCTGGAGCGGGAATCAAACCCAAAGATTCCTGTTTTTGGGACTTCTGCAAGGTCTTTTAGAAAAGAACTTTCCTTCTTATTCCTCCTCCTTCTTTTTGCCAGGGAAAAAAACAGAAGATGCAAAGAGGTTTTCAGGAAACCTTTCTGTCACTGGGCTGCAGCCAGCAGAACACAACAATTTTTCATATGGAAGAGATTTAAAAGCAATTCCTTTCCAGCAGAAAAATTTCAGAGAAAACCAGGGTGAGAACTTCCCATAGCAAAAACCCACCTCGGTCATCACCTGCCCCCTCTCAGGTACCCCCACTCTCTCAGGACCCACTGCACATCCTGCTTTTCCAGGCAATATTCTCACTCCCATGTTGCCAGCTCACATGGGAGCAGATTTCCAACCTGAAGAGGGGAGGAGAGCAGCAGGAAATGCAGAACATGTGAGAGGAAACGATGCTCAACCAGGATGCAGCCGACTTCCCTTCGAGGAGGGAGACTCAACCACTCTGGGCTTTGGGGAAGTCTGGATGAGGATAAGGATGAGAATGAGGATGAAGACTGGCAGCTGCCTCTGCATTTCACCACCTCCCCAGCATCCTGCAAAATGTCTGACTTAACACATCCTGGGGAAGGACAATTAGGAGCAAATCAGCCCCTGCAGGACATTCAGCCAAGGAAAGGGCTGTGTGAAAGGGGCTTTAACTGGCTTTGCAGCATGGGGGTGCCTGCTGAGCCCTGCTCTGCCCCAGCCCCTCCCCAGGAGTGGCAGGTCAGGCAGGCTGTGGGGAAATGAGAGGTGACAGAGGAGCAGAGTGTGATCCCTGCCGGGCTGCACGTGGCCCCCAGCGTGCCTGGCTGGGGCTCACTGCCCCTGACTGAGGAAACCCCCCACTCTGCACTAGAGAGATCTGTCAGACTTAAAGCCTGCAATAACCAGGACTTTGATTCAACCACACAACCCCTGTGGCTCCTCTGTGCCCAGCACACTCCTGACAGCTGAAACTCAGGGGTGTCCCTGCAGGAGATGGTCCCCAAAAGCAGCAGGGGTGTGGAACCCCTCCTGAACTAGAGGAGCAGCTCTGCCTCTCACTAAATATCCAGGGGATAAACCCCTCAAGGACATTCCTGTGCAGCATGGCATGGGGTGCCCTCAGTCCCACCCTCAGATGCACCTCCCCAGGACCAAAATCCAGGAGATCTCATGTTGTTTAAAAATGTAATTTGGACAGAGCCTTGAGCTGTGGTACCAGTGCTGCTACCCAGCCTGGCAGTGCTTGGCTTGGCCCTCTGGAGCCACTGCTTGCTGCCCTTCCACCAGAAAAACAAAACCAAGAGGCTTCTGCCTCAATTCCTGCAGGGCCTGGCTGCTCCTCATCCTTTCTGAGATGCTGCCAGAGCCACTCAGAGCTGAATCCCTCAGCAGGAAGGGGCTGTGGGTGTCACAGGTCACAGCAGCCCCTTAAAATCCATTTAAAATCATATTTGGTGGCAAATTCCCAGCCTGGGTTTTCACAGACTCTAAATGACCAGTGTGGGGAAGCTTCCAGAATGAGAAGATATTTTTGTGAGTCAAGTTCAACGGGGAGCCACCAAGAAACAAGAGATAAATTATATTTGTGTGCAGTGGGGACACAGCTGGGCTGGTAGAACCTGACCTGGGCGAGGGGAAATGGAAATCAGCACCGACAGCAGGAATGTTCTCTTGGGAACATGAACTCAGAAAACACTTAAAAACCTTACAGCAGCCCCAACCCTGCTCCCAGACAAGACAAGGATGCTTGAGCAGCCTCCAAAGCTGCCTCCAGCCCAGCAGGTTTTGCTCCATGACAGCTCTGCCAGCCAGACATGCCGAGCCCGGCGTGTTTGGGCTCCTGTTCTTGCCATCCACCAATATCCTTCCGCTCCCCATGCTCCTCTCCTTGGCTCTGGAAGCAGATCCAGCTCTTCATGTGGTGCAAACACAGTGTTTCTTTGGGTGCCAAGGACTGTGTGTAACTTGTCGGCTTGGGAGTGTTTGCATCTTGGACCATAAGGGAACAGAGAACGCTGCCCAAAATGTTTACGGTATTTTTAGGCCAAGACAAATCTGTTCAATGCTGCAGTTTGAGCATCCCAGAGAGGCTGTGCCAGGGAACCAGCAGCATTTGCACGCTGAAGGGGCATTACCTGCCTCAAACAGGCCAAAAAGGACAATCCTGAAGCATTCTGAAGGCCCCTACAAAACTGTGCTGTGGCAGAAGAGTCTCCAAACCCCAGCAAGGGAAGGCAGATGCTGCTTGGCCATGGCTCAGCCATGGGGTGAAAACCTCAAGTCCAAATCTCTCAAAAAGACACATTTTACAGAGCATAAAAAAGAAAAAGAAAGCAAGATTTTGGGGCATGGAGGCAGGTTGGGTTTTTTCCCTTCTCCTTCGTGAAATGAAAGCCTGAGCACACTGGCCAAGGGGCACCAAAGGGATTCAAAGGCAGAAGCCAAATTCCTCCAGCAGTGCAGGCCATGCTGCTCCACTCTGCCTCTCACCAGTGGCACTGAGGGCATTAATTGATGCCCGTAATGCCACTAATTACAAAGGCAAGCCCTTCATTTGCCTGTCTGGCCAGGTTTAATGGCAGCTGCCCCCATGCTGAGGACCCTGCAGCTCCATCTGCACAGCTACAGCTGAGGGAGAGATGTGACTGATGACCAAGGCAGTGCTGGCACTCTCCTGTGAGCCAAAAGTGCCCCCTGCTCCAGCCCAGTGATGCTCTGCCAGCACCAGGGACAAGGACAAAGCTGTGCAGAGGGCCAGGGTGGGGACACCAGCAGCATAAGGCAGCTGAGCATCTCCTGGGATGGCAGCAGGCTGGAGGAGAGCAGCCTTGACGTGAGCACAGTTTGGGCATAGTGCCAGTGGCAGTGCTGGGGATGGGTCATGGTTGGGCCATCCCTGGAGACCCACAAAATGCAGCCAGACAAGCCCTGAGCAAAGGCACCAACCCATGAACTTGGCCGTGCTCTGAGCAGGCACAGGGTCCATCCCACCTGAATTCCTCTAATTCAGCCACTGGTGCCTCCCACAGCCCCACTGTGCCTGTCTGGATATCAGGCTGGGGCAATGTCACAATGTCACCAGCTGTACCAGGCACTTCAGAACAATGTCAGCAGGAGCAGCCTCCAAATCCACCCACAGAGGAGTCTCACAAAGCAAACCCATCCCTCAAGTTTCAAGGCAGCAGAGCAACTCACAACTGGAGACAGCTTCCAACTCCACCACCCAGAATGGAGTATTCCTGCAGGCTGAACCAAAAGCACACAAACCCCATGTGGCACTGAGCATGGCAGATGTGCCAGCTCCATCCCCAAGCTCCTGCCTGCAGCGTGGTGCCAGCCAAGCTGGCAGCAGCCAGGCCTCACCTCGATGATGTCTGCGTTGGTGCGGCTCTCGTGGGGCTCGTTGTACTCGGTGTACTTGAGCAGCACCTTGTCCATGTCGGTGCTGGCGTACTGGAACAGCTTGTTGGAGTGGTTGAAGATGATGAGGGCAATCTCACAGTCACACAGCACGCTCAGCTCGTAGGCTTTCTTCATCAGGCCAAACTTGCGCTTGGTGAAGGTCACCTGGGGGCAGGGACAGCGTGGTGAGAAGCTGCTGCCACAGAGCCACACCTCCCACAGCAAAACTGAATGACCACTGGAGGAAGAGCAAAAGGAAGGGGAATGCAGAGGGAATATTCTGTCTCAGTTTCCCCAATTGGCCCCAACCCCAAGCTCTCCTCTCTCCCTCTCCCAAACAGTTCATATTGCTGCCTATTTTGGGATCCTCCAAAGGCAGACACTTCACAAGCACAAAGATGATTATCAGCGTTGGAAATCACATATTGCCAAATCAAGAGAAAATAAATTTCAGCAAAATCCCCAGCAGAGCTGCCATCTGTCCGGGGGCTGTGGGTTTTGAAGTGGAATATTCAAGCTTTGGAGATCTCGCCCTCACTTGCTGCAGCTGCGCTGCCAGTGCCCAACCCCAGGGGCCAGAGAGCTGGGGCTCAGCACCCCAAAACTGCCCAGAGGTGCCCACCCCACCCCTGACACATTCTCCTGCTCACCAGCACCCACTTATCTTGGCAGGCTATGCTTCCCCTGTGCCAGGGGCTCACCCTGCTGCTGCTTTCATCTTGCTGTCCCTCAGTGCAACCTCACTGGGGTGCTTTTCCTCATTGCCCTGTCCCCTCAGCTGTGCCCAGAGCTGCCAGCTGACCAGGCAGCCTCTGCAGGACTGATCCTGGAGAGCTGGCTGGGGGCTGGGGCCAGCACTGGGGCTGGGTGCTGGCTCCAAGAGCAGCTCCAGCTGCTGGGCAGACGCTGGGCTGTGACTCCCAGCCCACGCTCAGCTCTCCCCACCACACTCCTAACAGGACCCAGCTGGTGGAGAGGGAGCTGGTTTGGGGCTCCCTGTCCTGGCTGCAGTGCAGACAGCTGCTGAGGGTCCCCCACCCTCCAGAACAGGCAGCACACTGACAGGAAAAGCTTGGCCAATGCCCTCTCAGCAAATAAAAAGCAGAAAAAGAAAATAAGAGGCAGGAGGTCACTGCTTTGTGCTAAGCATTGCTCTGGGGCCAAAGCAGCCTCCAGGGGAAGGGCTGGAGACGAGCTGAGATGCCCTGGAGTGCCAAGACCTGCTCCTTTCTCCATATGGGAGGGATTGACTCCACTCTGGGCCTCCACCACAGCAGCAATTTTGCCACTGAACAGCTTTAATTTGCAGGGCTGAGGGAGGAGAGGGAGTGAGGCTGTGCCCTTGCTCAGCCTGTCAGTGGCATCACAGCCACAGTCCATGGAGCCAGCAGGAGCACCCTCGGGGTCCTGCACCCCTCGAGGCAAAACCTCATTCCCTGTGCGTGGTGGGAGGGCAGAGCAGGGGCAGCTCTGGGCACACCTGGCCAGGGGAGCTGCTGCCCCTCCCCACCATCTCCCCAGATGATTAAGCAGTAACGAGATTCCCTCTAATCTCCTCATCCCCTGCAAAGTGTAGGGGATGCTGCTGTGGGTGCCACGTGTGCCTGCTCTGGCTGCAGCCAGCCCACTCACTGCCCCAGCCCAGCACCCCCTGGGCAAATTACACCACTTGAGGGCCAGCTCCTGTGTCACCAATAACTCCCCAGGGGCATTCCAGATTGCCCAGCCACCCAAACCTCTGCTGCTGGGCACTGCAAGACCAGGAGTGCAACTGAGCTGCACTGTGACTTCAGGTGGGACCCAGCCACAGTTCTGCTGCTGCAGGCACTAAAACCACGACCTGTCTCTCTGCCCCCTTCCCCAGCCTTCCCAGTCTCTCTGGGAACACCCCCTGAGCAGCTGGAGGAGCCCCTGGAGGAAAACAGGCAGTGTCTCCACCAGACGGAATAAAACACCAGAAGAGCTGCCAGTGCCAGGGACACCTCACCAAAACACACCTTGCCAGGCACCATGACAGGCTCAGCCAAAGACTGGAGGCAATGGGGACAGGCCAAGATATGGGGGTCAGACAATGGGGCAGCTCTTGGCCTTGAAAACCAGTGACAAGGTTTGGGTTTTGCCCTTGAGTGGTGAAGAATGTAGGATCATCTTCCCCAAATCAACCAGAATCTGGGCAGAGCTGAGCAGAACACAAAACACCAAATGATCCCTCTAGGGATGAGGGGATATTCCCGCTGCAGGCAGGGAACAAGAGCATCCCTCTCTGCTGGCACCCCTGCACCTTGCAGAGAAAAGCAAAGATTTGCCATTTAGCCACCAAATCACACAAAAGCATCACCTAACACTGCCTTGTGCATCCACTCATGACCTGGGACAGAAACCTCAAGCCCTCCCCTGACGCCAGGCACGAGCCTCATCTAGAAGAATTAACCTTGTAAGTCTAAGAGGGTAATCAAATCTCATGCTTCAGGGCCTAAGCCGATCACCAGAGGGGTCAGGAAGGAATTACTGCCCCACACTAGCAGGGGATTTTTTGCCTTTGCCCTGATGCAAACCATATTGGCAGTTGCCAGAGTCAGTGGCCTGGCCCTGAAGGACTGATGGCCTGATCTGTTGTGGCAAATCCTCTCCTGTAATTCCTCTAATGACATTAGTGACTCTTACTTGCTCTCCTCCCCTGGTTTTGGCTGCTGCTGTAATTCACAGAATCACACACTGGTGTGGGCTGCAAGGGAGTAAAAAGCTCATCTTGTCCCAGGCATCTTCCACTGTCCCAGGCTGCTCCAAGCCCCATCCAAGCTGCCCTTGGACACTTCCAGGGATCCAGGGGCAGCCACAGCTGCTCTGGACACCCTGTGCCAGGGCCTCCCCACCCTCACAGGCAAGAATTTGAACACTCTCAATATCCCATCCAAACCTGCCTGCTGGCAGTGGGAAGCCATTCCCCCTTCTTCTGTCATTCCAGGCTCTTGTTCCTCCCCAGCCACGTCCAAAGCCCCTCTCCAGCTCTCCTGAAGCCCCTTTAGGCACTGGAAGGGGCTCTAAGGTCTCCCTGGAGCCTTCCCCTCTTCAGGCTGGACAGCCCCAGCTCTCCCAGCCTCATCTCCAGCTCATCTCCATCCCCAGCCCAGACACACACCCTGTGACTCTGTGTCCCATCCCCACACCCCAGAGCAGCTTTTCAGCCCCTCCAGCCCCCAAAGCCCAGTGCTGGCTCAGCCTGGGAGCCAGGGCTGCCCAGAGGACCCCAGTGATCCCCAGAACTCAGCCCTTGAGCACAATCCTCCCTCCCAGTGCACAACCTCAGCAACACCATTCCCAAGGGCTCAGCCCTTTCCCAAGGGCCACCAAGATCTTTCAAAGCAGCCTCCCACAATCATTTCTTTGTTGGTTTTGCACCCCCAAGCATGGGTGAGTAACAGCTGTGGTGCCCAAAGTCACGGGGCTGCTGATTTGATTTGCATCCACCGACTGCTGACTGCATCCATGCCCAAGGCAGCCACCACTGCCACCAGATCCAAAGCTGGCAATGCAGAAGCAGATGCTGCTCCTGCACTGTCCCATGCCACACTCATCATCACTGAGAAAAAAGCACCAGGCTCCCCAGGGGCTGCAGTGTCCAGCTCTCATCAGGGGTGCAAAGGAGCTGCTGAAGTCAGGAGCTCCCCACTGCTGGGAAGGTGATGGTGGTCACCAGCTCCACTTGACCAGTGGAAGGATAAGAAGCAAAAGATCTTAATTTGGCAATGCTAATTACTGTGTGGGTGATGCCATAGCAGAGCTCACTAGAAGAGTTCCTAGGATGGATGGAAAAAATCTGGTCAACACCAACAGGACCAGGCAGGACCATGCTCTGACCTCCATCCCAGGGCTCAGACTCCACCACCACAGCTCCACCTGCCCGTGGCACTTCTAGCCTGGAAACAAAGCCACAGAAATGGTCATTCTGGCCATCTGCCTTTCTCAGAGGTGACATGCTCACCCACTTTCACACATTCCCCAAATCCCACTTTGGTCCATAGCCACAGGCTCATGCTCAGAGCACACTGTACTGCAGCTGGAAGCTCACCACCAGACAAGGTTATTTCATTTAATAAAAGAAACAAAGGCCCAAACCTAGCATTAGTTATTTGGCACCAAAACCAGAGATCACGGCCCTGGGCACGAGAACCTGTCCCTTGGCCCCAAAATCTACAGCTGAGGAGGCACCACCAAAGCCCACCAGGAGGTACAGACCATGGTCTGGCTCCACTGAACCCCAACCCCACTCACTCTAAGCAAACAGGAGGAACCAGGACAAGATGCCACATGGCAAAGACAGGTTTAACTTCCTCTTCCCCATGCTGCCTTGAAAACACAGTGTTTCCAACCCAGCACATAAAAAACTCAGCCACCACCAGAACTCCACTACCCAGAGCATCCCAGGGTGCCCAGAGCTGCTGCAGCCAAAGCCAGGCTGAGGAGAGAAATACAAACCAGTTCAAGGTCCCTTGTCCCCAGCACGACTCAGGGCTGCTGGCAGCAGGGGATGCCCCTGTGCCACAAAGGCTTTGCCATGCTCCTCAGCTCAGCCACAGCTTGTGCCCACATGCATCCTGAGCCACATGCCAACGAGCCAGAGGGGTAAAGAATCCAGCCCCAGCTCATCAGGCAGCTCAAATCCACCCGGACAGCTGGTTCTCAGCTGTTGCTGCTCACTCACAGGATGCACATTCTTGTCCCAGGCACACAAATCCTGTCCTCCTGCTCCCCAGCACCAGCATGGCCTCACATCATGAGGCTGTGATGTCTGCTGACCCCATGGCAGCCACTGACAGGCCTGGCTGATGGTTCCCACTGAGACAGATTCATCCAGAGCCCATCCCAGCACACATCCTCCAGGAACAGCATTCTGTCTCACAAGAGGATTTTTTAAAGCCAAACTCTGTGTTTCAGCAAGGGGGATTTAGGTGGTGGGGGAAGGTCCCCACTCACCTGAGACCTTCTCTGTAGCTGCACCAAAAGCCACATGCCAGAAGGGGGATGATTTTGGCCAGCCCTCAGGATGCAGATGTTGCCCACAAGCCCCTCAAGGACATCCCAGCAAAGCATGGAGGTGATGCTCAGGAGAGCAATGGGGATGCTCAGACACTGTGGGAAATGCCAATTTTTGGCACTTTCCAGAAGCACTGTTACATCCTGGGCCTGGCACACTCCAAAATCCCACGCAGAGCATCACTGACACATGGCCACAGCTCAGGCCAAGGGCTTGTCATGGTTCCCAGCCACAGTACCAGAGCGATCACAGAAAAGCCACTGGGATGCTCCTGCAGCACAGAGGAGATGGACCCTGAGGGCAGGTAAGAGCCCTTGTGAGTGCAGGAATGTCACGGATAAACACTAGGAAACACTTGGAAAAGTGAAAATTTTGGAGAAGAAAATCAAATAGCACAGCTTTTTGTCAATATTCCCCATGCAAAGGTGGGATGAGAAAAAGCGAGGCATGAGTTTGCACAAAGAAATTAAAATACTTCAGTCACAATTGTTGCTGAAGGGTGGGGATGTAAAAATGTATTAATAAAGAGTTGCCCCAATGGGTTGTTTACCCAAATGAGGAGCAGGAGGAAAGGGCTCTGCAGCTCTTGTTGCACAGAGCAGTACTGAGGGCAGCCACTCAGCTCCAAAAGCAGAATCTTGGGACCCTGTAGTGGTCCCCACAACAAAGGAGACCAACTTGTGACAAGTCCCTCCAAGTCAAGCAGAGGGGAGAACCCACCTCACCCACAACCAGCAATGGGTAAAGAGCTGGGTTTAACCCAAAGCACACCCAAAGTTTATCCTCCAGCCTGACCCATGAGCATCAGAGCTAGGGCAGCACACGCCTGGGAAGGGAAACACTGAAAGCACTTCTGAATGGGCTCTGCACCTCCATTTTCACAGACACAGATATTAAGATTATCAGCATTATTAACTGTTACCCCAAAGCAGCAACAACATTAAAACGCTGAAAAAAATCAAACGGAAAAAGATTTTTCTAGGATGAGCCAAGCTCAGGATTGGTCCCAGCCCCACCACATCCATCCCCACCACATCCACCCCGGCCAGGCTGGGCTCTAGAGCAAAACAAAGGTTTGGGAAACAGTGCAGGGAGGAGAAGGAAGCGGACAGAGAGCCCCAGTGGGACACTTCCCTGAGCTGCCACCCAGCACCTGGCACCTGGCTCAGCGCCGCTGCGGCCGCACGCTCCTGCAGGGCATCCAGCCTGGCCAAAAGGATCCAGCACCAAGCAGGAAGGTGTTAAAAGTCCCCAGTAGCAACCTCTGAGGAGCCACAATAAATAACCTCTGAGTAAACACAGCGGCTGCTCCCCATTCGCCTTCCTGTTTGCTTTCGCAGATCCGGGCTGGGACGTCCACTTCCAGCTGCTGGCCCGGCCCGGCCCGGCGCAGCCGAGCTCCGGCAGGGTACCAGGCTGGGAGTGCCACTGTGCTGGGAGTGCCACCGGGCTGGCAGTGCCACTGTGCTGGCAGTGCCACCGGGCTGGCACTGCCACCGGGCTGGGAGTGCCACCGTGCTGGGACATCCACTTCCAGCTGCTGGCCCGGCCCGGCCCGGCGCAGCCGAGCTCCAGCAGGGTACCAGGCTGGGAGTGCCACTGTGCTGGCAGTGCCACCGTGCTGGCAGTGCCACCGTGCTGGGAGTGCCACCGTGCTGGCACTGGCACCATGCTGGGAGTGCCACTGTGCTGGTACTGCCACCGTGCTGGCAGTGCCACCGTGCTGGGACATCCACTTCCAGCTGCTGGCCCATCCCGGCCCGGCGCAGCCGAGCTCCGGCCGCGGCAGGGCCGGCCGGGCACCGTGCTGGGAGTGCCACCGTGCTGGCAATGGCACCGGGCTGGGAGTGCCACCGGGCTGGCAGTGGCACTGTGCTGGCAGTGGCACCAAGCCATCAGTGGCATCGTGCTGGCAGTGGCAGTGGCACTGTGCTGGCAGTGGCTCCGTGCTGGGAGTGGCACCGAGCCATCAGTGGCACCGTGATGGCAGTGGCACTGTGCTGGCAGTGGCATCGTGCTGGCAGTGGCACCAGGCTGACAGTGGCAGTGGCACTGTGCTGGCAGTGGCACCAGGCTGACAGTGGCAGTGGCACTGTGCTGGCAGTGGCACTGTGCTGGCAGTGGAACCAGGCTGACAGTGGCAGTGGCACTGTGCTGGCAGTGGCACTGTGCTTGCAGTGGCACTGTGCTGGCAGTGACACTGTGCTGGCCATGGCACTGTGCTGGCAGTGACACTGTGCTGGCAGTGACACCCTCCACACGCACATCGGGCCCAGGGAATGCCCCTGCCACAGGGCACAGTGCATACAAGCTTCCCAAAGGGATTTATCCCCCGGGACAGGCACTGATCCTGCATCTGAGCCCGTGCCTGCTGCCTTTGCCTTCCTGCTCTATGTTTGTTTTGAGTCTAAAAAGAAGAAATCCCAGCTCACCCACTCCCCATTATGGAGCTATGCCCCCCTCTGTGCCTCAGTTTCCCCCTCTCTCCAGCATGGGAGCCCCACATCACTCAGACTCCCTTCTCCCGCCCCGCCCCCTCAGTAATTATGTTAATGAGCCCCGGGATAGCAGGAATGTGGGAATGTGGGATCCCACAGGGAACGGGAGCCAGGCTGGAA
>JAOTQP010000955.1:1706924-1718458 GCA_026413545.1 Cichladusa arquata
ATACTCCCTTCTCCCTCCCTGCCCACCCAGCCCTGGTGGGGTAAAAAAAAAAAAAAAAAAAAAAAAGAACGGGTCCTGATTTACGGGCACTTCTGTGCTTTACCACGAAACACAAAGGAGAGGGAAAAACAACAAGCGGCAAACTCACAGCGAGGATCTGTGTCAGGAGCAACTAAAGGGTCCGGGGCAACCCCCCCTGGCAGAGCAGCGCCGGCCGCGGAGTCTGACAAGAGATAAGGGGCTAAACTGGGAGCTGGGCTCTGTAAGGCGATCGGAGCCGGGCAGCGCCGCGCTGTTTATTTGGCTCCAAACTCCGCACCGACACTGCAGCGTCACCCGTGTTTAAAATAGGAAGGAACGAAAAAAAAAAAAAAAAGTGGGGGGGGGAATAAAAAAATAAATAAAGAAACAAAAAGGGAGAAAAGTGCATGCACACGTCGGACAATAACAACAAAATTAAAAAAAAAAAAAAAATCAAGAGAAAAGGAGCCGGGGGACGGGCGAAATAAAAGGAAACCCAGTTGGGCTGGCGAGGTTTAAAGCGACGCCTGCTTTAAAAAAAGAAGTTGCTAATTTTAACTCTCCAGTGGAAAGAGTGAGAGGTACTTACAGGAGCCAGGGTGGCTGCGTCCTTCTGCGGGGCCGTGCGCTGGCGGCCGGGAGGAAGCGGCGGCCGGAGCCGCCATCCCCGAGCCCCGCCGGCCCCGAGCCCCGAGCCCCAGCGCTCCGGATGAAGGGCAGAGGCAGATGCGGAGGCACCGGGGGGTGGTGAGGGCTGAGGGGGGAAGGGAGAGGCCGGAGCTTGCCAAAAGCAGCGGCCGGGCTCGCTTCCTGCAGCAGCGCCGGGACACGGGGAGTGGACGCGGCAGGACCCCCGGGAGGCGTGAGCCAGCTGCTGGATCAGATGACATTTCTGCGCGGACGTTTCTGACCACGCTGGCTTTTCCCCAAGGGAAAAGGGCTTTGAAGACAGTTGGGTTTGTTTTTTTTTTTTTCCCCCGCCAGCGGCAAAATAGAGGATGAGCTCAGAACCCAAAGTGCAGGGCAGAGCCGTGACCAGAGAAGGCCACCTGGCTCCACGGGGACTGCAAAGGTGACCTCCAGCAGCTCAGCCACGTTTCAGCTGCGGCAAACACAGCAGGAACCCACTGCTTTACCAAATTCAGTATTCCATATCCAAAAGGGTCAAGAGTGGGGATTTGGTTTCAGTGCACCCACTGACTAGATTTTACAAGCTCTCCCTGGAGATCAGGAGGATCTCGCCAGATGTAAAGAGCGAGGTGCCAGGTGAGGTGGCACGCTCACACCTCGAGCACAGGAAGATGCAAATTCCAGCTGCCAATGAACCTTCAAGAGAACACAGGCAAGGCCTCAGGCAGCAGAGGAACAGACCTGGTGACCCAAGAGCTCTTCCCAAGCAGCTGGAAATGATCCTCAGGCTGCAAAATCTCACCGGGAGAGAAGCAGGTGCATGCAGGGACGGGCACGTGATGGCTGCAGCGAGAGATACTACCATCTCGAGGACATGAAAGAGTCGATTCAATTAAGGTCACAGGCCCTAGAAGAGCCTTCTGTCACAGAAGAAGGTTTGCCTGGTTTGCCTCAAACGGGGCTGGCCTCAGACAAAATGCCTATTGATCGCCGGCACGCCCAGGACGTGAGGGATGAAATCGCCCGGTGCCGGCCGTCACACGCTTCTGAGGCTGGGTCGATACTGCTCCTCTAATTGCTCAGCTCCTGTCACTCGCAGAGCCAAGGGGACGAGTCTCAAAGCAGTCCCCAGAGATGCTTCTCAAAATCCTCCTCCCCGAGCGCACCACTTGCTGAGCTGCTCCTCGGAGCGAGCGGTTCTGCAGTTGCAGAAATCACTAAACTGCTCCTTCCCACTCAAAACTCTGTGCTGGCACCACTGGCAGTACGAGGGCTTTGGGGGAGGACACTGCCAGCCCAAAACCCGGGAATTTGTGTGAAACTAGAAAACAAGGAGCTGTTGTCACTGGTCAGGACGGAGCTGGCGGAGCTCATGTCTCCAGCAGCAAGCAGTGATGGGGGGGAGAATGCAGTCACCAAGAGATCCTGCCACCACCCACCAGCATCCGGGCTGGGAGATGGAATGTGCACAGCCCATCAGCACTGCAGTGTTTGGGAGCCAAGGAGGGTCCTGCCCTCCTCACACACACGCCACAGCAGACAGACCCATTGCCCCAACGCTCCAAGCAATCATTCACCACACACGTGTCCCTCAGCTAGTATTCATCTGTGCCCAGACTGAGTGGATCAGCCCCCAGAACGTTCAGCTCAGCCACAGCTCAGTCCTGGCCAAGCCCTCCAACCCTCCTGTCCTCTGGCACACCATGGCCCAGAGAGCTTGGCACACACCAAGCACCACTGAGACACAGCAGGGTCCTGCCACACTCCCCCTGACCCAGCCTGGGGAGCTGCTCTTGGTTTCTATCAGCAGATGAAGTCCTTGGTGTTGACCTTGCAGAGGATGCAGTGATGCTGCCCCCATCTCCCACCACCAGGCCTCCAAATAAATTACCTGCCCCCTCTCCAGCACTAAAAGCCATCACAACCCCACAAAACTGCTCACTAAGCAGTCGTGACAGAGCCCCCTCCGTTCAGGAGCTGGGGGCATATTATTTTTAAAAATCTTTCCTTTTATTGATTTCACTCTCAGGTAGAGAAGATGCATTACATGAAACCATAGAGCCCTCATAAACCAGCCCACGGTGATGTCTGTACCACAACCTCACTGCAGACACAGGAGACACAAACATTTACTGTAAGAGCAATAAACAGGCCAAGAAGGTTGAAAAGGAAGAAAACCTGGACATGAGGCCCTCTCCCTACAGCACCTTATTTCAGAGGAATGCAAGGGACAAAATAACAGCAGGTTTGGCCACAAGTCTTGTCTACATCAGGAGAAAACAGGGCAGGAAAACCTTCCTCTGCACTGATACATGGGGCTGTGTTGCAAAACACCCCAAGAGCCCCAAATCAGTGCTGTGGCTACGGCTGGGAGCCATCAGAGCTGTGCCAGATGGGGAAGTGAAGGGGAGGATGGGCACTGGAGAACAGCAGTGGCACTTGTTGGGTGCCACCTCCCTGCCCTGGGGCTCTGCTGCCCCATCCTGCATGTGGCCAAGCAAACCCAAAGGGAAAGCAGAAACCCAGAGTTTGGGATTTCCCCCATACCTGCTACGCAGCCTCCTGCATCTTCAGCTCCTGCCAGGGATGAGCTGCAGCCACCGCTCCTCAAGGCAACTGCAAAGAAAAAGCAAGCAGCTGTCAGTCTGAGGGGACAGAGGCAAGGACAGGACTCCCCACGTGTCCCATCCAAGCACAGCCACATGGAGGGAACAGTGAGGGGAGCCCAGAATCCCCTGCAGAGCTGGCTGATGGGACAGGGCTGCAGGGTCCCCCCTGCCCTGCCCTGATCCTCAGCATCTCTGCAAGGGCCATGCAGGCTGCACAGGACCTGGCCAGGCACCTGCAGGGATCCAGGGAACCAGGAGCCCTGGGGATATGCAATGTGGGAAGCATCCCAGAGAGACCAGAGGGAAAGAAATTAAAGAGAGTTCAAGAATTAAACATATCATAAACCAAACGTTAACATTAACAAGGGATGTGGCCCAGGCAGACAGCGTGGCTGGCAGAGAGCTGCTCAAAGTTTAGGTGAACTTTGTGTTTTCTGGGAAGATCCTCAAGCACATCCCAGAAGAAAAAGAAAGCACTGATCCGCTTGCCCAGGGAATGTACACAGCACATGTGCTTGGCCCAAGGAGAAATTGCCATGACCCAGAAGGAAAGGCAGCTCCTAAACTCATCCCATCACATCAGGAGATGGGAGGAGACCCATGGAGCAAAGCCCAGTGGCTTGTGCTGGTCATCTACTGATGGTCACAACCAGCTGGCACTTGTGAGAGCCCATCCCACAGCACACTGCCACGAGAGGAACGGGGCTGAACAAAAGGGAAACTGAGGCACAGAGGCTCCCGAGCTGCAGCCTCACCCCCAGCACCTGCAACAGAGCGAGGAATTGTGCTCAGCTTTCCGGCCTCCTCATCCTCTGCTCCAACCACAAAACCAGCCTTCCTCCCCCGGCTGCCTCCCCTCCCACAGCCAGCTCATTTCCTGACATTACAAAATTCAGCCTGAACAAAGACACAGCGAGCAGCGCGTGCCTCTGGCCGGGGCTGCACCTTCCTCCCGCTCCCAGGGAGCCAAGGGCAGGGGACACCCCTGAACAGCCGAGCTGCAAGTGGCTTTCCAGCCTCAAAGCTCACTTGGGCTGGGGCTCTGTGAACAGAGCAGTCACAGGGATTCCCTCATCAGCACAGACAGATGAGCCTGTCTTCCACAACGGGGGAGCACAGGGGACACTCCACTACTGCCACACTTGCAGCCATTATGCCCAGACCAACCTGTCATCACCCCAGGACCACTCCTTTATTTCCCTGAACAAAACAGAGTGTCCTACAGAATGACTGACCACTTGGGGACAGGAACACCCACACAAAAAGCAGCACCTTGCAAGTGCCACGCTGCCAGCCAGGATGAGGGAATGGTGGTTAATGCAAAGGGTCTCTCAGTGGGTTCCTGAACCTCCTCTTGGTGTCCTTGCAGCTCTCACTGGTCTCAGCCCTGCAGAGCCACGTGGGGACCAGGGACCACAGGCCAGGCTGAGTGGAGGATGTGGCCGAGGTCTGCACCAGGCTGGCTCTGCTGTGGGGGACTTGGGGTCAGCTCTACAGCCCACTAGGACACAATGGGGGACATGTGGCCAGGCAAGACCTCATATGTCTGTACACAGAGCTGCTTCTGTCAGTGGGAGATGCTGCTGGACAAGTCAGGAATGTTGGTTTCCACAGGCTCCAGGATGCCCATAGTGCCAGGAGACAGCCAGTACAGCCACACAGCCACCACCCACAGACTGTCACACTGCCCATAGTGCCAGGAGACAGCCAGTACAGCCACACAGCCACCACCCACAGACTGTCACACTGCCCATGGTGCCATGGCACAGCCAGTACAGCCACACAGCCACCACCCACAGACTGTCACACTGACACACTGCCCATGGTGTATGGGACAGCCAGTACAGCCACACAGTCACCACCCACAGACTGTCACACTGCCCATGGTGCCATGGCACAGCCAGTACAGCCACACAGTCACCACCCACAGACTGTCACACTGTCACACTGCCCATGGTGTATGGGACAGCCAGTACAGCCACACAGTCACCACCCACAGACTGTCACATTGACAAACTGCCCATGGCTGGTGGCTGCCACATCCAGCAGCCACATCCCTGGCTCCCACAGCCCACCAGGCCATCAGGGCAACAACTTCTGCACAACACCTGACCCCATGCAGCCTTGGCTGTGCCACAGTCCCCAGATTGTGACAAAAGCAGTGCCTTTGCTGACCCAATCTGGCAGACAAGCTGCCCTTTGTTGGGCCAAGACTGGCAACTCCAGGAGGAGCAGGACTGGCCTTGGGGGGCTCAGCCTGCAGGCAGTTCTGACATTGCAGCCAAGTGTCATCTGAGACAGGAATGAACAGCACACGTGGGGTGACAGTCCTGAGGCCCTGACCCTCTCCAGCCCAACGGCTCCAGGGCTGCTCCATGCCCCACCCCAGCTGCAGAAGCCTCTGCCCTTTGGACCTGGTGGTACATCCAGCACCAGCAAATCCCAGTGAATCCCCAAGTCCCCATTTTGCAACATTCTGAGCTGGTCCAAAGGAGCAAAGCCCTGACTCACTGGCACTGCCAGCTCCCTCGTCTGTCCATGCACGTCCTTTGCCCCGCCAAGAGAGGATCCTGGCACTGCTCCCAGAGGCTCTGGAGTATTTCAAAAGGTGACCAAACATTTGACCTGCACAGAGAGGGCAGCCCTGGTGAGGGGCTGGGGCTGGGTCAGGCCACTGACCACCCCAGGGCTCCTGGGCAGTTCCCAGCTCTCACCCCACCACACGTGTGCCTTTGAAGCCTTCTTGTTATGAACAGAGAAATGCTGCCCAAGGGAGGGGAAAAGTATCCTGTTTTCAAAATGTTCTGTTATTTTATAAGCTGAGGGGGAAAAAACACATAGGGAAGGATGGAGGTAGCAAAGGGGAAGTGAATTCCCCTTCCTGAGTGAAAAAAGAAGGGGAGAGAAAGGGGTAAAGAGAAGATCATCCTTATATCCAGCTTTGGGGCAGAAATGCTGAGCAGGTGCTAACACTGTTCCTACTTGAAAACCAAAGCTTTGGTTTCCCCAAGTAACAAACCAGAATACCTGAGGGCAGGAGAATGAGGGGAACTCCTGGGACTCCCATTTTTAACTGATGAAGTTAGGCTGGCACAACCTGCCACACAAAGGCAGCAGGGAGCTGCTCCAACCTGCCCATAAGGATTCTGGAGGATGTGCAGGAATGGCTTTTGGTGACTTCCCTGGATATCTGCTCAGCTGATGCTTAACAGCCTCTGTGCCACAGCTGGTTTTTGCTTACACCCTCAAACACATATATACTCCCACATACATAACTTCCCAAAATATATATATATTCCCATACACATAGCCTTCTCAAAATACATATATGTAACCCACCAGATATATATCTATTCCCATATGTATAGATAAACCCCCAAATATATATTTATTCCCATGTATATAAACTCCAAATACATACAACCCCTACATCATATACACATATAATACCCCTAAATAAATAATCTGTGGCCACTGCCATGGGGAGCTCAAAGCACACAGCTGGAAAGTCAAGGGGGGATGGATGGGCAGAATCACCAGCTTTGGAGCTGGAGGGGCCAAGAGCACACAGCTGGAAATTCAAAGGGGGATGGATGGGCAGAATCTCCAGCTTTGGAGCTGGAGGGGCCAAGAGCACACAGCTGGAAATTCAGGGGGATGGATGGGCAGAATCTCCAGCTTTGGAGTTGGAGGGGCCAAGAGCACACAGCTGGAAATTCAGGGGGGATGGATGGGCAGAATCACCAGCTCTGGAGCTGGAGGGGCCAAGAGCACACAGGTGGAAATTCAGGGGGGATGGATGGGAAGAATCTCCAGCTTTGGAGCTGGAGGGGCCAAGAGGGAGGCGCAGATTGCGGAGGGGAAGAGCCGTGACCGCAATCTCTCCTTCCTCTTTTTTCATGTTTCCTCTAGCAACGGGCTTGGGGCTGCAAACATTTGGATGCCAAACCCAAATTTCCCCCCTTCAGGCTCCCATCTCAGCCTCCTGCTCCTCTGCCAGGTGCTCATGGACTCCCACCCCAAACCAGGGAGACTCCAGACCCCATTTCCCATAGCTGTGCCATCCAGGGAGTCCCAATAACAGCAAGGTGCAAACAAAATTTAAAAAAAAAAATTAAAAGAAAAAAAGTATTTTCCCCGTTTTTTTTTTTCAATTTTTCTCTATTTTTCTCCATTTTTCTCAATTTCCCCAACCCACAAAACTAAAACATCTCAGCCATGGCCCAGTCTTCAGTTTTGCACAAGCCACTGGGAATATCCCCAGGGTTTAATTAGACCTGTTGAGTCTTTTCCAGTTGGGTTTCCTCTGGCTTGACACCAAGAGGTGGGAAGGAACAAACTGGGAGAGATCTGACTGCAAGCAGGAGCATCAGGCAGGACAGGCTGGCAGCTGAGCACAGTGAGGAGCCTCAGTGAGGACCATCCAGTGGTGCCAGAGCACAGCAGCACAGCACAGGGGCTCTGGAAAAGGGGACAGGTGAGGGCCAGGAGGAGGAAATGCCCCTCCAGTGGCACAGGAGACTCAGCTGCCCAGTGTGACAATGCAGCAGGGAGCAATGACCAGGAATGATGGCACAAGCCAGCTGTGCCAATGGGCAACACGCAGAGTGTGAGCACCAGCACTGGAGCCCCTCCAAACCCCACACAGGGATGGGGTGAAGGTTCCCCAGATCAAGGCAGGGTAGGAATTGTGGGGTCCTGCTCCACCAGGTCACCTTGCAGAGGCACTGCCTCACATGGGACCGAACCCAGCCCCTGGATTTGGGAGGGGAGCTGGAAGCCACTCTCCAAGGAAGGTCAGAGCAGCCAAGTGGCACAGCTGTCGCTGCAAGTGTTGCAACAGCAGCTGCTGGCCCTGCCAGGACCTAGGGGACATGTGGGGGTGTTGGGGGGGCACAAGTGCAACCGTTGGAGCCACTGAGTTTCACTCTGGCTGGCTGAGTTCCCCTTGGGCAGCGAGATGCAGAACTGAAACCTCCAGCTGTATGGACGTGGGGGCGGCTGGAGCTGCAGGGGGGACCAGCACAGCTTTCAGAGCAAAGCCATGCACCACACCAGTGGCCAAGGCTGCTGGGGGCACCAGGGGAAGCAGAACATCAGAAGCAGACAAGGGTTTCCTCTGGCTCACAGCACCCATCTTGCTTCTGCCCATCTCCTTGGAGCCAGCACATCTGGTGGGAGCAGAAATACCCCTGGGCATGCAGGCAGCCACACCTGGGCAGGCTCCAGCTGGCATGTACCCACTCCCAGAGCCTGTCCAGGGGCTGACACTGCTGCAGGACACTGCAATCCCAGCCCACTGGGCAAGTGCTGCTCAGCAGGACCGTGCCTGCCTGCATGGAGTGGTCCCAGCAGCAGCAGAACCACCTGCACCTCCTAGAGCAGGGAAACTGAGGCACAGAGAAGGAAGCAAACCACAGAGCTGGACACTCAAGCATTCCCCAAATCCCAATTTCCTCCCCCTGAGCAAGCCACTCACCTCCCTCCTTGTCCCAACCTGCTGATGCAGCAGCACAAGAAAGACCCCAAAACTGACCCCAGAACCCCCAAGGACATCATGGGGGCTCTCCTGAGAGCACAGAGATACCAAGATGTGGGTGTCCCACACCCCAAGCACCCAGTGCTTGCCCTCAGCCCGGTGACAGTGACAATACTTCAGGCCACATTGCCACCTGCTGGCACCAGCCCTGGGGGCACCTTCCTTGATGGCACCTTCCTGGATGGAGACAGCCAGCAGCTCTGCTGGGTATCAGCTCTGGGCCACTGCCACATCCCACTGCAGCAGCCAGAGGTCACCATCCTGAACTAATTTCATCCAGCTTCATGGCAACCTGGGACAGTGCATGTGCAACCCAAACCCATCTCAGAGGTGCTGAGAGGGGCTGTGGTGCCTCCACCCTGCTCACACCCCCCATGCTGGGGCACCATGTGAAAGTGCTGCTCCAGGGGTGCAGGAGACTTCACAGCAGCAATGACAGCTGCTCCACATCTGCAGCTCCAGCTCCTGCTGCCATTTCCAAGGCACAGGTAAAGCAGAGATGGCACCATCAACTGTTTTGTCCCCTAGACTCCCTGATGCCCCAACAACCTCTTTTGACTGCTGCTGCCTCTCCCCAGAGTGGGATCTAATTCCCACCTGTCTCCCAGGCCATGCTCTCCCTTCTGTCACACGGGGGGATGGATCCTCTGCCACTGCTCTGCAGCCATCCTTGCATCCAGCCATCCACGTTTCCCATCCACACAAACCCAAAGTGAGGCATGGGGGAGTGGAAATCCCACCTGCACACATGCTGAGAAACACCAGCAATTCATCCCTGACACTCAGTGGCCACTGACTAACACAACTGCCTGTGGGTTACTCAATCAGAGCCAGAGGAAAATCAACACAGAGCCTGGTTCTTCAACACACACATGGAGAGCTGCCACTGTCCCCAGAGGCCCTGGCAGGGGTGACAGGCACATGGGTGATGTTGGATGGGACCCTCCCCACAATCTCATCCCAGCACACCTGTACATACATCAGCACCAGCCTGGCCACCACCATGGCTCACATGTTGGCAGCACTGACGTGGTTCCATCCATGTGAGCAGCTCATGGAAGGCACCAGCAGCTGCTGTGTGAATGCCCAGCGTGGCAAGTGGGTGCCAGCTCCTCTCACCACCCACTTTGGGAAGGATCCTGCATTGGGCAGGTCTCCAAGGACCCCATGGGAGCTGCCCCAGGCAGACACAGAGCCTGGGAACCCAGCTGCTCTGGCTGTCTCCACCCCAGCTCAGCCCCAGCCCCAGCTCTGGCTCTGCCACACAGGTCCAAACTCCAGGGCCACAGGGTGAGGTGTGGCCCAGCAGTGAGTGCAGAGCCAGGTGGGGGAGACAATCTCCATGTCTAAGGGAAAAGCCCTGGCCCCTCATGGCCTTTGCTCTGCCATCACCTGAGTCAGGAACCACCAACCATGGGGACCTTCTGCACTGCCACAGCCTCAGCAGGCAGCTCAGGCTACCTCCAGCCACTGGCCTCTCCCCATGGAAACCAAACAAACATCATCACCCGTGTCCAAAACTCCCAGCCCATCCATCTCCCCACCCTGACAGATGGTAGCAGGTCCTAAGACACCTCTCAGCTGCCACTGGGTGACATGCTGGGCTGGCACAGGGCTTTCCCAGCATGGATCCCCCAAAATCCCTCCCAGCACCCTGCAAAGGAAGGAGGAGGAGGTGGGCACGTGTGAGGTAGGGGGACCAGGCAAACCTCCACCTGCCCCTTGCTGCTGTCCCCCACTCCAGGGAATGGGGACAGATCCTGGCCCAGCCCTGTCACCCTTGCTGTTTTTAAACCTGTTCTAAGGGCAATTCACAAAAGAGAAAAGAGAGCTCCTTGTGGGGAGGAGAGGGGCTCCATGGTCAAATACCAGCACCTGGGAGACTCCCACTTAATTCTGGGTTGTGCTCCAGCCCCTTCAGTGTGTCTGGAGTGGAGCCAGCTATGGCCAGGGCTGCTGCTCTGCTGCCCAGAGACAAAATCATCCTCGGGGCTACCCAAACCTCCAGCCCCAGCTCCTTTTGCATCCTTGGCAAATCTCTGTGGGGAGGGCACCTACGCCCCAAAATTCAGATCCACCATTAAAAAAAAAAAATTAAAACAACAACAACAAAAAAAAGATTAAAATATTTCTCCCCAGTGAGGAGCAGAGAAACACTTGCACATTCGATGCCATCGTCAGCAACTCCTACACCACCCCCACACACACCATTGCAAGGGGGGAGCAGGAGGGGGTTTATAGGCACCTACAGAGAAAAAAAAAAAAAGATTTCTGCATAATTTGGTTAATCAGTCAACCAAACAGCATGAATCCATAGGAGACTGTCCTGTGCTCCCCAGTCCCTCGTGGGGCAACAAAACCTCCGTGGCCAGTACAAACATCACCTCCCTCTAATAGAAGCACAGCAGTGACCATTGGAAAAGTTCCAAATCCCAAATGCTACTGTCAGTTTGAACACACTGGCAACAACAAATGCAAAAAAAAAAGGGGATTTATCAAGTCTTGGAATCACCAGAAAAACTCATAGTGTGGTCAAAGGGGATCCAGCAGAAGCCAGGGGACCTCAGCATCAAAACCCTTCAGTCACAAAAAAAAAAATTCAGAGAAAGGGAAGGGAAGGTTTGGGAAGGTTTGGGAAGGTTTGGGAAGGTTTGGGAAGGGAAGGTTTGGGAAGGTTTGGGAAGGTTTGGGAAGGTTTGGGAAGGTTTGGGAAGGTTTGGGAAGGTTTGGGAAGG
>JAOTQP010000955.1:1719404-1735903 GCA_026413545.1 Cichladusa arquata
AGGGAAGGGAAGGGAAGGGAAGGGAAGGGAAGGGAAGGGAAGGGAAGGGAAGGGAAGGGAAGGGAAAAGGGAAGCAGCTCGCTGGCCCAGAAGCCAATTACAACAAATGGAAAGTGTTTTCCTTTTTAATCTCCTGATTTTTTTAGCTAATCTCTCCTTTGGAAAGGGACGATCGGCTCAGCAGCAGGATGCTGCTGGGGGATACAGCACGTGTGGAGCCCTGGCTGGAATGGAAACTCAAGTGCTTGCTCTCCAATCCTGTCCTTTCAGGTGGATTTATCCTGTTTTTTTCTCAGAATGACTGTCAGGGGCAGAGAAACAATAGCAAAACTTCGGGAAACTTCTGAACAGGGGATTTTGCTGTGTTTCTGTATCTCTTTTCTGAAGAGGGGAGTTTTCTCTTTTCAGAATACTCTTTTCATTTTGAGTTTTTCACCAGTTTGCATAGGAGGGTTTGGAGGTGGGAAAACCCTCCCCATCCCCTGCAGACCCTTCTGCTCCTGTGGGCTTTGTCCTCCTTGGGAGAAAAGCCAAGTCCTATTCCTCACTTGCCCAGAGACCATGTAATCACAGAATTAGAGAATCATTTCAGTTGGAAAAGACCTTTAAGGTCATGAAGATGATCCTTTCCCTGCTGCAAAAGAAATTCCATTCTGGGGAACTTGACAAAAATGAGAAGTTTTCGAAGTGAAAAGGACCACACACACCCAGAAATGGGTTTGTTCCCTTCTCCAGCCCTGGGCAAGACCTCAGCAGGATCCAGCAGAAGGGGAAAACCAGACCCAGCAGTCCAGGAGGAGACAGGAACCTCCTCACCTACCACCACCAGACAGCACACCAGAGCTGGGAACCAGTTGGAACCTCTTCACCAAGCCAGACTCTCCCAAGCACGTGGAGAGCCAGAGGAGGAAGGAGGCTGCTGGATGCCATCCCCAGAGCCCATAAATTACAGCAGGGAACAGAGTTGCATTTGCCCTATTTCTTATCTGCTTGGAAATTGCTCTGCTTTCCCAGCTGCAAAGGCAGCTCTGTTCCCAAGAATTTCAGCAAAGCCATGACCTCTTTCCAGGATTGTACAGTATATGGTGGCAGGGAGCCAGGGCTAATTATAGGCACAGGAAAAGGGGAGAGAGGCATTTGGAAAAGCTCTACCTTCCCAGCCAGGGGGAGCAGGGCAGCACAGCCACAGCTGAGCCCCCAGTGGCAGCACCCCAAAACCCAGGGAAGGAGAGTGAATCCCAGGGACCTCATCCTGCTGGACTTCACTATCCTCATTTACTAGAAAGATGAGAGCCAGCATAAATCTCATCTCACAGGAGTTCACAATTCCAAAGTGCTCTGGTGTAGAGGGGGAGCCCCACTGCCCTGGCACAGGTCGAGGGTCAGCACAGCACCACCCTGGCCACAGCAAGAACCAGAGTTTGTCAGTCCTACACCTGGAATCTGAGCTGCCTGGGCTCCCTGCACTGCCCCATCTCCCAAAGGTGAACGATGCCACAAGCCCCTGGCTGTACCGTCGTGCCCCAGCACTGCCCAGCAGCACAACTCGCAGAGATGCTCCCAAATAAACCTGCACTAATTTAAACACCAGCCCAGGCCCTCGGGCAAAGCCACGTGCAGGCTTAGAGCTCATTGTCACTTGTCACAGGAGCCACCTCCCTCCCCTGACCCGCTGCAGAAGTGGACAAGGACACGGTGACACACGTGCCCTTCCAGCAGGGAGGAAGCACAAAGCACACAGCAACTCTTTTAACCACCAGGCTCCTCTTCAGAGCCACGCTTCTGCACAAAACAAAACCTGGGGAAGGTAAAAATCCCACCCCACGTTTTCTTTGAGGAAGGAAAAAGAAAAGGCAGGAACCTTCTCGCTTGCCGCAATGGTTTTCATTTTCCACCAAATGAACTCCAGTCTGGGCTCTGGCTGCCGGCAGACCCCCCCCTGCCGTGTGTGCCTGTGCATGTGGCAATGTGTGGGTGTGTGGGTTTTGTTTTGCTTTCTGCACCGGCTCTGAAACCATCTCCTGCTCCTGCCGTGGCAGCCTGCAAGGCTCAGCCCAGCTCCATTATCCAGCAGGGTGGACTTCTCACTTTAGCTACAGCCTTGTGCAGGGCCACTCTCCTCCTCCAAGAACTTCAGAAACACGGCTTGCAGCTATCCCAGCCCTCGGGGTGCTGCAGAGCTGTTGCCATTGCCAGTCACTCTGAGAAGGTGCCTGTGTGGAGGGGAGGGTGCCAAGTGCTGGCATGGCTGTGCCCCCTGGGACAGCACCAAGCAGGGCACCAGCAGAGTGTCCCAGCAGGAGAGCACCTCTCACTAAAGGAAAGAATCTGTCTGAGCATGCCAGATCCAACTGATGCCCTCCTCTACTGCAGGGAGGATGATCAGTGCACACCAAGCTTGCCCTGCTCCTGGCGAGACCCTTGGCATCACCTCCCACCAGCTTCCTGGATAATAACCCCAGCTAAAACCCTGCCCTTGGTGCTGCAGGTACTCCCAGAAACGCTCCAAAGACTGTCCAAGCCTTGGTACAAACCCAAACCAGCACTTCCTACATGAAACTCCCCCTCCCCAGCTCCAAAACTGGACACACCAAGGCAATGGGCACACCAAGGCAATGGGCACACCAAGGAACGGAGGGGAAGAAAACAGCAACAACTTGCCCACAGCTCACACCAAACACCCCAGCAGCTCCCCAACGCTGACACCCATCCCCCAGAGCTGAGCCCACCTCTCTGGCACTGCTGGCACATCCTGGTGGAGCACATGGCCTGGCAGAGCCCACACAGCCCCTTCCACTGGCTCGGCAGGCGCCGCCACGCACGGCTCAGCCCTAACGGGATAACAAGCTCACAATGAGATCCTAATGAAGGATTAGCGAAATACAGTTTAAAGAGATTAAGTCTGGGGGTAGCACTGAAACTTTTTTATTTATTTAATTTTTTTTCCTGACAGCCCATCAGAGGTGAGACACAGATTACAGCCAGCGTGGATGGAGCTGGCGTTCGCCGCCGGCTCCGGCGGCTCGGGATGGTTTTTGCATCACATTTGTGCAAAGAGGGGCCAGGGCTGTAAAAAGGATGGAGGAACACACAAAAAATGGCTCGTGGCGCCTGCAAGCCCTGCCCAAGGCGCTTCACAGCCAGCCAGAGGCTTCCTTCATCTCTCCCCTCCCACAGCAGTCCCTTCCCATCTGCATCCCAGCTGCGCCCGACGCTCTCAGTCCCGTTCATAATGACTGTTGATGTTATCCGCCCGAGCCGGAGCCTTCCAAGGAGCCCCAGGGAAGCAGGTACTCAACTCTCATTCAGGGAAAGTTATTAATAGTAATTTCTTGGCTCTACACAAACAGAGCAAGAAGTCAGCCCTGGCCTGGGAGAGCTTGGCGTGACTGCCAGCCCCACGTGCTCCGAAAGGTCAGGAGTCTGGTTCACCCCCAAATCAAACGAGGAGGTTTAAAATAGAAGGCAACACATCTGGGGTTGCTTTTTGGCTTGTTTTGACCACTCATAATTTTTTCTGCAACCACCAGCACCACAAATTTTTCTCCTCCCGAGAAAGGGCAACGTGACTGTCACCCCATCACGGGAATCCAGGAATGGGAATTTGCTAAACCAGCCCCAAGAGTGCTAATGCCCAGGGGAAAATGGGCAAGCAAAGCTGGTGCTGGGGGATGGACTCATCCCATCAGCAATGGGGCGACTGCTCAAAGCCACCCCTCATTTCAGCCAAGTCCTCAAAAGCCACGCGACAAGAGGGAGGTGGGGAGCTGAGAAACATCCCTGTTGAGAGACTACAAAACAAATCAAATGAAGATGTTTGGAGCAGATCCAGATGTTTATTAGTGACGCACACGGAGGTATAAATAATTATCCGGTAGGAATTTTGTTCACAGGCAGCTCTCCCTTATCTAATCAGATCTCAGTGCGACATGGCCCTGGCCTCCCCCTGCTTAAAAAGTCTTGAGAAAACCAGATGCAAAATAAAAAAACCTCACTAGGGGCACCAATTTAATCCCATTAATCACTGGATACTGGGAGCAGAGCTGCCAGCACTCAGATCTCATCGGGCACAGCTTAAGGGAGGATTTTTTCCTCCAGCAGGAGCACTGGCAGAGGGTCAGATCCTGCACGAGGGTGCAGAGAAGGGCCAGGAGCTGAACCCAGCACCCTGCCCCATGTCCAGCACCAGGCATGGGTAAAATGACATCTGTGGGGACAGGAGCCACCGTGGCATTGGCTGGGCCCCTCCACACCAGTGCAAGGAGCTGGACAAACTCTTGCCTGTAAAAAACCAACTGCTTAAAATACCCTGGCCAACAAACCCCTCCCTTGTCCGGCTGCGTGGTACCGACCGGCCTCTCCAGCGCCCGGACACTGCAATTACCTAAAAATAAATGGACCACAAACCTCCAGAGGCCAAATGGCTGAGGGGGATGAGGATGGCAGGGAACGTGCCCCAGCAGCACCAAGCCTGCCTGGAGGAACCAGCCATGAGCAGCTGTCACGGCACCACCAAAGCCGAAGGGTTCGCATGCAACCAACAAACAGGTCGAAAAAAGGCTTTAACAGCTCAAAAACACCACCTGAGCTGATTTTTCCCAGCCCTCAGCATCACCTAACACACTGTGCTGCACCATCACCCCCCACATCAGCAGCCCCTCACCCTGCCAACCCCCACCAGCATTTCTGATGGTTTTACAAAAATTTACCCAACCCAACCCACCATAGGCGAGGCTGCACAGGGTTTTGCAGAGGCCAGAGAGGAGCAGTGTTGGAAACTTACTGTAGGAAATTGGCTGCTCGGCTCCAGCTCCTTGTCCCTACTGGTGGGAAAGTCTATAAATCTCTAATAAGGAAAAAAAAAAAATCCCCTCCTATTTTATTCCTTCTCTCTCCCCCCTTCCAAAGGATTGCGAAATGGAGAGGGCAGCCAGGGCTTGGATTCGCAGCATTTCTGAGTTCCTACAGAGTCTGGGCTCCCTGCCACCAGCAACAGCGGCTCTGGGGGTGTGGAAAAAGGGAGGAAAAAAAATAAAAAAGAAGAAGAGGAGTAAAAAAAAAAAAAAAAAAATATATATATAAAGTCCTGTTTATTTTGGGGGATGAGAGAGAAAGCTTGCACAGCACAAAGAGGGGTGGAGGGGGAGCGAGGCTCTGGCACTCCTGCAGGCACCACGCATTTGGGAATCAAAAAGGCTCAGTTAAAACACCTCAGTTTTGGGTGGGAATACTGAGCTTGCAGAGGATGCTCTTTCCCAGAGTGTACATCTCATAGAGAGGGAGGCAGCACCTCCAGAGCAGCTGGAGCCCCTGGAGGGCACCCATGGGTGCCAGTGGCAGCTCTGCCCTGCCCTGACGCGGCCCCGGGCGCTGTGAGGGGAATTACTGAAGACAGGCTGCAAGAAAAGCCTGCTCCAGCCGTGACCCAGATTCCCCTCCAGCCTGATCCCTCACTGAAGTCATAATCCTTGGAGGGCTTCTGGTCTTTTTTTTTTTTTTTTAAATACATCCCTGAGCGTTGCCATGGTGACGAGGGGGATGCTATAATTTCAGCATTATAGACTTCAGCGCGAGAACAGGAGGGAGAAGGTGGTAGAAATATGGATGAGCTGCACTGGTAATGCATTTAGGGGAAAAGAGAATTTTAAAAGAAAGAAAGAAAGAACCAAGGCAGCACCTTGGCTTGGGCAGCAGAGGCTGGAGGAACAGGGCTGTGTCACAGGTGAAGGGATGCAGGGGATCATGGAATCATGGAATGGTTTGGGTTGAAGGGACCATAAAGATGGTCTCGTTCCACCCCCTGCCATGGGCAGGGACACCTTCCACTAGACCAGGTTGCTCCAAGACTTGTCCAGGCTGGCCTTTGGCACTTCCAGGGATCCAGGGGCAAGCTAAGCAACCTCTGCCAGGGCCTTACCACCCTCAGAGGGAGTATAGTCTTCCCAACATCCCACCTAACCCTGCCTTCTGTCAGCATGAAGCCATTCCCCCCTTGTCCTGTCACTCCAGCCCCTTGTCCAAAGTCTTCTCCAACACTCCTGGAGCCCTTTAGGCCCTGGAAGGGCTCTAAGGTTTACCTGGAGCACTCTCTTCCCTGGAATTCCCTGGAATGCTCCTGTCCCTCGACCAGAGTACCCATTTTGGGGCATTGTCAGGACAGCAGCTTCCCTGGGCATGGATTCTCTAGACCCCACAGGGCTTTGGGGGACACAGGCTGCCACCCTGCCAGGACACAGCCCTAAATCCCCCAGAAAACCTTGTGGAGCCCAAGGTGGCCCTGAGCAGGAGCACTCTATTTTGGGGTGGCCTTAGCCCAGCCCACCACAGCTCAGCACGCCAAGAAGCAACTCCAAAAGAGCTGCCCTCCCCTTTTTACCTCTATTTCCTGCCACCTTCCCTTTCTGCCTGCTTTGCCCATAGCAGGTCCCCAAGGTATCTCATGAGAGCCTGTGTTCCTGTCCAGCTCTCAGCTGGAATAAAACCCACCAATGCAAGCACATGAGACACCTCTAGGTGTTTTTAGCATCACAGAACCTTGGTTCAGACTTAGAGAGCCCCTGGGCTGGTATCTGAGTTTTCAGGCTGGTAGGTGACCTGTGACCCCACAGGAGGGATGAACCAGGAGCCCAACACCTTCAGCCCCCCCAGACCCTGGGGACCTCAACCTCTCCTGTGGCACAGAAATAGCAAAACTGTACAAGCAGAAGCCAAACCAGTTTTAGCCACGTTTCCACCTCGCTCACAGCCCTTCCTGCCCCACTGCCAGGCACTGAACCGGCACCTGCTGTGACCAAAGATTTCCGAAAGACGCACAAATAAAAATAAGATCCCACACAAACACCTCTGCCCAAACCCAGACCAACGGCCCATGACCCCATCACAAGAGAGATGGGCTGCCAGCGACTCACAGGGTCCCAGAGGAAGCCAGGCTGCCCCAGGGGATGCCAGGTCCACACCATGCACAGGGGGGAAGGTGAGAAGAAGCTCTGGTCTGGTGTGCAGCACATGGCACTCAGCCTCTCCAAGGGCTGGGAGAGAGATCCTGCCCACAAAACCCAGGTGGCCAGTGGCAGGGGGCTCTGAGACATCATTGTCCTGCACCAGAGCCCCCCGTGCCTGGGCACAGCTCAGTGGGGATCCTCGAATCCCAGCACGATGCTGGGACAAAAGGGTGTCCTGAGCTCTAAAAGCCTAAATAAAACCACAGCACATCACTGCAAAAGTGGGAACTCCAGGTGTGGGGTGGCAGCAGGTGCCAAGGACCCCCACCAGGACTCAATGTGCTGGTTCTTCACTGCAAAAAAACTCGTGTAACCCCAGTGGAAAAAATACTGTGACTGTTTTGTTTCTGAGCCAAAGCCCCAAACTACCATCTTCAGCATCTGACCTGACAGGCCTTGGGCCACCAGGGCGCTTTCAGCAGTGCCCCGAGCTCCAAATTTAGCCTCAAAGGTATTTATCTCAGAGAAGCTAAAACCAAAGCTGTATTTGCATAACAAAAAGACCCCATGCTCGGTGCAAGTGCTGCTGGCAGGGGAGAGGACATGCAAAGCAGGCTCTCTCGCCAAGCAAAGGCAATGAAGGTCACCCAGGCAGATGCTGAGCTCGTCCTCTCCACGGGAAAGGACAAGGCAAGAACATCTTCCCATAAGGAAAGCATCTTCCCAACCTTCCCACTTCCACCTCGTGCAGGTGGAGCACCTCTCTGCAGCAGAAAGGCAGGTGTGAAATCCTGCTGGACACACTCACATCTGGCCCTAAGGCTGCAAGACCTGAGGGCGACTAACAGGATTTTTCCAAACTCTCTCAATCTGTGTTGAGAGCTGTGCTCACCATTTCCCTCTCCTGGGTGTCAGTGGCTGGCACAAGGCCAGGCAGTTTCATCCCCTCAGGAGCAGTGCCCGTGAGGAAGCAGGAGGTGAGGAACCCAGCCCTTGGCCTTTCCCCAGCAGCACCCAAATGCAGCTCCCACATCCCCTGGGGCCCCTGGCAGCAACCAGGAGCTCAACCCACCAGAATCCCCAGGAACAACCAGGAGCTCATCCCCTGGGACCCCCAGGAGCAACCTGGAGCTCATCCCACCAGAATCCCCAGGAACAACCAGGAGCTCATCCCACCAAAATCCCCAGGAACAACCTGGAGCTCATCCTCTGGGACCCCCAGGAGCAACCAGGAGCTCATCCTCTGGGACCCCCAGGAACAACCAGGAGCTCATCCCCTGGGACCCCCAGGAGCTCATCCCCTGGGACCCCCAGGAACAACCAGGAGCTCATCCCCTGGGACCCCCAGGAACAACCTGGAGCTCATCCCACCAGAATCCCCAGGAACAACCTGGAGCTCATCCCACCAGAATCCCCAGGAGCAACCAGGAGCTCATCCCACCAAAATCCCCAGGAACAACCTGGAGCTCATCCCACCAGAATCCCCAGGAGCAACCAGGAGCTCAACCCACTGGGACCCCCAGGAACAACCAGGAGCTCATCCCACCAGAATCCCCAGGAGCAACCAGGAGCTCATCCCCTGGGACCCCCAGGAGCTCATCCCCTGGGACCCCCACCCCTGCCAGCACAGCAGCTCTGTGCTCAGCTGTCTGACACCAGGCCAGCACCTGCTGGTGCCTGTGCCTCAACCCAGCACCTGTCCCATGGTTTTGGGACAAAGTCCCTTCGGGAACTGGCGCCACCCAACTCCCTGTCTGCTGCTTATCTCACACTGACTGAATCCCCTCCTGCCCTGCCCTGCCATCCTCACAGCTCACTCCAAGCTCAGCTGTACCAAAACCCCAGGGCACCACACCGAACCCCACGGAGCATCGCTGTGCCCCAGGCCGCCCCAAGAGCCAGATGTTCACATCTCTCCCCCACACCCCCCGCCAGGAAACGCCAGCTCTGGGGAGAGGATTGATGGAGGAGCAAGAAGCAGCCACCAGCTGCTGCGGGAAGAGGCCTTGGCTGCCTTCACCACCAGCATCTTGCTCCAACCATTTGTTCTGCTGCTATTTTCGAAAGCGCTGGGGCTCGGCGGATCCCAGCCTCCCTCCCAGCCTCCCTCCCAGCCTCCCCACCGCCGAGCAAGGCGACACATTTCTGCTAGGAGGGAGTGCTCCCCATCTTGGCAGCAGCATCCACGCAGGACTGGGGATATTTTTGCTCCAGCGAGCTGAGAGGTGCTAGTTTTCCCGGCGGCTCGCTGCCGGCGCGTGGGAAGGACGGCCACGGCGAGCCGGGGAAGGTTGAGGATGGATCTGTGACTGATCCCTGAGCTTAAAACCCTGGAGATGGGGTGCCAAATCCTCCCAAGTCGTGCCAAGTGAGATGTCCAGTGGCACAGGGAGCTAGGGATAAGGCTGGAGGTGAGACCTGACTTTGGCTGTATCCCAGTGCCCTGAGCCCTTGGGGGAGCCCCCACACTGGCCCATGCACACACTGTCCATGCGACCCCAAGTGCTGCTCCTCACTGGAATACTCGATGGAAAACTGCCCCAGAAGTAAGCCCTGCCTTCACCCAACCCTTCCACATCCAGTTATTAAATAAATGTGCTGCTACAGCAGGCTTTCCCTAGGGGCAGAGATGTGTCTCCAGGGAACATGTGGTTTACCCCTGGGATAAACCCGAGGGTTGGAATGAGATGATTTTTAAGATCCCTTCCCATCTAAACCATTCCATGTGTCTGTGATAACTGTGCCTAGAGGCACCTCCTCACCTCCATGACCTTCCCAGTGGTGCCAGCACCAGAGACAAGTGGTGACACACAAACACTTTCCTTTCCCCCATGGTTCTTCTCTGAACCAGCCCAAGTGCTTGCTGCATGTCAGGCTCCATGTCTGACAGAGCCAAAGCCAGAGCTCCCTGCAGGGGAATTCTAAAGGCCAAAAATCCATACAGCTCCCAGCAGGAGGAGGGTGCTTGTGGCAGAGCCAGGCTCCAGCAACACCAGGATTTTAACAAGCTGTGGGGTCTTCAGCCACTCCAACCTGCCACCCATCATCGAGCCGAGCAGCACAAGGGTCCCCAACCCAGAGGAGGTGCCAGGGGTGCCACAGGACACTGCACCCCAGGGATGGACAGCATTCCCAAGCACTGGCATGTGGATAAAGTGGGCTGTTCCTCCCAGCTCACTTAGATGCCAGCAAGAAGGTACCAGCTGCACGGGGACATTTATCACATTTACACAAAGCATGACAGCTCAGCCCTCACCTATAGTTACACACACAGCCACTCTCTGCCTCTGTATATTTAAAATGGGTGGAAAACACCCATTTCTTGGCCATCCCAAGCTTGCAGATGGTTTTTCCCCATGGATGTCTCCACGGACCAAGAGCAGCCATGCCTGGAGCCCAATCCCTGCCATTCCCTGCCCCTCATCACAGACATTTACCTCCTGCTCCCAGCACTGAGCACAGCAGCTGTGGTGCAGGACGGTCTCGGCGACTGCCTGTGCAAAATAAAAAAAGGCTGGTCGGTCAAAATAACTTGTCCACATTCTTTATTGTAATTTTTTTCTTCCCTGCTAGTGGAAACTCCTGCTCCGGCACCATGTCTCAAGGTTACTGCTAGGGGTGGGGGAGGATTTCAGGTTTTACAACTGAAAAATTCCAGAAAGAAACCCAGAAATGTTGCCAGCCTTTTACTGAACAGAAGTTCTTTATCCAATTAATTTATTTAACTTATCTTTTTTTTTTTTTTTTACATTTGATACAGCAGGTTTAAGCAAACTCAGGTTTTTTCAGCCCCTCAAATTTTGTCTGCTTTGACAGAAAATTCTCACTGATGCCATGAACATTTCTAATCCTCTATTTCTTTTTTAAGGAAAACTAAACCAGATAAATCTGACCCCACATATTTTCCCCACCTGCACGACATGGGATGTGTTCCTGGTTATGGCACCTAGCAATTTTTCCCTGAAGCCTTCCAATAACTGAAAAGGAAAAAATGTAAGAGTAAAAAGAAAAATTTCATCTTCAAAATAAGGAAAGAAAAAAGGTGTTTTTGAAAACGATGGAGGAAAGTCACTTTGTTCCAAAAGGCAATTCCATTTAAAAAAGAAGATGAAAATTTCCAAGCAGGGCTATTTATTACCACTGATAACTCCTTGCACCTGAAGCTCCACCACATCCTCCAGAGCAGGCATCCCCAGCAGCCCCAGGGCCGTGAGCTGCAGGATCCATCATGCAGGAGATGCTGATAATTCCCCTATGGCAGAAGGAGGAGAGGGGAGAAGGAGGAATCCCACTAGGAATCCTAAGATGATCCCTTGGCAGCCCTGGGGTGGGCTCAGGTCAGGACCTGGCCCCACAGGCAGCTGCTGCTCCCCAAATCTCATTACTACTTTTTAGGGATGGAAAAAAAGGTAAAAAAAATAATTCGGGAGCCATGGATTTGTCCTGCCTCCTTCCAAAAGAAAAAGGCTGATGCAACAGCAGTGCTGCAGTGGGAGGTCACCCTTGCCCACAGCCCCCAGCTCCCCAGCCGTGCCCCAAGCTGGGGGGGCTGCAGCCATCTCCTCCTGGAAGCGGTTTGGGGTTTGTGCTGGATGCTTGCAGGAAGCTGTCTGAAGCTCTGGAAAGAGAAACAATTCCTCCTCCTCCTCCTCTTCCTCCCTGCCCAGAAATAGGTAATTTAATTACCCCCTTCCCAAGCCCAACCACCACTGACTCAGGACAGGAGGTGGGAGCGCTTCCACCCTGCTGAGCTCCTGCCCAGCAGCTGCCCAAAGCCACAGTGCAGGGCTTTGACCTTGAGCCATTGTGCCAGCAGGACTGGGCTGCCAGGGCATGGCCAGCACAGCCAGGGCTCAGCTCCCTGCACTCCAACCAGTGCTGCTCACCTAAGGCAAGGAGGCTCAGGCCATGGCTGCGACCCCTCCACGCACAGCCACGGGCAGGGCTGCGTGTGCCTCCAGGAAAACCAAGGGATAATTGCAAGCTGGGAAATCCTACGTGTCCTGCTCGGACAAAGAGTGAAACGTGCAGTCTGGCTGCTTGGGGATGGGACACCGTGGTGGCTCCTGGGTGGTGACACATCCCAGCACAGGCACCATCCCACCCTTCCAGGACACCCGCCCGGCACCGCTCCGGCTGCTCGGGATTTGGCAGCACCACCTGGGACTGGAGGGGCACAAAGCTGTTTTATGGCAGTACCCAGCACTGGCAACAGGCCCCAGCAGCTGTTCCAGTATTCCAGCAGTCAACCACAACCAGGACATCTCCCAAAGGGTGACACAAATGGGTGGCAGCACCACCACCACTGCATGCACCTCATCTCACTGTCCCCTTTTATACAGAGGAAGGTGTGCACCTATAGCTCAGAAGCAGCCTGGGAATCCTGGAGCAGCTGCTGTGTCCCCCCAGCCTTGTCATGACCCACACAAAAAACAGGAGAAGTTTCCCCAAAAAACTGTTCCCCTGAAGCTCAGAGACCCAAGCCCCCCCATCTTTTGAGCTCCCATATAAGAGAAAGCAAACCTACACCCCACCCCCCCCCAAAATAAATCACTCCAAATTGGGCTATTTATCAAACCTTTGCTCTCAACGTGGGCATTTTAGGATATTTTAAAGGATTCAGACTCTTGTCTGTTTTGCAAGCAGTGGGGAGCTACAGCAAGGAGACACTGAGAGTGAGGGGAAAGGAAAAATTAAAGAACCACAAGCAAAGCAAAGTGGAGTGCAAGATGCAAACCGACAGATCCAGGGAGGCAGAGCTGCTGGCAGGCAGACGGCGAGATCCATCTTGAAAGCAAAAGCAAACTGCTGCTCACACAGGCAGAGGGAAAAACCTAGAGGTCTTCAGCACTGCCTGTGCTCTGATCAAACAAAGTGATTAACAAATCTCAGCTTTTTACTGAAAGCTTCTCTAATTAGGTGAAGAAAGGAAAGGAAAAAACAAAACCAAACCCCTGAGAGTCGCATCGAGTGGTGAAGTCCCAGACAGTGCTGGGTGAAGCTGAGGGGGTAATGCACCCCACAGTCCTGCTGGCACAGGGAGGGCACCCAGCGCTCACCCCAGCACATTTCCAGCCTCCCCAGCCTTCCTCCTCCTCCTCCCCTTCCTCCTCCTCACTCGCTTTCTGCTCCCCGCGTCGGGCTCAGCAGCAGAGCTGAACCTTCCCGGGAGCAGCACTGTCATCTACAATAGAGTCACCTCTGAACTCGGGACGGCTCAGCCTCCAGGAACTGCCAAAATAGCGATAAAAATAAGAAAGAGCCCCTGGCCCGAGGAGTTCACCCTCCGAACAGATGGGACGGCGGCGGGGTGAGGCAGGGGAGTATTTTTAGCTCTGGTTGCAGATGGGGAAGTCCGGCACAGCAGCGACAGGGCAGCCCCACCGCCGCCCCTGCAGCTCACCGTGCCTGGGTCACCTCCCTGTGCACTCCCGCTATTAAGAGGATTTAATGGGATGCTGCCTGCTCACTTCCTGAGCCTCAGGCAGCACCTTCCAGGCCAGTTCACACCATCACAGCTCCACATGGCATCTCACCACCGCTGCCAGGGGCACTCAGTGGGGCAGCAGGGGTCCAGGGGAGAGGAAGCAATGTCAGCAACCCACACCCCTGCCCCTCTTCTCCTTTCATTCCCAAAATGTCCCTGCAATCCATCAGAGCAGAGATGCCACGCAGCACCCCACGGCGGGTTCCTCCCAGCACGCTCCAGGCAATGCCAGCCTGACCCTGGGAAGCACTCTGCCGTGGAAAAAAAGAGGGAAAAGCAATTTCTGCCCCTCACCACAGATGCTTTTTTAGGTTCAGACGACTCGCCCAGGGTGCCAGATGCATAGCTTGTAGCCGAGCTCTCCACACCTAGCTGAAGCCCTCCTGTTCATCCGGGATGTGCCAAGCAGCATCTCCCCCACCCTCACGTCCATCCTTCCTTCGTGATCCAGGGCCTGCACCAGCAGGGACACCTCCCTGCCAGGCAGCTGCCAGCACCAGCTCCCAGCACACACAGCCCACGGCAGCTGGGTCCCACTCCCGGACTTTTCGTCCGACACTTTCGGCTTTGTTCTCCCTCTCACAAAGCCGACGTGAGGCTGCCCTGGCAGCACGAGGGGACCTTGAAGTGGATGCAGTTTATGACCATATTTAGGCTCCTTTATGTTGCCAGAGTCACAGTAAAGGGCTGCAGCATTAAATGAGATTCAGACCCCACTTGTTTCACTTGGCAGCCTGGGAAAAATCCACCCTGGGTGACTCCAGCACCATCCATGCCTCCGCCCTGCCCGCTCAGGGACAGCACAAAATAGCAACAGCCCTTTCCAGCCCTGCAGTTGCACTTCCCAAGAGGAGCCAGGAGCCCCACAGCAGTCAGGAGGGGGGGATTAAACACATTAACCACCTCCCCCATTCCGAGAACAACACCAAAGCGTGGGGAAGCAAAGGGATGTGCCCAAGGTCACCTACTGACAAAGCCAGCACTTCCCAAGGTCCCAAGAGCCCCCCAGCAGGACTGAGCACACACAGGGACGTGACCACTCAGCACGAGGAGCCCCCGAGCTGGTTGTGCTGAGGGAGAGCCCGGGCAGGAGTGGAAACCCTGAGCCACCTGACACAGGAGCCAATGCCCCTTCGACATGAGCACGTAAAATCCCTGCTGTGGCAGAGGCACCAGCGAAACCCGAGCAGTGGCCCCCACTGCTGTGGGGACATTGGCCACCTGCTCAGAGCCAGCACAAGTGCAGATGCCTCAGCTTGGCAAAGCCGTGACAACTGCAGGGGCTGAAGGGCAAGGTGGTGGGGGTGGAAAGGAGAATTCATGAGGCCCATCCAGAGGTCTGTGACCTTCAGGAGCCCGTGGCACTGATCCTGAGGGCAGGGCAAGCAGCTCGCTTTAGAGGTCCAAAGAGACGGGGGCAGCTCAGCACCCCCAGGCCAGGACCACCAGCACCAATTCAGCTCAGGGAAGGACAGAACATAACCAGAATAACCCTCACCAACACCTAAAACCCACAGCCCTGGCCTGATGAGCGTTCCCGTCGCACTGAGGCCGGCACAGCCCCTTCCTCATCAGCAGCAAGATTTCAGGCTGGCTGTCCCGGGACAGCAGATTGAGAACACCCACCTTGGTCAAGGAATGCCAGCTCAAAAATCCACACACAGCCAGGCTGTGGGAGAAGGGGCTTTGGAGGGAGAGGATCCGGCCTTCCCGGGGTGGGAGCAGGCAGAGGTGCTGAGCTGAAGTGCGAGGGCAGTTTGCACCAGCACAGGTGTGCCCGTCGCTGCCCAGACCCCTGCCCACAGCAAGGAGGAGTCACCAGCCAAAACTGCGTGGCAGCTCTGACACTTGTGGAGGATGGAGAGGAGGGGACAGCCCAGCTGGTGGCCGTGCAGAGCTGGGGGCACCACGGGGCTCCACGGGTGCAGGGGGAAGAGCTGCGCGTGCGGCACACGCGCGTCTCACTGACCCCGTGCTGCTCTTGCGCGCGAGGGGAGAAAAGGAAAATAAATAAAAAAATATAAAAACCAACGACAAAGCTAAAGGGGCTTGGGAAGCGAAAAGCAGCAGGCGAACCGGCGTCACAGACGCCGAGCAGCCAGAGATGCCGGCCGCGCTGTCACCGCATCCCCGCTCAGCATCGCCGGTGCCTCTGGCCAGGGAAGCGCTCGGCACCCCGGGGAGGCCGTGGCTCGGGGACGCGCTCTGGCCCCACCACCATGCCCTGCTCCGGCCGCCGCGGGATGGAGCCGAGGCGCTGAGCCCCCCCGGACAAACAATCCCAGCTGTCGGCTCCGGAGCCGGCTCACGGCCAAGGCATGGACGCTCCAGGACTCGATTTACCGCCGGCTCTCCCAAAATCTGCTCTTGCCAATCAAAACCGGCACCCGGAGCCTCGCCGGCGGGTCCCCGCATAGCGCCCATGTCATCCTGCCAGGGAGGGCACCCCCGGCCCCCCAAACCCACCGGGCCCCGCTTCTCCCTGGGTCCTGCCAGGCCGCAGCGGGTGCCACCCGGGGGCGGATGCAGTGTCGCGGGTGGGCTCACGGTCTGTCCCCACGGGGGTCCCACGGGCACGCCGCCCACCGCCCCAGAGCGGGGTGCGCACCCCCGCCCCACCGGCAGCACCCAGCGGGACCATCCCCGTGTGCCGCAGCCGGCACCCGCATCCCCCCGTGTCCCGCACCCTCCGTGTCCCGCACCCCCCGTGCCCCGCGTCCCGCGCCGCCCTCACCTGTCCCCGCAGCGCTCAGGCCGAGCCGCCACCTCTTCCCCTTCCTCCCGCTCCCTCCTTCACCTCTGCACCATTTTGGTGACGGTTTGTTTTGAAGCCGAGGGGGGAGGAGGAAGGAGGGGGGCGCGGGGGGAGGATGTGCCGCTGCCGCCGCCGCCGCCGCTGCTCCCGCCCCCGCCCAGCCCCGCGCCTCGGGGCGGCTCCGTGCGGCGCGGGGCTCGGGGGGTCCCCGTTCCCCCCACCCCAAACACCGCCGGGACGAGCGGGGCTCCGCTCCCTCAGGCCGCCCGGGGAATGGAAGGGACAGGGAGGGCGGGGGGGGGGCGTTCTCGGAAGT
>JAOTQP010000955.1:1741558-1752994 GCA_026413545.1 Cichladusa arquata
GACCCGCAATCAGCGCAGGCTGCGGGGCTGTGCACCCCCTGAACCCCCCAACAAACGGGACCCGGCTCCCTGACCCGCAATCAGCGCAGGCTGCGGGGCTGTGCACCCCCCGAGCCCCCCAACAAACGGGACCCGGCTCCCTGACCCGCAATCAGCGCAGGCTGCGGGGCTGTGCACCCCCTGAACCCCCCAACAAACGGGACCCGGCTCCCTGACCCGGGGCAATCAGCGCAGGCTGCAGGGCTGTGCACCCCCCGAGCCCCCCAACAAACGGGACCCGGCTCCCGCAGCCGCCGGCAGCTGTTTCTTGCCTCACCCCGGGGCAATCAGCGCAGGCTGGGGGAAAATGAGGCTTTTTCTCGCTCATCTCGCACGGGAGCGTGAACACATTTTTGCTTCCAGGTCCATGCCTGCATCCCCCGCTCCTCCCCGCCGTGCTCCAAACCCACCCCAAATGGGGACCAGCGGCTCTGTTGGCCAGGGAAGGCGGCTTGCATTGGACTTGCGAGCTCCCCGAAGCCGGAGCCAGACTCGCGTGTTTTTTTCCCGGCTGCTGGGCCCCCAGCCAGTCCTTGTGCCTTCACATCTGGGCTTTGCCTCTGCCCGAATTACGGTGCGGCTCAGCTGGGCGCTGGGGGCTGGGAGCAGGGTTTACACGCAGGGAAAGCGCCAGGGCTCTGCCGGGGCGTGGTTGGGATGCAGCGAGTTTTGCAAGGGCTCAGGTGCGGGGTGCAGTGACTTTTACAAGGGCTCAGGTCCCTCCCCTGGAGCCCACTCATCATTTCTGCTCCAGGATATTGCCTGGCAGCCTCAGCGCTGCAGGACGTCCCCCTGGCTCCGGAGAACACCCCCACCCCGAAGCACAGCCCTGCTTCCTTGCTTGTGTCCGTGCTGCAACACGGGGGGCTATTTTTGTCCCTTTCCTTCTATTTATTGTGCCAGAGCCGTGTGCGGTTGCAGAAGGCTGTGGTGTTTGCTTTGTGATTGCTTCCTTCCCGCCCATAACCTTTTGCCTTAAAACGGGATTCGCCCTGATCCTGGACCCAAGGCCGGGAAGCCCGGGCAGCGTGCCATGGGCGCTGGCACTGCAAGGCTCTTGGGGGACAGAGATTCCTGGCTCTGACCCTGGTTTTGATGCAAAGCTGAGTGCAAACACACCGCCCTTAGCTCCCCATGGCACAAACTGCAGCCCTGAATCTCCTCCCCTCGAGCATCCCCCGCCCAGAGCGCTGCCACGCTCGCACCCAGCCTGAGGAGTGCTCAGCTTCCAAAGGCACACAGATGGGTGAGTGGGAACCATGGTGGTGAGCCCTCAAACAGGAGCTGCCATGAGAGAGAGGGGGAAAATTAAAATAACTCAAGTTGCAGAAAGCAGCCACCCCTTATGGGCAACAGGCAGAGGCAGCCCTGAAGGAGCATCCCCAGGGCCAGCAGCACACTCACTGGGACAGACCATCCTCATCCTCCCTGACACACCACTCAGGGTGTTATCAAGGGGAGAGATATCAGTCCTGAGCTGGGCTACCATGTCTGCTAGCTTTGCAGAGCACCTGATGAATCCAAGGGGATGGGGGAGGTCCCCACTGCTGTTGCAAAGCCTTGGTATTGCTTTGGCCTGGCCACTGGTCAGGACTATTTGCCAACAACCCCAGCACCCTGCTGAGATCTGCTCACCAGGGCTGACACTCTGTGGGGTAACCCAGGGCCAAACTCTGTCCACCAGAGGACTTGGGGCTGTTGAGAAGCTCGATGTGACCTGGCAATACCGACTGGCAGCCAATACAAACAGTGCTGTCCCATGTGGGGCTCATCCCACAGCGTGGGCATCACCTGAAGAGGGGGATTCTGCTCCTCTGCTCGGCTCTGGTGAGACCCCACCTGCAGAGCTGCCTCCAGCTCTGGGGCCCAGCACAGGAAGGACATGGAGCTGCTGGAGCGAGTCCAGAGGATGAGATATTAGAAAGAAATTCTTCTCTGTGGAGGTTGATGAGGCCCTGGCACAGGTTACCCAGAGAAACTGTGGCTGCCCCATCCCTGGAAGTGTTAATGGTCAGAATGGACAGGGCTTGGAACAACCAGGGATAGTGGAAGGTGTCCCTGCCCATGGCAGGGGGGTAGAACAAGATGAGCTTTAAGGTGCCTTCCAACCCAAACAAGTCTATAATTCTGTGTTTCTGCAGGCAGCAAACCCAGCTGGGGTTTAGTTCAGCCCAAGCTGGCAGCAGCTTTGCTGGTCTGTGTTGGAGGTTTCCAGCTGGGACAGCAGCAGCTCCTGGGGCAGAAGAGGCACAGCAGAACCCCTCACCTCCTGCTGCTGGGGGCTTATCAGCTAGGTAAGCACCCAGGAGGCTTAAGCCCAGCAAAATGCTTATCAGCTAAGGGAGTCTGGGAACACTTTGGAGCACCTTGCAATTTTAAATTAACTTGATCTCTCCTTTTTCTTCCCAGCATAAAACTGCAGCCCCATTCTGGTGCAGGCAGTGGCTGCAGCAGCCAGTGGTAGAGCTCCAGAAGCTCCCCGAGCATCTTCTCCATGTGTAGGAGTAGCTGCTGACTAGGAGCAGCTCCGTTTCCAAAACTCCCAAAAGTTACAAGCCTTCAGGTCTTTCTGAATCAGTGCGAGGTCCAGAGCAGCTCAGAGAAAGCAAAGACCCGGGTGTCTGCAGCCAGAACCTCGGTGCTGAGCACAGGTATCTCCATCCCCTCCTCCTCGAGGTGCTCCCTGTGATCCCTGCACACACTCCTGGCCCTAATGAAAGGGCCCGGCTCCTCCCCATTGCCCAGCCAGTTCAACCAGCACAAACCGAGCCCATCGCACACAAAAAGCCTCTGCTGGCTGAGTTCCTTATCAGCCGTGAGTCGAGGCAGCCTGGCTGGGTCCGAGCCATCCCCGGCACGGATGGGAGGTGCCGGGGCTCTGCAGGGAGGCTGGTCCCCGCTGCCCCGGGGCCCGTGACCCTCGGGAGCTGTGGCCAGCCTGCCCTCGCTGCTGCTCACTTGATCCCGTCTCCTCCCCGCCTAATCCGCGCTCCCCTCCCGCAATCCTCTGCTCCACTTTAATGCCGGAGTTGGCCGGCAGCCACTCGGCTCCGAGGACGAGGACGCCTTTTTTCCTGGTTATGCAACGCACGGCTGAGCTGTTTGCCTTTCTCTGTGAGGAGTTTTGGGAGGCTGGGCTGGCCACCCTGTCCGGGCAACGGGCAGCTGCTGGGATGCCCCAAACGGGGATCGAGAAGCCGCAGCTGCTTCTCCTCTCCTCTCTGCCCCAGGGCCTGCTGTCTGTTCCTAATCCATTCCCCTTCTCCTCTTCCCAGGTATCCCCCAGGGCTCAGCCTTGCTCCCTACATGGCTTCTCCATGCTGCAGGAAGAGCTTTCTTCAAGCTCACAGTGTGCCTGGCACAGCATCCCAGTGAATCCTGCCACAGCATCTCAGTGAACCCTGGTGCAGCATCATCATAAACCCTGCCACAGAATCCTGGGAAACCCTGGCACAGCACCCCAGCATCTTAACTAACCCTAGCACAGCATCCTGGCTATCCCTGGCACAGCATCCTGGCTAACCCTGGCACAGCACCAAAGCATCCTGGCAATGCCTGGCACAGCATCCCGGTGAATCCTGTCACAGCATCTCAGTGAACCTTAGTGCAGCATCCTGGTAAACCCTACCACAGCACCCCAGCATCCTGACTAACTCTGGCACAGCATCCCAGTGAATCCTGTCACAGCATCCCAGTGAACTCTGGTGCAGCATCCTGGTAAACCCTGGCACAGCACCCCAGCATCTTAACTAACCCTGGCACAGCATCCTGGTAAACCCTGGCAGAGCACCAAAGCATCCTGGCTAACCCTGGCACAGCATCCTGCCTATCCCTGGCACAGCATCCTGGCTAACCCTGGCACAGCATCCTGGTAAACCCTGGCACAGCATCCTGGTAAAACCTGGCACAGCATCCTGGCTAAGCCTGGCACAGCACCCCAGTATCCTGCCTATCCCTGGCACAGCATCCTGGTAAACCCTGGCACAGCATCCTGGTAAACCCTGGCACAGCATCCTGGCTAACTTTGGCACAGCATCCTGGCTAACTTTGGCACAGCATCCTGGCTAACTTTGGCACAGTATCCTGCCTATCCCTGGCACAGCATCCTGGTAAACCCTGGCACAGCATCCTGGCTAACTTTGGCACAGCATCCTGCCTATCCCTGGCACAGCATGCTGCTAGCCTGCCATGGCATCCTGACTGAGCCTGCCATCCCAGTTACCCCTGCTGGTTCCCAGCCAGGACCATCACCACCCCTCAGTGTGGCAGTCCCATTTCACTCTGCAGTGCCGTGGTGCTGCTGGCACTGAGTCTCATTTTAGTCCCCACATGAGTCAGAGCACTGTGAGCCCCCTCCAAGGACCACAGCCCCAAATTCCAGCACCCCCAGGGCTGAGTTCCCCCAGGCCAGGGCCTCACCTCTGCCTTTCCCTCGAGCCAAGGCTCCAGCAGCCCCTTCCAAGAGATGGGTTTATCTGCTCCACCCAGCCCCTCTTCAGTGCTGGCAGCTTTGGAGATAAGCAAGAGCTCAGCAGAGTGCAGATTTAAGGCTCCAGCTGCTGCTCCCAGGGTTGCTGTTCCCAGGCTGTTCCCACACCATGTGCTGGGTGGCCAGCTGTGCCACCAGCTTATTTTGGGGTGCCCACTGCCAGTGCCCAGGTGGACAAGATGCTTCCAGCCATGGCTGTGAGTCCCAGACCTTCCTCCCTGCAGCCTGGGGCCCACAGCTGAAGCTGCCACACCCTTCCAAAAGCCACCATGGCATGAAAAGCTGCCAAAGAGCCTCTTCCAAGGAATGAAACCTCCCCAAACCTGGCTGCCTGGGAAGGCATCCCAGCCACCTGCCACCCCACCAGGGCTCCTGACACCCAGCAGCCTCCCTGCACTCCTCAGGAACCCACTGAGGCTGGGGGGAGAACTTTGGGACACTGAGGACACTTCCTTCCCTGCTCTCCCCTTAAATTATTCTGCCACATATAATAGATATTGGTGCTATTTTTAGGCCTTGCTTGTTTAATTATTGAGAAAGGTACTGGAGGATGTCTTGAAGGCAAGGAAACAAGCACTTGGGGTGCTCACTGGACTTCCCTGCCTGAAGCACTGGGCAGAGAGCAGGGCCCCAGCAGCTGCCAGCTCCCCTTTGCCACAGGAATCCTCTGGCACCAGCTCCAGCCTGCTCAGTGCTGGCTGCAGGGGTGGAGGGAGCAGCTCTGGGTTTGGAACTGCTGGGTGATCGTGAGGAGAGTGGCTCAGGAGGGAAAAAAGGGACAAACCCCATTCCCAAACCAACACTGGCACAAGGGACTGTGTCAGAGCTGGGAAATGCTGGGTCCCAGCTCACAAAAACCAGTGCAATCCCAGCACTGGCTTCCATTAGGAATGAATGTGGCCCAGAATTCACCATTTTTATTTTTAACTGAACGGACACTTTTCTCGCTGAAAAATGACCTTATTCTCAGCTTGCCAAGCAGAATTCAGATGGCAGGATTTTTTTTTTTAAAACCAGTTCCTTTCGTGTTTCCACTTACAAAAAGCCAGAGAACGGCCTTTATTTGAGATTAAAGGGGTTTGGTCAACTTGAAATCTGCTGGGATTTCAGCAAAATGGTATCTAATGAAGCAAGAGCCAAATCCTCAACTGGTGTCCTTTGCCCTGGCTTTAGCAGCTTCAGCTTTCCAATACCTCTTTGTACCTGTCAGCAACCTGGCCCAGGACTTCAAGGGAAACATTGATTTCCCTCAGCTGCCAGGGTCAGCCAGCTGGGATTAACTTCCCCCAGCTGAGGATATGCAGGGTATCTGTGATGTGTCCAGGTTTCCTAAGGAATATGTGTGTGTATAGTCAGGTATTTGATCTGTTCATCCTCCCCCTCTCAATCCTATTAGGTACAAAGGTAAAGATATTAATTTTAATAGTGCAGATACTAGAGGTGCTACGTGTCACATCAAAATAATTTAAAAACCCTGTGCTGACCCTGGAGGAGGACAACAGGGTAACTCTGACTCCATCCCAGACATCAGCAGGAATTGGTTCAAACCCCCCAAAGCCACCTCTGGCACAGCCCCCCACCTGCACCTGGCCCCTGGTGGCTCCTGGGGAGGTCACTGGGTGATGCTGGGATGCTCCAAGGAGCGGCCTGAAGGAATTTCTGCACTCAGGGATGCTGGGATGCAGCCAGCCCTGGGGTGGGCACCTCGTGGCTGCTCTGGCACCACAGGCAAGGGGGGCAAGTTGTCAGCCCCTGCTCCTTAACACCCTGACAAGCTTATAACTATTTCATTTGTTACACTGGGAACCTTTTTAAATTAATGAGCAGAAGGTTGTCACGGTTGCTGTGGCGACGACACGTTGCTGGGGCAACGGCAGCGCTGCAGATCCTGTGCAGTGATCAGGGGTCAGGATGGGGATGGAATCAGAGGTGTGGGGGCTGCAGGAGGGGACAGCCAGCCCCAGATCCATCACCAGAACAGGGGTCAGGATGGGGATGGAGCCAGGAGTGTGGGGGCTGCAGGAGGGGACAGCCAGCCCCAGATCAGGGGTCAGGAGTGTGGGGGCTGCAGGAGGGACAGCCAGCCCCAGCTCCCACCAGCCCATGGCCCCACACTGCTCCCCCCCCCAAAGCAGCACCCACAGTGCAAAAACCATCCCTGCTTCCCTGTCCCAGCCAGCTCAGCCCCGGGAGCAGCTCTGGCTGCACAGCTCAGTGTGCCCCCACTAATGGGGCAGCTCACAGAGCCCATCCCATGGCTCCCCCACCTCCCCTCTCCAACCTTCCCATCCCCTCTGGCTCTGTCTGGGTCTCTGGTCCCTCACCCCAGCACAGCACCCCCCAAACCTGGGCTGGCTCAGGCAGAGCAGACATGGCTATGGGGCAAAAACTGCAGCACCTCTCCCAAAGGGACATGAGCACACCAAGGTAGTTTTCTGGTGGTTTGAATCAACTGCCTTGTTCTTCCCACCAGGCAGCGGATGGGGCCAGGGATGGAGAACTCACCCCCCTGCTGCAGCCCTGGCCCAGCACATCTCCCCCCTGGCAGTTCCAGGGCTCTGTGTAACCCAGAGGTTCTGCAGCCACAAAACTCCTTTAGAGCATTTATTTCCCCCCACACCAGCAAGTTAGAAACGGGAGGGAAGGGAGGGGGCAACCAAACAGCTCTGTGGGGACACTCCCCAAAATTCAAGCAGGAAAATGATTTTGCAAGACCTGGGCACAGGGGCCTTGAGCTCCTCTTCCTAAGCTCAAGTAAGAGGAGGGATAGGACAAGGGGGGAGCATTTTTAAACTAAAAGAGGTTGATTTAGGTTTGATATAAGGAAGAAGTGTTTTACAATGAAAGTAAAGAGGTTGCCCAGAGCAGCTGCAGCTGCCCCATCCCTGGAAGTGTCCAAGGCCAGGCTGGACAGGGCTTGGAGCAGCCTGGGATGGTGGAAGGTCCAGTGGCAGGGGGGGTGGAATGAATGAGCTTTAAGGGCTTTCCAAGCCAAACTATTCCATGACTCTATGATTTTGTGGCCTCCAGCCCCTGTCACTCCCCAGGAGCAGCTCAGCAGCCCCATACACCCCGTTCTGCAGAGCTGCATCCACATCCAGGAGCTCCTTAGGGCGGGCAGGGGCCAGCCTGGGAAGGCACAGCCCCACTGGGTGTGGCAGGAGGCTCTGCACCCCCGGAATGAGGCAGAGCAATGGGCTGAAGCCCCAAGGGCTGGGACAAAGGCAGGGGGGTGCAGGATGGGGACTGTCACCTCCCCAGCACAGGGTGGGGTGGCTGCCCTCTGCTCCAGACAATGCAGCTGACATCAAACCCCAGGGTGTGGGCAGCAGAAAAATGGGGTGGGGAAGGCAGATTCTGGGGCTGGGGATTTTCTGCCTGGAAAGGGAGGTCTGGGCTCATCCCAGAGCCATCTGCACAGAGAAGAGCAGCTCTGCTCCTCACTGACAGCCCCGAGGTCCCCACAGCATCCTGCAGCTCCAGATGGGGCTGTCACTGGCCCTTTCAAGTGGCCCAGACTCCTTCTGATGGGAAAATGGGGGGTTGGTATGGACCACAAACCCCTTTCCAGCCCTGACAGAGCCACACCATAATGCAAAATATATATTTGTAATACATACACTGCTACTTATTTAATGTTCAACTCCTATAGTGAGGTTTAATATGCTATATAGTATATTTTAATGTAGTATATGTATTTTTGTGTACACAAGATTTATATGTGTGTATATATATACCAAAAACCTCTCCAAAACCAGCTCAAACCCATTTTCTTGTCCAGATTTTGAAGGCAGCTTGGTGCTGGGCTGCTGGCAAGAGGAGTGACCTGTGGGGTGAGCACTGATCCTTCACCCTGCTGAGGATGCTGCATCCCCCAGACTGATTCTTTGTGCTGAGCTTCCATCAGCACACGTGAATAGTGCTGTAGCACAGCTCTTCCAGCTCTGCTGCCTGTCAGAAAAATGTCTAAATATTTCTATTTTCCCCAAATACATTTTTCATCAGAATTGGAAAGGGGAAAAAAAATTTAAAAGCCATGAAATCCACATTAGGGCTTGAGCAGGAGCAGTGTCTGAGCATTGGGGGAGGACACAGCCTTGGGCCCCAGGGATGGATCCCTGTGCCTCTGGGGCTTTGCTGGGCTCTGTATCTCCCTGTTTCCATCCTGTGAGGGGAGATGAAGCCCATGGAGCCCCAAGGGGACAATTTGCAGGGCTGTCTCCTGAGGATATCCACACCAGCCAAGGAACAGGGAGCAAAGTGGAGCCTGGCTCTGCCTGTGTCCCAGATAACACTGTCAAGGCACAGAAAGCAGGCTCAGCAGTGAGCTCAGCAGGGGCCAGGGGATGAAGGAGATATGTCAGAGCCACCCTCCTGCTGGGAAAAGCAGGGCTGTGACACCTGTGACACCCAGGAGGGACGAGTGGCCCTGAGACCTGCCCTGGATGGCCCCAGCACTGCTCTCTGTCACTCAGCAGCAGCCACTGGGAGCTGGGGCAAAAAGCACTACACTAAAAATGAAAATAAATAATTTTTTTTTTAAAAATTAAGATCTGAAAATTCTCCATGACCTCCACAGGTGCTTGGTTGAACCTGGGGTTTGTTTCTCAGGAGGTCACTCACTCCCACTCCAGCCACCCCCCACCAATGCTGCCACTTTTCCCAGGGGGCTGCTGAGCCCCTGCCTGAGCTTGGCAAGGAGCTTCCCTTTCCAACAGGGTCATTTCCAGAGGCCAAACTGTGACCTGGCAGCCAAACCACAGCTTCCCCTTCCCACAGTACCAGAGTCAGCATCATGTGCCTCAGTGATGCTGCTCCCTCCCTCCACTGCCTTTTCTGTGTGCAGGGATGGAAGGAAAGAGAACAGCAAGGAAGGAAAAAGGAGCCTGACCTCACTGAACCCTGCAACTTCAAGGCAGGGCCAGCAAAATCTGCTCCAGCAGCCATCAAGGCCAATCAAAGAGCAAATGCAGCCATTCCCAAAGGATTCAGCACTCTGCAGCTGCTGCTGACCCATGGCTCAGCCTTGGGCTGCAGCTGACCATTGTCACCTCTCTCTCAGCACCCCAAAACCTGGGCTAAAGCTCCCAGCACCCCAAAAGCTGGGCTAAAGCTCCCAGCACCCCAAAACCTGGGCTAAAGCTCCCTGCTGGGTGCCCCAGGGCACACCCCAGGGGCTGCCCTCCCCATGCTCATCCCTGCTCACGCTCCCTCCCTGCAGGTTTCTCTGTCCTGGAGTCAAAGTCACTCGTGCAGAAAGACTCTGCTGGTTCTCAGCTCTGCTGGGCACGAGGGACTAATCCTGTTTTACAGATTAAGGAAACATCCTGCCACGTGCTCAGGTGGAAATAGTGCCCAGCTCCCTTCCCTGCTGCGACCCACAGCCCCTCCAGCTGCCAGCACCCCTGCTTTGCTGTGCTTGTCAGCTCTGATCCCCAGGTTTTGGTCCTCCTGCTCCTCAGGGACAGGGCTCAGTTTCTCCTCCTCAGTCCCATGGAGAACCTGTCACCTCACTCCCTCTTTCCCAGCACCAGGCATCTGCTGCACACCCACCCCTGCTCCTTAATCCTGCTCATCCCCATTTCTGCCTCTGCCTCAGAGAGCCCTTATCCAGCTCCCTTGTCTAACTCAGGGGCAGAGATAACTCACCATCTCCCACCCCAATCTCTTCCAGTCTATTTTCTTCCTGCCCAGAGTTGATTCCCCTCACCTAATTGCCCAGAAAGCTCTTTTCCCTTCCTCTAATCAGTCTGGAGCAGACTTTCTCCAGATAATTGTGCCGAGACCTGATCACCCTTCTCATCTCCATCTCTCCAACACTCCCATTTCTTCACTAAACTCATCTGCTGGAGCTGCATTCCTTGGTCTAATTATTTCAAGGCTCCATTGAGTTCCTTAATTGCTTATTCGTCTGGCACCCGTATCTGGAAACTCCCAGAGCATCTGAGACAGGGCACAGGGCTGAGTTATCCTGGTACAACTTCCCTCCCAGTGGATAAAAGTGCTCCAGGTGTGTAAGTGGGAGCCCAGAGCAAAACCTGCTCGGGGGGAAAAAAAAAAAGAAATTCTGAAATTCTCTTGCTCAGGTTGCCCAGAGCAGCTGTGGCTGCCCCATCCCTGGGAGTGCCCAAGGCCAGGGACTTAGATGAACTCTAAGGTCCCTTCCAAGCTGAGCCATTCCATGATTCTGAGCTTCTGGGAGATGCAGAATTTTCTACTTCTCTTGGTGGGAGGAGCAGCTGCCTGGTGATGCTCCAGTGCAGCCCACGAGGAGCTGAGTGAGGCCACACCAGCCACAGCCAGCAGCAAACTCATCTTTAGGCCAGGTGTGAATTCACAACCTGGAACATGCCACCAATCCCATCCCAGTGCCCCAGGAGGCTCCAGCTGGGGCCATTTCCCCTCTTTCCACCCCTTCCCTGCAGCTCCACCAGCACCACACTCAAAGCTGCTGGGGTTGTTTTGACTGGCCCCACTTCCCTATTGCCATTATCACCCAGCCTCCTCCTTTTTCCCGGGCTAATTGATCCACTGTTTTGTTTTCTTATCAAATTGCTCTCAGCCTCTGATGCTCCTTTAATCAATGCCGGGCCCTATCAGTTCCAGGGACTGCTGGGAGAGCTCCTCTTGCAACCACCTCTGTGTCTAATCGCCTGGGGACTTTACCTAATTGGTGTAAAACCTGATTTCTTTCTCTAATCGCTCCGAGGCCCTGATTCACTTATCTAATCGCTCCAAAGCCCAGGCCTTGCACACCTCTCTCCACATCCTTCTCCTTCGTGGCTTTTTCCCTCCCCCGTAGGTGGCCCGGCTCTCTTGACTCCCTAATCCCTCAGCTGCTTGATCTCTTGAACTAATCCAGCCGAGATTGGGCTGCTCCCCTAACCCAGTGCCGCCAGCAGTGACCC
>JAOTQP010000955.1:1806434-1817044 GCA_026413545.1 Cichladusa arquata
AGAGGAACACCAGACCTTTCCACATCATCCCTGGACCTTCAGAGGAAAACTGCACCTTCTACAGGAGCACTGCTCCAACTGAACACACCTGCCACTGCAGGAAGATACAGCCACCATTTAATGGGACTGCTGCACCCACACTGACTGACTGACGGGGTGTCAGCTTGGATTGTGACTCTGGCAGGGTTGGGATTGTTCTTTGTAATATTGTATTTCTATTTTAATTTTTTTAAAATTCTAGTAAAGAACTGTTATTCCTAATTCCCATATCACTGCCTGAAAGCCCCTTAATTTCAAAATTATAATAATAACTTAGAGGAAGGAGGTTTACATTTCAAAGAGAAGCTTCTGCCTTTATTGGCAAACACCTGTCCTTCAAACCAGGACACAGTGGCAGCAGTGCAGGGAGAAGGATGCCCAGCAAGCTGAGCTTAAAGCCCTCAAAGTATTCAACACCCCAAAGAGTCAGCCAGACCCCAACACCAAATCTGGCCTAGAGCACCGCAGGCACAAGAGACTGTTGGGGACCACATGCCCTAAATGGGGTGAGCTGGGGACCCCCCAGAAACCTCCCTGCCCGTGCCAGCAGCACTGGGCATTACGTACTTGAGAGCTTCCTCCGGCCAGCAGCTGGATCATCTGCTGCATGAGCTGCTGCTGAGGGTTCCCACCCCCAGCTGGAGAGGCACTGGCCGGCGTCGGAGCGGAGGGAACGGGGTTCTCCGGGATTGTGCTTCCTCCTGCGGAGGACGGGGGCATCCGGGGCATGCCGAAGGAGCCGAGGCTGCAGAGGAAGGCAGGGCACGCTCAGGGGGACACTGGCATTCTGGTCACCCCCCAGAGTGGGGCAGCAGGGCAGCCAGCAGGCTCAGCCAGGCTGGCCCTCACTGAAGGCACTGCTACAGGGCAGCTCTGAAAACTGAACCAGCTGTATCCATGTTCTGGTCACACATGGCACAGGGAGTGAGCAGAGCTAACAGAAGCCTGCACAGAGCTGCTGTGATGGAGTGTGACTCATGGTGACCCAAGCAGAGAGCTGAGGGCTGCCAGTAGATCAGCCTGCCCCAGCAGAGCCACCCAGCCTTGTGTCTGTCCATCTCATACTGTTCTCCACCATAAAGTCCTGGAGTTCAGTCCACACCAAATGCAGCAAACAAAGGATAGGAGAAGGACCAAGTGCATTCCAAACCTTTTCTCCAAAAGGAAAGGGTCAAGGACTTCCCAGTGAAGTACAAGCAAGCAACAAGTGCTAATTAGCTTGCTCAGAGAGGCCTGCAGGCACACACCTGCACAAGTCCCCATTAGACAGTGCCCTAAGCAGATCTCCCAGATGAATCCACAGCCAGTTCTGCCTGCTGGTACTCAGCACAGCAGCCCTGCCTACTGGTGCTGGGCACAGCACCTCTGCCTGTGGCACTGGGCACAGCACCTCTGCCTGTGGCACTGGGCACAGCACCTCTGTCTCTGTCCCAGTCCCTGGGCACAGCAGCTCTGTGGCACTGGGCACAGCAGCTCAGCAGCTCTCCCTGCTGTCCCTGGGCACAGCAGCTCTGCCTGTGGCACTGGGCACAGCAGCTCTGTCTCTGTCTCTGTCCCTGGGCACAGCTGCTCTGTCCTAATCCCTGGGCACAGCAGCTCTGTCCCTGTCCCTGTCCCTGTCCCTGGGCACAGCAGCTCTCCCTGCTGTCCCTGTGCACAGCAGCTCTGTCCCTGTCCCTGGGCACAGCAGCTCTGTCCCTGTCCCTGTCCCTGGGCACAGCAGCTCTGTGGCACTGGGCACACAGCTCTCCCTGCTGTCCCTGGGCACAGCAGCTCTGTCCCTGTCCCTGTCCCAGGGCACAGCAGCTCTGTCCCTGTCCCTGTCCCTGTCCCAGCACCCCTCCCAGCAGCCCCGCCCCGCCCCGCTCCGTACCTTGGCACCAGTCCGGGCGCCTCTGTCTGCAGCGTCTGGAGCCCCTGCTGGATCTGCAGCAGGGCCTGCATGGCGCGGGGGTTGGTGAGGATGGACAGGGAGTCCGGGTTCTGCATCTGGGGAGCAAGGCAGAGAGACACCATGGTACCAACCAGGGAGAGCTCAGGCAGCCAGAGCTCCACCACTGTCACACCTGAGCCAGCAGCAGGGCTCTCGCCTACAGCCAGCGCTGGCCCTCGTGTCTGGATCCTCCTCTGAGGCTCCAGATGCAGGGCTCACCTGCAGAGACACTCACAGAGCTCACATCAGGTTTCCTAAATGAGCTGGGTCAATCAGATTAGAACTGGGGACACATGCCTTTGGACTCTGATTTACCTGAGAACCAGCTGCTCTAGCACAATTAGCTGTGTAACTTTTGTAAACTCAACACAGTGAGAGACTACACAGGGGTTCCAAGTAGCTTAAGAAGCCTAATCTGGAGTCCACCTTTCAGTAATTCAGATGAGTTATTCAGACCATCTTGTCAAACCAAATTCTTCCTCTGTCTCCCCTGTGCAACCCCCTTCCTTCCTCAGCCCCCCCAGGCCCACATGCTCCCTAGTGCACTCGACCAAGCAGCTGAGATCCTGCCTGCCCACAGTGGGGGGAGAAGCTCTGGAGCCAGGGGCTGAGGGCAGCACAGGGCCAACCAGAGGCCTTTACCTGCTGCAAGAAGACAGGGAGCTGAAGGCGGAGCTGTTCTTGAAGCTGTGGATTCCCAGCAAAGAGGGGGACATTTACCATGATCTAGCAAGAGACAGCACATGTAGGTAGGGTCAGAGGGTTGCTGCCACTTGCTGTTAAACCCTATGCAACTAAGCCATGAAGAACAGGTCAGTTATGGGGCCCCTGACTCCCTCCCTGGGCTTTCAACATGCTCCCCTGCCAAGGGAGATCAAAACAGGACAGCTCAATTCCTGACAGCAGTGTTCAACAGAGGCCACTTGGCCACAGGCAAAGAGAAGGGGCATTCCCATGTCCCTCTGAGAGCCACCTCTTGTGTTAGGGGCTCTGCAAACACACAGGGCTCAGAGCAGGCTACCAAGAAATACAACCACACTGTGTATTCACTCTGCTCCAGTGAGGAGCAGAGTAACCAGTCTGACCCCAGCAGCAGACTGACCTCACACTGAGCTCATGGCCTGCCTGGCAACAGCAGACAGCTGCAACACTTTTACCTGTGCTGCGAAGTCCGGGTTCTGGGCAAGAGTTTGCATCATGCTCCGCATGTAGGGGGCAGAGATCATATTCTGCATCAACTGAGGGTTTTCAGAAATCTGCTGCAGGAGTCCTTGCATCTCTGGGCTGTTGAACATGCCTGCAAGGAGAAGGGAAGACAAAGGAAAACCCCTGATGAGCCTGAGCACCACTGCATTGCCTGAAATACAATGTGACAGGTGACAGCACTGCCTGTACTACATCCCCCCAGCCATGGGACAAACATGGCATTGGTCTGCTGGCCACTCTCCTGCTCTTGAGAGCTTCAGGGACAGCAGAGTTCCCAAAGGAACCATCCAACAAGCGCATCAGAATAATTCATTTGTGTCTACAAGTGGGCTAGACCCACTCCTCTGGACAACAGCCAGAGCCAGGGCTCAAATGCCCAAGGAACTGGCCCCCCAAGCAAGGCTGGGTGACCTGCACCCTCTGGCTCCTCCCTGACGTACCAGCACCGATGCTGGCAGCGTTCAGCCCGAAGGGGTTGGACACAGTCGGGGTGCCCTGGGTGGTTGCTGAGCCCGTGCTCCCTTCACTGCTGGGTGCCTGACTCTGGGAAGCAGGGGGTGTGGGGCTCCAGGGGTTTGGCAATGGCTCTCTGTTCTCCGTCCGCAAAGGCTGAGAGCTCGAGCTGTCAGAATTCCCCGTCAAGGAAGAGAAAGGATTGTTGCCAAACTAGAGAGAAAAAAAAAAAAAGAAACAGATGGAATCAGTTAGTCCCAGCAGACCAACCCCAGCGCTGAGCGAGCCAGAGAACAGCCGATCATATTCAGCCAAGTCCAGAATTTGCTAAACACATGCCATGATCCGCCTCCTGAGAAATCTGCAATCCACAACACACCTCACTCAGAAAAAGACCAGGCTCAGGAGTGGCCACAGCTCCAGATTCAGCTCCCAAATGCAGGGCTTCAAAATGCCCCTGTAAAACCAGCACCCGGACATACCAGCAGGTAATGCTGAACTGGAGTGTGTCTGCACAGCCCGCTGCAGCCAGAGCTGTGCTCCCTCCTCCTGCACTACCAGCCAGCTGGATCTGAGCCAGCTCTGCTCCAAAGGCATCAGGCTCCAGCTAATCCAGGGAGCAGAGGGCTGTGCTAACAGTGACAGGGCATGCCTGTCGGTCAGGCTGCTGGGGGACTGGAGGAGCCACAGCAGGTCCCTCCTCCAACACCTCAACCCATGTCACGAGAGGCACTGCACCATGTTCTCCGGCCAGTGCCTGCACCTGAGTGGAGGGATGAAGAGCCACGCTCTAAAACTGCCCCATCAGCAGAGGGGACAGGGAAAGGCCCCTTTCCCACCCTACAGCACACTGAGAAGACAGCAGTACCTGCTCCCTGGCTGCACTGAACATGGGCTCCTGGATGTCCGTGTACATCCGGCGCAGGGCGTTGTATCCTCCTGGAATGCTCTCGAGGTTACTCAAAGCACGGTCCTGGTTCCGCATCATCTCCTGCATCATGGCAGGGTTACGAGCCAGTTCCATTGTCTGCGAGAAGGAGGAAAAGGTGGAAAGCTCAGGCCTACATGCACCATGAAGGGCCAGAGTGGATCAAGAGCCTGGTCAGCAGCCAAGCACTGAAAGAGTTAAATCTCAGCTCCCAGGAGAGAGAGGATAATTAAACCCAATTTACAGGCAGAGAGCAGAGAGATCATTTATCCAAGCAAAGAGAGCCCAGAGATCCAGGCTCCTCCCCAGCCTTGCTCAGCTCTCCTCCTTCTCAGCCTTGGTTCAGCTCGATGAGACTGTTCTGTTCCTAAGCAGTATCAGGACATCCAAACATCCAGTACCCATATGTTCCCACTCAGACTGGATGGACTACACACAACTGGGAAGGTGGATCCTTCCACCCTCTGATGGGTCTCCCCTGCACAAAGAATATCCAGGTCTCATTTGAGGAACTGCTTAAGTACAGATTATTCACAATTTAGTCCTGCAGCTCTGGAATTTCATGTATGGCCAACACAGTTGAAAGCAGAATAACAGAGAAGCAGATGGAAACTAGGCCCACACAGCACAACCCTCTTGACAAGCCTTCCCAGGAAACAGCAGAGTCCTGTCAATGACTATTAACACCCAGACTCTCACTGATCCCTTCGGATTCCCTTCTGATGAACCTTTGGTCTTCCAGACAGCCAGTCCTCTTGGAACACAGGTCCTCTCTGCTCTGGGAAAAATGAGAGCCCTCTGGGATCCCAGCCTACACTAGTGCTCCCCACTGATACAGTAGTGAAACACTCACTGAACAGCTCTGGTGTCTACATAATCTGTCAAGAGAACTAGAGAGAAACAAAGAGCTTTTGCAGTAGCTCCACTTCTCCAGCACTGTTTTTACTCCCATTTCTGAGTCACAACACAGTAGCCTTGTAGTCAGCATGCTAGGAAAATCCCAGCATCCCTTTTTTTCCCAATACACTACGGATTCAATAGCTCTGAAAGGGAGATAAGAGTTGCAAGGATGTGGGTTGAGTAAACAGCATTCACGTAACTCAAGACCACCATCTGTTTGTGGGGAGCTCACAGCAGGAAGGAAGAGAAGTACAAAACCACTGCTTTGGCATTCCTGCTTCTCCTCACAGTGCAGACACTGATGTTGGTTCACAAAGACTCTCCTCAAACCTCTTTACTGAGCCCGGGTGTGACTCACCTGCCTCATGAGCTCTGGGTTATTGAGCATGTGGCTTATCTCTGGATTTCGCTCCATGAGCTGCTGCATCTGGGGATTGGCCATGATCATCTGCCTCATGAGGTCAGGGTTAGACATCATGTTCTGCACCAAGGGATTCTCCATGATCTGGGAAAGCATCTCTGGGTTGGACATCAGCTGCCTCTGCATCTGCTGCTGGAGCTCCATGAAGTTGGCAGAGCCCATCCCAAGGTTGCCCAGCCCAGTGATGCCACCGAAGCCAGCTGGAGAGGGAACAACACACAGGAAGATAGGAGTGAGTCAGTAACTGTCAGTAACTGCAGAAGAGGACAGGCACATCAGCTGAACTGCATCCCCACAAATCCAGGGGCATCCTGTATTCCTATGGCAGCCAGCTCTGAGTAAGGATATCCCTACACACACACACTTCACTCAGTGACATCACCTTGAGCAGGGACACAAAGATGTGCCACCGGAGTGACTCATGCAAAGCCCACGGGCAAGCAGAGACAACAACAGGGGCCAAGAACCCCAACTCCTTGGTCTAATCCCAGGAAATTCTTCCTTCTCACAGCCCCCACTTACACAGGATAGATGCAGCACTGTTGGGGCCTCCATCTCCAGGACCTCCTGACCCACTGCTCCGTCTGCTGCCACTCCCTGCGTCCGAACCAGCACTGCTGGATGTCGAGGGCTGAGATGGGGCAGCAGGAGAAGAAGGGGTTGCATTGGGGGCAGAAGCAGCATTGGGGGCAGAAGCAGCAGATGTTGAATCTTGGACCCTGCAAAGGATAAAAAGTATTAAACTCCTGGTAGTGGGGAAGGGCAAGGGGATACAGGATGTGCACCCCACGATCACTGGGCTCCCTCCACACCAGGCACCCCCACAGCAGCCAGCCCCAGCCTCTATCCCATCTCTGCCTGCACTGATCCACTGCTCTGCTCCCAGCTGCTTTCCATCTGCTGGAATTTGCCTCCCATCCTGATGCACTGCAGCCCCTGACACATCCTGGCCCAGGCAGAGTGGCTGGACAGGTCTTACCCTAAGCTGCATCCAACTGTTCCTTGAATCCCACTGAATTATTTACTGCAGCCATATCCTTGAGCAATGACTGTGCTCCAAACAAGAAAATCCTTCTGCTGCTCCCACAGAAACCACAGGAGGTTACAGCAGGGCTAGTGCATGGGGTAAACAACAATGTTCTCTTCTGAATATTCCTATCAGTGCTTCTGAGGCAAAAAGAAGCACCAGCAATACTGTACAAAGAGGGAAACTGAGGCATGAGGCAGCCAGCACCTGTCTCACAAAGCCACGGAACATTTCTGGCCAGCTTGGCTGCAAATTACCAGCTCTGCCACTGGCTGCACCTTGATGCAAGGCTCCTGCTCCAACATAAGTTGTCTGGAGCTTCTTTTAACACACCCACACAAACACTGTGTTGTAAGCCACCATGCAGCAGGTGCTGGACATCAACTTTGCTGAATACACCAGTTCAGGTTAGTACCTTGTTACCACAGTTACTCCTCTAGAGTGTTACAGGAATTTGAAAGAGAACATTTAAAGATTTTCTGAAGTCTCTGCAGTCCAGTCACAACAGTGAATTCTGGACTAGCGTTGAAGAGCCTTCATTAAATTAGATCACAAAATTCACTTCACTCACCTCAATAATGCTATTATACCTCTGACAATAAGAACAATGATTTCCTGATTTTTTTTCCCCAGACCAAGAACTATTCCTTTTCTTTATCTCCCTTTCCTTTTTCACTCTTCTAGAACTTGAAAAATCAACCCTGAAGGTCCCTGTCCACTGTCCAGACTAACCTGACTGCTGCTGAAAACCAGTGGCCACTGAGAGAGGCAAAGAGTAAGGAAACAAAGCAAATGGAAAGTTGAACAAGAAAGGAAGAAGGAAACTAGAGAAAGGGCACTTGGTTTCTCTCAGCCTCTTCTCACAGGAAGAGTCTGTAATGTCTTCAGTAAGCACTTATTTAGGACTATTATCAGGAGAAAAATGAGCAGCCTAGGACAGCTCTGATTCACCCTTTGAAATGGTTCACCAATACCACATTTATAGGGGAGGCAGCAGAAACATCCACAGGCTCTCAGGCTATCTGGAGAGGCAGAATCCAAGCAGAGGCTGCAGAACCTGACAGTACACTTCCTCGTGTTTGTAAAAAAACAGGTGGGGGGAAAAAAAAAAGGGAAAAAAAACCTATCTTGATTAATGCAGCTCTCCCAGGGGACAGCAGAACTGCACAGAGACACAGCCCTGGAGCTCCCCAGGAGCTGGGGCACACTGCAGCCTGAGGCATGGCTGTGATCAATGAAATGGGGCTGCAACTGAAGCACAGCAGCTGTTCCCAAAACCCTTCCATGTTCACCACCCTCTGGAAAGTGCTGGGAAGAGCTAAACCCACAGGACCCTGTGTCCAATTCTCAGTCTGAGGCCTGTGGTGCACATGAGCCACATCCCCACTGGGAACTGCCTTGGGTGCATCCACAGCACCACATAAGCACCCCCACAGAGCATCCCCTGGCTGCACTGGCCTGTGCAGCCACAGGGCTCACATGCCATGTGCCTCCCGTGGCACCTCAGAGAGCCTGAGCACAGGCTCAGAGCTGGGTATGTAGCAGGAGGTGGCTGAAAACCCAGGAACTGGCTTCTACAGCAACACAAATTCACTGGGAAAGTGATTTCTTTTATCAGCAACTTTTTCTAGGACTTCTGCTGCTTTCCATTTCTGATGGGTTCTTCCAAGACACACACACGAGTAATGTCAAAGGACCAGCCCCTCCAGGCTGCCATACACCATCACAGCTGTGTCATCCATGGACAGGTTAGTGACAAACCCCACTGCTGCATGGTACAGCTGGGGCAGGGAAAGCTCACCAGGATCATCACAAGCAGTTATTCCCAGCCCCCATTTGACCCCCAAGACCAAACTCTTACTTCTGCGGAGTCTTAATGACCAAGTGAACAGTGAGCCCATCTTTGATCCCATGTTGATTCAACGTGTCTCCATCCTTCAGGATCTTCCCAGCAAAGATCAGAACCAGCTGATCTTGTTTGGCTTTAAACCGCCTAGAAATCTCTTCTTTGAACTGAAAAACAAACAGAGCATTTTTCAGCCAAAGGATTGGTACCAGAAACATAAAGCTCCAGGGATCACATCCACTCTGGGAACAGCACAAAGAACTGACAAGCCCTCAGAGCCCATGAAGGTACCACACAGTCACCAGTTGCTGCTGATGTCTGAGGTATCAATGAAAACCAAAACAAAGCAAAGACAAGCTCTGAAATCACAAACTGTGGAGTAAATCTCAGAAAAAGCAGAGCCATTCCCTCAGAATAGCTGAAGGGTTCCAAAGCCAGACCAGTTGTGCTTCAGGCCTAACCCAAACACACCATTTATCCTGAATGACTGAACTGGTTTCATCTGCTCATTTGAGTTTTTTTTTTTTTTCCTAAGGAAAGCCAAACTCTGATTTAATACGGGACAGAGCTCTATGGAAAAGGGAATAATCCTTTATCAGCCAATGGAAATAAACTAGGTCTTCTCCAATTCCTATTTCTGCAACTGAATTCCCTGTGAGCATGCCACAGAGCATGGCCACCTCTTCCTTACTGTGTGCTGTGCTGGGATTTACACCTGCAAGCAAGACTCTCACTGATGGCCCTGCCAGAGCATTCCCAGATTGATTTGGAGGAAATAAAGCCTTGTACTTGGAAAACACAAACTATAGGGAATTCAGAGGAGAAGGCCAGGATGGAGAGTGAAACACATACTGGTTGAAGAGCTCTCACCCTTCACACCAGAACTCTAAAAGCAAGGCTGGGTATGGCATAGTCCTGGCCCCAGATCAGCCTGCCTGTCTCTCCCCACACAGCTCCATGCCCTCCCTGCACAAAGCCCTGACTCCACACCCCCCGAACAGAAGGAGGGACATGCACAGCCCCTGCCCACGCTGAACTGCTGCCCAGAGATCCCTGCCAAGCCCTTCACACGCCGACCTCGTGCCCTGTGTCCGACAGGGCGCAGCCAGCCCAGCACAGAGCCCATGACACCTTGTCCCAGGGGGCATCGCCACTTCCTCAACGCCAGGACCAGCCCCAGAGCCAATCCCTGCCAATCCCAGCCTTTGCTCACGCCAGCGCTTGCCGATCCCAGCCCTCTCCCGCTCCCGAGCAGGTGCACAGTTCCCCCCAGCCCACCCGTGGAAGGATCGATGTTTCCTTTCCTTCACCTCATCCAAACATCTGCCCGGCTCCTCTCCCCTGGCCCGGGGAATCTGCCTCTAGAGAAGCCCAGACCTCCGCCAGGACCCCCAGATGTCCCCCCGATGTTCCCCCGGCCGCTCCCCACGCACCCGTGCGGCTCTGCCCGCAATCCCACAGCTCCGCTCAGGGAACACTCTCCCACGCAGCCCCCAGACCCCACCCCGGTCCTTCGCACCCCTCCCACTGCCTCCACCCCCAGAGCCGCTCTCCGAGTCCCTCAGTTATTGTGGCTTCCACACCTACGACCCCTCCCACGGGTGAGCCCCCCACACCACCTCCCGCCCTCGGGACTGTTTCCACTCCCAAACCCTCCAGCACCTGCCCTCCTTCAGACCTCCCCGCTCTCTCCTTGGCTCCAGCAGGGCCCAGAGCCTGGGGTGCCCCCAAGAGCCTGGGGTGCCCCCAAAAGCCCGGGTCGCCCCGAAAAGCCGCCCCAGCCCTGATCCGGCTCTCCCAGAGCCCCCCCGGACCCTCTGACCGCCACCAGCCCACAGCTCCCTTCCCCCGCTCCTC